>CM054123.1:17676460-18276460 GCA_028751855.1 Ambrosia trifida | reverse complement strand
ATAGGCGTGCTTGGTCAACCCCGGGTCAATTTTATCATCGTGTAAGCCCCGAGAAGGTCTTTACACATCATTGGAACATGATTTGGGTCTCGTATCTCCAATTTAGTCTGTTTTTACTCGAACATCATCTCTTTTCGGGTTGGAGCTCCAATTTCCTACAAAACACAAATAGGAACGATTAATTAGCTTTAATCATCAATTTAAGCACAATTTTGCCCTATTATGAGACAAATTATGTATGTTTTATAATGTGTAAATGATGGCACGTCATTTAGCTTTATTTTTCATGCTTTTGTAATTTGTTTTCTCATGTTCAAATAAACAGTTTTAGTTTGAATTAATCTTGTGCTCCTGCATATCTCGGCTACCACATTAACAAACCCAAGCCCCAAAACCACCCCTACCTTGGATGAGTTGGGCGTGGTCCCTTTGGCGGGGGAGGGGGGGAGTTCGTTGAACAATTGTGTTTTAGGAATGATGGCAAACAAATAAATAATTTTAACTTTGGAAGTTTTTATGATAAAATTTTGGACTTCTATAAAAGATTCATGATAGCAAGTAGGGTTTGAAACGAACTGAACTTTCAGCGAACAGTTTATGAACCGTTTGGCGGGAAGTTCGTTTGTATTCGTTCGTTTATGTTCGTGAACGTTCGGTAACGTGTTCATGTATGTTTGTTTGTTTGTTTATGTTCGTTTATGTTCATTTATGTTCGTTTATGTTCGTTTGTGTTCGATAGTTTACTAAGGTTTTTAATTTTTATAATATGTCTTGATATTCTTTTATTTTTGTATATTTTACCTAAATAAATAAATGAACAATATATAGAGGTAAATATATATATGTATGAAAATTCGATTTTATTAGAAAGTTAATATACGTTCGTTTGTGTTTGTTTCCGTTCATGAGCATTTTTTTGTATTCATTTGTGTTCACTAACACTTGTTTGTGTTCATGAATGTTCGTTTGTGTTCGTGTGCATTCATAAACAAAAGTAACAAATAAACACAAACGAACACAAACATGAGTGTTTTCTTAACAAAACGAACACGAACAGTAAATCTCGTTCGGTAAGTGTTCATGAACTGTTCGTGAACACATATTTTCCTTAACAAGTGAACATGAACAAGCCCTTATTCGTGTTGGTTCAATTCGTGTGCAGCCCTAATAGCCAGTAATAACTCACTTAAGGGTTGTTTGGTTGATTAAGTGCTGAATCATTAAGAGGCCTGAATGGTTAAGAGGTTTGTATGGTTAAGTGCTGAATCATTAAGTTAGACCTCTTAATGGTTAGTTTTCTTGTTCCACATTGGTATGAGAGTTTCATTAAGGATCAGCCTAGTTCAGTGCTTAATGATTCAGTGCTTAATGGTTAAGCAACATCCCAAGTCTTAATGATTCAGCCTTAACCATTCCATTAAGAAGCTGAAACAAACGCACTGAATGCTGAATCATTCAGCACTGAATGATTAAGAGCCTCATTAAGAGGCTACCAAACAGCCCCTTAAATAGATAAATAGATAATATATATATATATTGCAAAGGGATTAATCCTACATGTCATACTCTTATGCAATCTCTCCTTTGAGAGATGCCACATACTATGTGATGTGGCAAGTGTAAACCAATTAAAAAAAGAAATAAATATGATTTAACTTTATTATTTTTTCTTTCATCTTTCCTCCCATAACTTTTAAATGTTAATAACTTTTATATACGAGATTTTTTAAAGAAAAAAATTACACCAATTTAACGAGCGTTTTATTATCTTTCCAACGAGTACCATAGTGCTATATAAAAAACGGAGAAAAAAATGACTATTTTTTGTAACCCGACATGTATTGTGTCGGGTGTAGTCCCAAAATACTAGATCTTTCAAGTGCACAAGATTGTTATCACTTAGAAACACCTATTTGTTAGGTGTTTTAAGTGATTAATCTTCACAATCTAAGAAACTAGATAAACTAATAAAAACCGACACACAAGATACTGAAATTCAAGCTTTCCATTAATGATAAAACTTCAAAGCACCATGGATACATGCACTCAAGTTTGCAGAATTCTCTATGTGTTCTAAGATGACCAAAAACCCTAAACCTTAGTTGCACACATAACATTCTATATATAGGCAGAGCACAAGGGCCTGCGCACTTAAGCTAAGTGCGCAGGGCCCTTGCTTAAGTGCGCAACCCAGCTAGAGTTTCACAAAACTATGTCTTAATTACATACTAAGTCCTTCAACTATCAGGCTATACAATAGGCTATCAAAAGTCTCTAATCTGGTAACTGTGGTCTCAATATAACCCAACAATACTCCCCCTAGACCACAGCTACCAGTCTTGCATGTATAGCGCGACTGTAACATTTCGCATTTATAAATTATACGTTACGGATTTAAAACAAGCCTAATTATTTTTGGTGATATTTAGGGCTCTAATACAATGATAATTACTCATACATATACATATATATATATATAGATTTATAATAAAAATAATAATAATAATAATAATAATAATAATAATAATAATAATAATAAGTCATAACATTAATCTAGATGCAAATCTATTTAATTGTTTAACTCAAACCCAAGATCCCCTTAAGCCCCTTTACAATTTCTGGAGCCCAGCCAAAAGCCCAAGAACCGGCCCACATCAGCAAACCCCCCCCCCCCTTTTGCCTTCTCTGCGTTTAAAAAAAAATGTGTCTTGCCGGGTTTCGAACCCGGACCACCTCCACACACACACGCACGTTTCGACCACTTGAGCCACACACTTTTGTTGTTGTTATATCAATTTTAATTGTATTTAAGTACACATTAGCCCCTCATTTTTCTTCCCTGTGATCGTGCAGCAGCAGATAAGGTTATAGTTTTCAAATTTTGACCAATCAATTACCATTTTAAACGGGATTAATCATAAATTGACTTAGGAAACGTGATTTTCGGCCATCTTCAAGCTCTATGATTGTCTACTACCATTAAATTATTCCCAATTATGTTCAAAAACGCGTCAACCCTTATAACAAAGTCAAACATACCAAATTCAAGGGCTAGATCGATGTAACTATAAATTGAGCATTTGCGAATCATCACAACTCGCCATTTCATCTTCCTTAACCTCCAATTCTTCACAATCATCTTCTGTTCTTGATTTTTCGAACGGGTTTTACTTTGCACGTTGACTGACCAATCGAGCTCGTTTCTGTATTGTAAGTACGAATTTTTTTGATGGGTTTTAGTTATCGGCAACAACACAACAAAAACCCTAACGTTAATCGGGTTAATGTTGTGTGTGTTTGACTGATTGTGAATCCTAGGGCTCGAATTGAAGGTTTTTGGGGAAGAACACGTATAACTGATGCATTTATTTTAATTAAACAAGAACCAAAACACAATCAAGATTAACATTATATTACTTAAAATTTTATAAATTCATTTTAATTTATTAAAACTCTTTTAATAATTCTAAAAAAAAATTGTTTTTAACAAATCTAATGTCAAAGCTTTATCTACAATTTTTATTTTTCTGAAATTCAATTATTTAATATTTATAATAATTAAATCAATTTTATACTATTATATTTATAAAAATCCATTAAAATATCAAAACAATTTTATTAATTTCTACAAAAATTATCCTATGTTTATACAATGTTAAACTTTACTGAAATGATTTTTAATTCAGAAAAATCACTTATTTTATATTTTTAATCAATTTTTGTTAGATTTAATCATAATTAATTCATAATAAATTCAATTTTTATTATTTTTGCACCAAAATTTTATACAATTTATTTTTAAATATTTAGAACAGAAATATGATTTTTAATATAATAATTCTTTAATTTTTGTATTTTTGAAAATTTAAGTTAAATTTTGGCAATTTGTAATAAATAGATTTAAAAATCTATTTTAAAAGAAATAATTTTATAAAAATTATTTTTATACTTCAAACACATTATTGTGAGCCTTCTAAATTCAAATTTTATAAAAAGACTTTCTTTAATTTAATTATCAATTTTCCCTTTATTTAATTAACATTTTATTTTAAATTCAGCAATTGGATATCCCCAAATTCGAAGCCCTAGAAACTTATACATTTGCAGACTTGATAGACTTAGACATATTTATTATCTCATTATAGGGTGATACTTGATACATTTGGGCAACACAATTATCCAAATTCTCAACAGATATAACATTTTACCAAGGTGAGTTTACATAGCCCCTTTTACTCTATTTTCACTATTTTTGGGGTGAAACATGTTCAAATATTTTATACTATCATATTTACTTGTGATTCAAGTACATCATCATTCTATCATTTGACTGTAACAAAAAGACACAGTACAATCATTAACAATGATCAAGCCGCCTGTTTAGATTATAGCGCTATAGGTCTGACAAACCCATCCCCCACGTAGACTCAGGGATGATCGATAACAGTAATAACATTTAACTAACTTGCGAGTTAGTCATCAGTCGACACAAGGTTTGGTTGTACAAGGACGCATTGTTACATGTCGGTATCATACTCTATCATCATACAACTTTGAATGTTGTACAAACCTATTGTTACCAATTATTTACAAAAACCTATGTATTCTCACCAACTTTTTGTTGACCCAAAATATTTTCAACTTAACATGTTTCAGGTTCTACTTGCTTGAAGATTTTCTTGAAGATATGTGCATAGTTTTATTCAATTTGATGTACGAATTCCTGTAGAATCATTGTATGTAAATTATTTAAATCATTTAATGAAATTATTATTCACCATGAGCTACTGAACAATCATCACAACGTGACATCCCGATGTTTCCGCCATCGGTTGGGGTGTTACAGATTGGTATCAGAGCCATGGTTATAGGGAATTAGGTTATTAGAAAAATAATCTAGTCTATAACCATAGGATTTAACCAGTACTTGCTTCTTTACTTGCTAATCTCTACCTCCCTCCTACTTCTTATCCCTACTATCATCCTTACAAGAAGATGCTCTACATCACTGGATTCACTCTTAAACTAATAAAGGCAAAATCCTCAGGTTTAACCTGAACCACCTTAAGATCTCATCGAAGTTCTAGATTTTAATAACGAACACGTGCAATCTGGAAGGGTGAACGCCTGTATTCTGAGTCTTCTGTCTAGGCTGGCATTGCGCATATATCCCAATCAGACGAGGGACCCGGATGCCTACCTGGGAATTCTCGGGATGAGTGTTCACTTATAGGCTAAAGCATGTCTTCATATGTTAATAGAATCTAGAGTCTTTGATAAGTCAACGTTTTCGTTTATTCGTTTTAATTAATGAATAGATGATTACATTCCTTATATAATCTCATTCATTTCACTGTGTCCCTTACAGATCATGCCTCCACGTCGCAGTGCTCGTCTTAACAGTGGTGAAAATCGTGATGAAGGAAGTAGCAATCACAACCACAACCACGATACTAACCACAATAACAACAACAACAATGGTGTCGATGCTCAACTGGCTGCGATCATTTCTCAACAAATGGCACAGCAAATCGCAACTCTGGTCCCCAATTTACTCGCTCAGATTATCCAACTGAACGGCAACGGGAATGGTCACGGCAACGGGAATGGGAACGGGAACGGTAATGGCAATGGTAATGGACCCCCAGCCTGCACCCTTAAGCATTTCAACTCTTGTAACCCTCCAAAGTTTAGTGGTGAAGAAGGAGCCACAGGACTCCTCCAGTGGTTTGAGGGTATTGAGAATGCCTTCATCAACAGTGAGTGCCCCGACAACTTCAAGGTTCGTTACGCCATGAGTGTTCTCCATAAACGAGCACTCACTTGGTGGAATGAAGAAAAACGTACTCGTGGGGCCGAAGTTGCTCTTGCTATGACATGGGACCAAGTCAAGGAGGTCATGAAGGAAGAGTTTTGTCCTCGCAATGAAGTTAAGAAGCTTGAGGATGAGTTCCACACCTTAGTTCAAGATAGTGGGGAAAACCTTGCCTACAACACCCGCTTTCACGAGCTTAGCTTATTGTTACCCCACAAAGTCACTCCCCTGCCGGTAGCCATCGAGAAGTACATCGGTGGTCTGCCCATGCAAATCCAGGATACGGTGTGGGGAAGGAATCCTGCCACCTTGGAGGAAGCCAAACGTTTAGCAGCTACCTTAACTGATAATCACGTAAAGAACGGGACCTTAGTTCGGAAAGGCAATAAAACAAGTATTGTAGCCGCGGTAACCACTGAGAACCAGAAACGTAAGACCAGGGATCCTGATGCAAACCTCACTCCACAAGCTTCTAACAAGAAACCTTATACAGGAAACCATCCCTTATGTAATACATGCAACCGACATCATCCCACTGCTTCAGCATGTCGCTTGTGCACCAATTGTGGAAGGTATGGCCATCTGGTCAACACGTGTCGTGAGACCCCAAATCCAAATGCCAACCAACCCACCAACCCTGCTCAAGCTACTAACCTTAATCAATACAACTATGGTCAATGCTATGAATGTGGAGACCCAAATCACTTCCGTAACCGATGCCCTAAATTGAACAGAGATCAAGACCCTCCAGCTACTTAACAGAAAGCCCTACCATTTGAATAATGTCTACTTTCTCTTTAATTCCATGTATTGCACTTTTGATTCAAATAATAAAACCAAGTATTATCATAACATTTGTGTGCATGCTTATTTGAATGTGAACTAATTGCTATATCTATAATCATACGTGTTTACTTGTACAACAATTAGTTGACTACCAAACAATCTACTCAACGATTGGAAGAGGTTATCATGTCATCCAACAGTCGGGAGAGGCCCTACCACCTGCTCAACGACTGGTGGAGACTATCAAACCTGCTCAACAATCAGTAGAGTCATAAAAGGACGCAAAACCCTAATGTAAGGTAAATTGGTAATTACGGTCCGGAACGTAATCATGAATTTACAGGTACGTTAAGGTAGTGTGAAATTTTATCAAGGTTTCCGGTGGTTGACCAATTGTAAACCTAGTGTTTCTCTTAACTTCGGGACGAAGTTCCTAAAAGTAGGGGAGACTGTAACATTTCGCATTTATAAATTATACGTTACGGATTTAAAACAAGCCTAATTATTTTTGGTGATATTTAGGGCTCTAATACAATGATAATTACTCATACATATACATATATATATATATATATAGATTTATAATAAAAATAATAATAATAATAATAATAATAATAATAATAATAATAATAATAATAATAATAAGTCATAACATTAATCTAGATGCAAATCTATTTAATTGTTTAACTCAAACCCAAGATCCCCTTAAGCCCCTTTACAATTTCTGGAGCCCAGCCAAAAGCCCAAGAACCGGCCCACATCAGCAAACCCCCCCTTTTGCCTTCTCTGCGTTTAAAAAAAATGTGTCTTGCCGGGTTTCGAACCCGGACCACCTCCACACACACACGCACGTTTCCACCACTTGAGCCACACACTTTTGTTGTTGTTATATCAATTTTAATTGTATTTAAGTACACATTAGCCCCTCCTTTTTCTTCCCTGTGATCGTGCAGCAGCAGATAAGGTTATAGTTTTCAAATTTTGACCAATCAATTACCATTTTAAACGGGATTAATCATAAATTGACTTAGGAAACGTGATTTTCGGCCATCTTCAAGCTCTATGATTGTCTATTACCATTCAATTATTCCCAATTATGTTCAAAAACGTGTCAACCCTTATAACAAAGTCAAACATACCAAATTCAAGGGCTCGATCGATGTAACTATAAATTGATCATTTGCGAATCATCACAACTCGCCATTTCATCTTCCTTAACCTCCAATTCTTCACAATCATCTTCTGTTCTTGATTTTTCGAACGGGTTTTACTTTGCACGTTGACTGACCAATCGAGCTCGTTTCTGTATTGTAAGTACGAATTTTTTTGATGGGTTTTAGTTATCGGCAACAACACAACAAAAACCCTAACGTTAATCGGGTTAATGTTGTGTGTGTTTGACTGATTGTGAATCCTAGGGCTCGAATTGAAGGTTTTTGGGGAAGAACACGTATAACTGATGCATTTATTTTAATTAAACAAGAACCAAACACAACCACTGGTCTAGACCAAGTGGTTGTGTCTGGTGCTCTCCATCTCAGCCACGCGGGTTCGAGTCCCGGGTGTGGCATCTTTTTCCATGTTTTTGTTCTATTTTCCTAAAACAATCAAGATTAACATTATATTACTTAAAATTTTATAAATTCATTTTAATTTATTAAAACTCTTTTAATAATTCTAAAAAAAAATTGTTTTTAACAAATCTAATGTCAAAGCTTTATCTACAATTTTTATTTTTCTGAAATTCAATTATTTAATATTTATAATAATTAAATCAATTTTATACTATTATATTTATAAAAATCCATTAAAATATCAATACAATTTTATTAATTTCTACAAAAATTATCCTATGTTTATACAATGTTAAACTTTACTGAAATGATTTTTAATTCAGAAAAATCACTTATTTTATATTTTTAATCAATTTTTGTTAGATTTAATCATAATTAATTCATAATAAATTCAATTTTTATTATTTTTGCACCAAAATTTTATACAATTTATTTTTAAATATTTAGAACAGAAATATGATTTTTAATATAATAATTCTTTAATTTTTGTATTTTTGAAAATTTAAGTTAAATTTTGGCAATTTGTAATAAATAGATTTAAAAATCTATTTTAAAAGAAATAATTTTATAAAAATTATTTTTATACTTCAAACACATTATTGTGAGCCTTCTAAATTCAAATTTTATAAAAAGACTTTCTTTAATTTAATTATCAATTTTCCCTTTATTTAATTAACATTTTATTTTAAATTCAGCAATTGGATATCCCCAAATTCGAAGCCCTAGAAACTTATACATTTGCAGACTTGATAGACTTAGACATATTTATTATCTCATTATAGGGTGATACTTGATACATTTGGGCAACACAACTATCCAAATTCTCAACAGATATAACATTTTACCAAGGTGAGTTTACATAGCCCCTTTTACTCTATTTTCACTATTTTTGGGGTGAAACATGTTCAAATATTTTATACTATCATATTTACTTGTGATTCAAGTACATCATCATTCTATCATTTGACTGTAACAAAAAGACACAGTACAATCATTAACAATGATCAAGCCGCCTGTTTAGATTATAGCGCTATAGGTCTGACAAACCCATCCCCCACGTAGACTCAGGGATGATCGATAACAGTAATAACATTTAACTAACTTGCGAGTTAGTCATCAGTCGACACAAGGTTTGGTTGTACAAGGACGCATTGTTACATGTCAGTATCATACTCTATCATCATACAACTTTGAATGTTGTACAAACTATTGTTACCAATTATTTACAAAAACCTATGTATTCTCACCAACTTTTGTTGACCCAAAATATTTTCAACTTAACATGTTTCAGGTTCTACTTGCTTGAAGATTTGCTTGAAGATATGTGCATAGTTTTATTCAATTTGATGTACGAATTCCTGTAGAATCATTGTATGTAAATTATTTAAATCATTTAATGAAATTATTATTCACCATGAGCTACTGAACAATCATCACAACGTGACATCCCGATGTTTCCGCCATCGGTTGGGGTGTTACAGCGACTGGATCTTCTTCAACTGCTTGAGGAGCTTGAGTTGATTCTGTTGCAGTTCCTTCAGGATCGGCTACTGTTGCAGGTTCTTCAGTATGTACCTCTGAAGCAGTATCGACTTCAGGTTGAGTAGTTTCTGCACCAGCAGCAGCAGCAGCAGCAGCATGAGCAGCCTTCTCTCTATCATCCCTTTCTTTATCTGCTGCATTGATCCTGTCGATTATCTCAAGCAGCAAACCATTAGTAATATGAAATCTACCTTAATCAGTAGATACGAATCAACAAACAAGGAAATGAGGTTTGATTTGGGGTGATTAGGGTGTGATTTGGGGTGATTATGTTGTGATGATGATGATGAACGATGATGAATGGTGATGATGATAAACAAGGTGATGAACAGGTAATTATGGTTAGTAAAAAGTGTTAAAGAAGATAAAACGTTTTAACCATATTTGACTCAGTATATATACAGTCAACAGATGGGTCTGCGCACTTGAGTTAAGTGCGCAGGGCCCAATAAGTACGCAGAGTTTAAGATCTGGCCCAAAAAGTGAGTTTTAAAGCCCAAATCCATTTTAATAAGTGGGGTTTTACCAAGTCTCACCTTCTGCATTCAAGATCATACTAACCATACCTGCCAGAACCCGTTTCAACTTCCCGTTGGATAGCTGCAGCCTAAGAACAATTGTCGGTATGCTTGTCCACTTAAATCCATGCCTTTTCTCTTTCAACATGTGTTTGGCGATGCTGTTTATCATGTTTTTCGGTAATATTACGAAAATTTTATGGACCCCACAGTGTGCTAGGTATTGGCCTACCGATCCTCAAGGTTTATTAAAATATAATGATGAGAGCTTCAGGTCTATGTTACCATAAGCAGAGAAGATGATCAGTATCTTGATCAGATGATGAGAGCTTCAGGTCTATGTTACCATAAGCAGAGAAGATGATCATCTGATCGTTCGGTGAGCTATCTATATATGTTTGCACGTCACTAACATTGCGTGTCTTTTGCTGCTCAGTTTCAAAAATTTTGTTTTTCTTAGCCCCGCATTGGTAGCTTGCACTCTTAGGTGTCTTTTGATTTACTTATGCACAAAATTTTCTGTGTCTTTTAATTTCTCAACCTATGTATGACCGGACTCAGCTTGTGCAGACCTAAAGCACAGTGGGAATCCAGCTTTCCGTGTAGATCTTCATTGTTAATCACCTAGTAGTAGTTTACTTGATTCCAGGCTGAATCTACCGACACATCGTTGCTTGAGGCCACAACATCCTCTGGGTCCTATTCACATGCTGACGAGATATGATTAGTTCCTATCATTTCCTAAATTAATTTTGCATTATGAATGGACTGGTTTACTTTCTCCCCCAAAAATCTTTTTTTTTATATATATATATATATATTTCAAAATTTATCATCTCAAGCCATGAAACCAACTGATGAAACCGGTTTTTATCGAAAGCTTTTGTAAAGATATCTGCCTTTTGATCAGCAGTATCTATACGCAACACCTGTATATATCCTTTGTCGTGAGCATCGCGAATTGAGTGAGTCCGAATTTCAATGTGTTTGGTTTTAGAATGATCAATTGGATTCTTCACGATGTCACGACATGCATCATTATCAATAAAAATAGGTGTATGCATGACGTTCAAACCGTAGTCCAAAAGCTGATTTTGGATCCATAACACCTGACAGCAACAACTGGATGCAGCTGTGTATTCAGCCTGAGCAGTGCAGATGGACACGGTGGTCTGCTTCTTGCTCTGCCAAGACACTAGCCGGTTACCCAGAAATTGACAGCCACCAGAGACAGATTTTCTGTCGATCCTACAACCTGCATGATCACTATCAGAGTAAGCGATTAGATCAAAGTTATCACTCTTAGGATACCATAAACCAAGTTTTGGTGTTCCTTTGAGGTAGCGGAAGACTCTTTTCACTGCAGTCTCATGCGATTGCTTAGGATTGGACTGAAAACGCGCGCAACATTAGTAAACCGATAGTTTTTGAGGAGTTCTATTAATCCCGTCATGTGCCTTGACGCCCCGCTATCAACATGCCATAGATATCTCATCATGGCAATCAACCATTTCTGTAGTTTATTCTAAAAAAAATACATAAAACAAGAGAAATATACAGATAAATATACGAGACACTATGTACAATCACGACTCAGACCATATTTTAAGTATCTTTTGAAATCCAGGTCTGTTTTAGTTTTAATATGTCGTGATTTTCACCCAAAACTGACTCTTGTCTTTTCCAAGCTTTTGTGACCTTAACAAAACTTCTTATAGTTTCTTGAAGATCTTTAATTTGAACTGAAAAAGATTTTTGGGTATTGGTATCACTTTGTGGTTTGGGTTTCAAATGACAATTTTTAACCACATGTCCCTCATTTCCACATCTAAAGCATTTTGAGTGCTTTGGCTTGATCTTTGGAGAGGGTCTGGATGATGATGGTTTTGATGCTCTTCTCTTGATCTTGCTTGAGCATGAGCTTTCACTGGAACATGGTTCATCAATGTTGTTGTTGCTTGATTCCTCATTTGTGTTGCAGTCTGGCTCGCTAATGTCACTTTCTGTATCACTTTGTGATTCTTCAGGAATTGTGTTATCTGTTTCACTTTGTGATTCTTCAGAACATGACATATCTGTTGATGATGGAGTAAACTCTGGAATTTCTTCAGTAAGGAATTTTCCAAACCTGTTTCTTTTTAATTCTGGTACAAACGGAGATGGTCTATATACATTTTCATTATCAGAGAATGCATCATTAAGATCAACACAAACTGGCATAACATTGTCAACACAAATATCTGAGCGTTTGATAGGATTCTTCCTATCATCAGGGTCCACAACGCCCTTTAAATTAAGTTTAGATGTTAATGTAGTACAGTCATCCGGCCTAGATAAACTATTACAGTTATCCATCCTAGATAAACTATTACAATCATCCAGTTTAGTTAAGTTATTACATTCTTCCGAATTCAAAATAGTTTTAGACTTGTCATGACTCCAGATGAACCAATTCACTGTAGAGTAATTGGCACCTGGGTGACCTAACCCCATCGTTTGTCCACCACAACTCTCATCATCGTTCACCTGATCCTGTTGGGTCATATCTGCACTTCTTTTACTTATATTAGAGTTTGACTTAGATTTGACACATTCTTTTTCAAAAAGATCATTTTTTGGATGTGGTTTTGGAATGGGTATATATTCACTTTTGCTCAAAGGTAAAAATAGAGATTTTACAATTCCCTTTTTATCCTTATACCCAATTCCATCTTTGACGAATGATTTCCTTGAACAATCAAGGATATCTGTATGAGCATGCTTGCTTACATTCCATTTGTCCACAACAATTTGGAGATGATTTGTTTCATTTCTAGATATTTCTAGTTTTTCAGTTAAGTCATTTATTAAAAAATCTTTTCTGAGAACAAATTCTTTTAGAGTTTGCATTTCAGCTATTGTTGCATTTAACTTTCGCTGATATGCTAACTCATTTTCTTTCATTTCAGTGTTGATTTTTCGGATGTCATCCATTTCTCTTAAAATTTTCCTATTGTGGGACAAACAGTAAGCAACAGCTGTAACACACCTTGGTGAGCACAGCTTTGATTTTATTTCAAGAGGAATACTTACCAGATCTCTCTCCTTAACTGTCTTGGGCACGCTCTGCAGCTTCTCATTTGATTTGCTGGTGGAGGTCTTCTCAGCCATGAGTGCTTCCTCAGACGTCGCTTCTTTTCCTTTATCGCCCACAAGCACTTCTTTCAGACCTACATTTTCCAGTGCTCCATTCTTTGGCATCTCCGCAGACGGCCCTTCCAGAGAGTTCACGCCGTTAGCGGATTTGGTGCAGATTTTGGCCATCAAAGCCTTGTTTACCTCAGCTTCAGTCGCTGCAGCCTCCTCTCCCCAGTCAAAGTCCTCAACCACCAACGCCTTCTGCTGATTTGCTTCCCTTCCATCAGTTATGGCAACCATCCTTTTTGCCAGCTTGATTTCTGCTTGATTTAGAGTGGGGCACTCATACTTGAAGTGCCCAAGAGTCTTGCAGTTGTAGCATCTGATCTTAGACTTATCAAAGCCCGCTTTGCCCATGCCAACTCTTCTACCAGTTCTATCTTGAAACCTCTTCACCCTCAAAGTAATCATGGCCATCTGCCATTTCAAATCCATTTCCTCCATATCATCTGGGTCAACCTGATACATGTCTTCAGGATTCATCATCTCACTCTTGATTTTGCCTGTATTTAAGGCCTCAAAGCTAGACATGAAAGTGTTGAAGAGCTCAACATGTTCGTTTGCAAGCTTTGTCTGCTGTGGGTTAAGTATCTTAGCTGCTGTGGGTTAAGTATCTTAGCAGCTGTGTCAGAGTATGATACTGTCTTTCCTGAACTTGAACTACCACCATCCATTTCCTCCGCATATGCATGTGATGAGCTAGAACCCATGTTTCCAAATGGAGTCACTAATGCCAGATTCTTCATAGCTGTGGTGGGCACAGCTTTTGGAGCAGTCTGGTTCATCTCTCTTTTTGTGATGTCCATTTCGAATGACTTCAGAGTGTTGATGAGATCAGCCAATGTAGATTGAGCATCTAGATACTCTTTTCTGATCAACATGCACTGTATGCTCCATTCTTTGGGCAGGGAGTCAAGCAGTTTCTTGATGGAATTTCGATTGTTAACGGGAATTCCTGCCTTTTTCATCTTGGTTAACATACTCATGAATCGCTCGATATGTGAGCTCAAGCTTTCACCACGGATGCTACCGAACATGTCATATTCTTTCTGCACCATATCTTGCTTATACTGGCGCATCTCTTCATTCCCTTCATAGTACTCATTTAACGCAAACCACAGATCGTGTGCAGTGCCATACTCCTCAAACATGTTATACACATTGTTTGATAAGGCCATGGTAAGGGCACCATAAGCCTTATGATCTCTCTGAAGAAGATGTTTATCGACATCAGTATAAGTGGTTGGATCAGGGTTAAACTCTTCTCCTGTGGCAGTGGTTCTCATTGGAATGTGTGGGCCCAACTGGATGGAATTCCATTGGGTGAAGTCCGTGACATAGAAGAATGACCTCATTCTGTTCTTCCAAGTTCCATAGTCCTCTACACCTTTTAACTTAGGAACTCTAGTTGTTGTTCCGGTTTCAAGGTCTTGTTGTGTGATAGGGTTAACAGTTGATTGATTATTGTTACCAGCCATGATTTAGATGAATTTTAGGAATGTGGTTTAACAGATTTTAGTTATCAGTCCAGAAAATTGTCCAAGTCCGTAAGTACACAGCTAAGTTCGGAGCTAAGTACGCAGTTAAGTTCACACTTAAGTTCACAGCAGTCTGGATAAGTATGCAGCAACCTGTAAGAATATAAACAGCCTTGTCAAGTTGTAGTATTTGTTAAGTGTGCAGCTCGGAAGTATACGTGTGGCTATGCTTCTTGATAAGTTCGCAGATCAGACAACACTTGGGCATTATAAGTGCTCAGTGTTTACTGATCAGCCTGCGTACTAAAATAAGTGCGCAGACTCACTTAAACTCTCGTTTAAGATTTTAAGTTCGCAGAAACCCTAGCCAAGTACTCAAGACTACACCTTCAGTAAGTGCACACTAATCCAAGATTTCTATTTAAGTACGCAGAAACCCTAGATAAGTACTCAAGACAATGAGATGCAATAAGTGCGCAGAAATCCAATTACAGTGCAACAAGTGCGCAGAAATTCAATTTAAATGCAACAAGTGCGCAGAAACCCTAGCTGCGTACTAAAAGAACAAGTTTAAGTACTCAAACTATGAACTAAGTACTCAAAATAAGTACTCAAATTTTGAGACAAGTACTCAACCATGAGCTAAGTACTCAGAATCAAGAAATAAGTGCGCAATAATATGAGACAAGTACTCAAAATTTGAAATAAGTACTTAAATTTTGAGACAAGTACTCAACCATGAGCTAAGTACTCAGAATCAAGAAATAAGTGCGCAATAATATGAGACAAGTACTCAAAATTTGAAATAAGTATTCAAAATAAGTACTCAAATTTTGAGACAAGTACTCAACTATGAGCTAAGTACTCAGAATCAAGAAATAAGTGCGCAATTAAGTGCTCAAAACAGTCTGATAATGCACAAAAACACAGCAGAAACTTATCCAAGCCTTTTTCAATTGATCTGAAGTGCTCGGATGATGTTTCTACCAAAGATAAACAACTTTTAACACCTTAGAAACACAACTATAAGGGAAATTTGAAGCAAATGGAGATGAAAAACCTTCCTTTTTTTATGAAAACACAAAAATTTATAAAAACATAAAGAAAAACTAACAAAATGAGGGTTTTGGTATCTTGATCAGATACAATCTAGAGCACAGAGTCTCTGATACTAAATTGTAGTCCCAAAATACTAGATCTTTCAAGTGCACAAGATTGGTATCACTTAGAAACACCTATTTGTTAGGTGTTTTAAGTGATTAATCTTCACAATCTAAGAAACTAGATAAACTAATAAAAACCGACACACAAGATACTGAAATTCAAGCTTTCCATTAATGATAAAACTTCAAAGCACCATGGATACATGCACTCAAGTTTGCAGAATTCTCTATGTGTTCTAAGATGACCAAAAACCCTAAACCTTAGTTGCACACATAACATTCTATATATAGGCAGAGCACAAGGGCCTGCGCACTTAAGCTAAGTGCGCAGGGCCCTTGCTTAAGTGTGCAACCCAGCTAGAGTTTCACAAAACTATGTCTTAATTACATACTAAGTCCTTCAACTATCAGGCTATACAATAGGCTATCAAAAGTCTCTAATCTGGTAACTGTGGTCTCAATATAACCCAACATCGGGTTTAGGATTAGTTTTAAAAAAATTGTGGGTTTGGGTCGGGTCTGGGATTAGGTGATACCCGACCCGATTACCCAAAACAACATACCCAAATACCCAAACTATATACCCGATCATATACCCATGAATTTTTTAACGCATCACATAACCCTTAGACTAATGCGTTCGATATTTCAATAATTAACTTTTTTTTCTTATTTCATGTTAGTTCTTTTTAGAATGATCGATTACAAACTTCCGAATTCATTTGTAATGGCACTAGATTTATACCCCGGCGTATCCCGGCGCAGAGATTCGTTTTTTTATATTTGAATATGATAACTTATGACAGAGATTTGTTTAAAATAATAATAATGATAATAATAATAATAATATATTTTATTATGTCATATATTAGATATTTCAATTCGGGACGTTTTCGGGATAAAAACTAGTATATGTATAGGCTCCGTCTATTCCCACCCCCACCTTCTATTTCCACCCCCTCAAAGTGCCTCGCTTAGGCCTAAGCGAGGCGCTTTGAATTCTTTCAGAAAAGGTCAGTACGAGGGGGCAGAAAAAGCTGATTTTTAATTCGAAGCGCCTCGCTTAGGCCTAAGCGAGGCTCTTCGGATCAAAAATTTTTTTTTTTTTTTTTGATCTTTTGAGTTAGTTTTTTGTTTTTTTTAATATAATTATTATAAAAAATGTTCTTTTGACAAACGTCTGGCTAACCTGAATTTCCTTTGGATCAAAATGTCAACTTTTTCCTGCCACCCTCGTATGGTTTGGCTAACCTGTCCAGTTATCAATCTCACTGTCCAACAACTGAATTTTACTTGCTTGCATGAAAACTAATGATCTGAATTTTACTTGCTTGCATGAAAAGTAATGATCAGGAACATTCCAAATAACCGTCCAATTTCAGCTTTTGTTTAACTCATGATATATCCACCAAATCATTTCTTCAAGTTCATTTCACCAAAAAAGGCATAACTGGAATAATCAGAAACATTCCAAATAACTGTTCAATTTCAGCTTTTGTTTAACTATTGTAGCAACTTCCATAGAGAAGTTATCAATCTCACTGAGATGATATTTCTCTTTAGGTTTTGGAATTAATGAGACAACTTTTCAGTTGTTATCCGAGAGATAGCGGTCAACGATGAAGACAACTCGAAAACAACCGGATACCATGGATCAGAGAGATTCAAGTTAATTAAACTCTATATCTCAAGTCGGTGCAAGTTATGTTGTAGCTCATATGTTATTATCTGTTCTCTTATTCTCTCTTTCTCAAGTTCTCGATGGATTATTGCTCTCATATCATGGATCAGAGAGATTTAAGCTAATTAAACTCATATCTCACTGTAATGATCAAGAATATTCCAAATAACTGTATAATTTAAGCTTTTGTTTAACTAATTTAGCAACAGTCCAAATAACTGTAATGATCGCTACGGTTAGTGGATAACATGGATCAGAGAGATTCAAGCTAATCAAACTCCGGGCAACCCTTGTTTGATTATACTCGTGTACAACCTTTATCTCTTTATGTATGAATAGTGACCCTCTAACAATGATCAGAAACATTCCAAATAACTGTAATGATCGCTACTGTTGATTGGTATATAGAGAGCAAACCGACGATCATTCAAAATTTAAAGTTACCACTAACCTCTGCGCCATCATCGTTGACAGATATCTCTCTGAGATGATAGCTTCTCTTCAGATTCTGATTGCACCGGTGGAATTGGAATTGGAATTAATGAGACAACTTTTCAGTTGTTATCCGAGAGATAGCGGTCAACGATGAAGACAACCTGAAAACAACCGGATACCATGGATCAGAGAGATTCAAGCTAATTAAACTCATATCTCAAGGTGGACTTAAGCACCTGAACGGGAAGTTGAAATTTTGAATGATGTTCGTCGACTGCACCGAACACACTACAATTATTCACTATTTTATACATACAACACAACTTCATCGTTGAACGTACTGTCTTCTTTGATCTTGATCTTCACACTTGCTTTTGACAAATCCATTGTTGTTTCCATAAACATTCAAGCAAACAAACAAACAAAAAGATGTTCGATCGGTCTTTGGCAATCCCTTAACTAGTACTACCTAAATTCAAAAGGAGGCAAATCGTTTGAAATGGTGAATACATCTTCTTTTGACAGAATTGGGATCATAGGTTGACCAACTTGTCATAGAGTTTTGACTTCCCATATATGCTTGTTTTGTATCTGGTTCCATGTTGTTTGGATGATTGCATGGAGGGTTAGAGAAGGGGAAGAGAGAAAGTTAAGGAATATTATATAGGAATTGGAGAAGTATTTAATATATAATGTGAAAGTATTTAATATATAATGTGAAAGTATTTAATGCTTATTTAAAGGGTGGGAAATGTGCCTAGGGAGTAATATCTGAAAATCTGAAAATTATCATTTCTTGACATGATTGGTAACACCTTGATCTGCAATATTTGAAAATTATAATTTCTTGACATGCTTGGTAACACCTTGATCTGTAATATCTGAAAATTATCATTTCTCGAAAAGTAATTAAAAACACTTAAAAATGAATTAAAAACAATTGTTGCGAGTTAGGTTTAGTCGGAGGAACACGTACAATGATTCATCAAAGTTGTACAAAGCTGGATGTTTTTACTGGAAAACCAAAACGAGCAATTAACGAAGCGAAACGGAGAGATATAATTTTCTTGGCTTGGAAACAACTTAAAAGAATAAAAAATGAATTAAAATTATTTTTTGGTGATTAACAGATAATTTTAAAGAATTAAAAGAAATTCAAATTTTTTTAAAAAAAGGCCAAAGCACCTCGCTTTGGTCAAAGCGAGGAGCTTTAGTGCCTCGCTTTGACCAAAGCGAGGTGCTTTAGTGGTTTGATTAGACCACAGGCGCCTCGCTTTGACCAAAGCGAGGTGCTTTGGCCTTTTTTTAAAAAAATTTGAATTTCTTTTAATTCTTTAAAATTATCTGTTAATCACCAAAAAATAATTTTAATTCATTTTTGGTTCTTTTAAGTTGTTTCCAAGCCAAGAAAATTATAACTCTCCGTTTCGCTTCGTTAATTGCTCGTTTTGGTTTTCCAGTAAAAAACATCCAGCTTTGTACAACTTTGATGAATCATTGTACGTGGTCCTCCGACTAAACCTAACTCGCAACAATTGTTTTTAATTCATTTTTAAGTGTTTTTAATTACTTTTCGAGAAATGATAATTTTCAGATATTACAGATCAAGGTGTTACCAAGCATGTCAAGAAATGATAATTTTCAAATATTGCAGATCAAACATTTAAAGATATATTAACAAACATTTAAAAATAACTTTTCATGCAAAGCAGGTAAAATTCATTGTACAAACCGACGATCATTCAAAATTTAAAGTTACCGCTAACCTCTGTGCCATCATCGACTACAGCAAACCGACGATCTTCCTCCACGGCACTCCTAATGGGCCTTTCTTTATTTCACGGTACGATTTGTGTTTTTGTTGCTTTATAAATAATAAGTTTTGTGTTTATCAAACCCTAACGTCTGAGCAATGATTTATTAAATCGTTTTACTAATTTCCGATTCTTGATACTTTCATAAATCGTTTTACTAATTTCCGATTCTTGATAATAACAAATTATTATAATAATAAAACAAAGGAACTAAATTACAAATATAATAAAAAAATAATAATAATAATGTAATATAGTCATTGTTAATGCTCAAAAAAGTCAACCTTTGTTGACTCATAGGAGTCTTGAAGACGAAATGAATTTTACAAGATACTTGAAACAAGGTATGGATATGGAGAATAAATATTTGACTATACGTGGTTGATGATGTCAAGTTTAAGTCGTTGATTCATTTAGAAATCGAAAACGCCTATCGTTGTAGCTCATATGTTATTATCTCTTCTCTTATTCTCTGTTTCTCTAGTTCTCGATGGATTATTGCTCTCATATCGACTCTTACAATTATTCACAATTTTATACATACAACACACCTTTCATCGTTGACCGTAATGATCAGGAACATTCCAAATAACTGTATAATTTCGTACAAGATTCCTATGCAAGCAAGTCAAATTCAGTTGTTAGACCAACTTGAGATATGAGTTTGATTAGCTTGAATCTCTTTGATCCATGGTATCCAGTCTTCTTGATCTT
Source organism: Ambrosia trifida (assembly GCA_028751855.1). Classification (NCBI taxonomy): domain Eukaryota; kingdom Viridiplantae; phylum Streptophyta; class Magnoliopsida; order Asterales; family Asteraceae; genus Ambrosia; species Ambrosia trifida. Next base: position 18,255,763 of record CM054123.1, on the reverse strand, counting down.
GATCTTCACACTTGCTTTTGACAAACGTCTGGCTGACCTGAAGTTCCTTTGCAACCAGGTAAAAAGGAACTACGTTGCAAATATAAAAATCCATCACATCACGATTATACTCTTTATGTATGAATAGTGACCCTCTGGCAAACCTACCTCTGTTTTGAATTTGTTACTTCCATAGAGAAGTTATCAATCTCACTGTAATAATCAATAATATTCCAAATAACTGTATAATTTAAGCTTTTGTTTAACTAATTTAGCAACAGTCCAAATAACTGTAATGATCGCTACGGTTAGTGGATACCATGGATCAGAGAGATTCAAGCTAATCAAACTCTGGGCAACCCTTGTTTGATTATACTCGTGTACAGCCTTTATCAGGTTCTTTTGGCCACAGGTACAGAAAGGTTATAAATGTTCATGTTGTTTCAGGTTGCCTTCATCGTTGACCGATATCTCTCCGATAACAACCCTTGTTTTGATTATGCTCTTTATGTATGAATAGCGACCCTCTGACAATGATCAGAAACATTCCAAAATTTAAAGTTACCGCTAACCTCTGCGCCATCATCGTTGACAGATATCTCTCTGAGATGATAGCTTCTCTTCAGATTCTGAATGCACCGGTGGAATTGGAATTGGAATTAATGAGACAACTTTTCAATTGTTATCCGAGAGATAGCGGTCAACGATGAAGAGAACCTGAAAACAACCGGATACCATGGATCAGAGAGATTCAAGCTAATTAAACTCATAACTCAAGCCGGTGCAAGTTATGTTGTAGCATCTTTGATCATCTTCTTTGTAATTACTTTTTATTGTTTCGGGTTCCCTTCCATCGTTGACAGATATCTCTCTGAGATGATAAAGGTAGATCATGGAAAGTTGAACTCAAGAAAACAAAGATGAAACCGATTGTTAATAGTATCAAGACTATGAAATTAGTAAAACAACTGAATTTTACTTGCTTGCATGAAAAGTTCAATTTCAGTTCAAACTTTTCAAACACCTGCAACATCTCAAGAGTCGAGGTCCTCTGAAAAAGACATCGTACAATGATTTGGACTTGCAAATATTTGGACTTGACAGATATCTCTCTGAGATGATAGCTTCTCTTCAGATTCTGAAAGTGGATACCATGGATCAGAGAGATTCAAGCTAATTAAACTCATAGGTAAGAACATTGTGGATGAGGATTGTTTATCTTCCCATTGATTTCAAGTATGTTGCCAAATAACTGTTCAATTTCAGCTTTTGTTTAACTATTTTAGCAACTTCCATAGAGAAGTTATCAATCTCACTTCTCACTGTCCATGTTTACCTTCAACGTCCAACGGTAATGAGTAACCTATACACCTCTACAATGATGTGATTTGTTTTTAGATAAGGAGGTATATGTACAATGAACTTTTTACGCTAAATAAAACCGATTAATGGCAGGTTTGCCAGAGGGTCACTATTCATACACACAACTTTTTGCTCTAGTGGTGTGCTCTACCTTTTTGACAAACACCTGGCTAACCTGTCCAGTTATCAATCTCACTGGCAATCATCCGCTGCATGCTTTTCGCAGCCTTCACTGAAAAGAACCCTAGTAGTGGTTTTCATCTCTTTACTTGTAAACTCATATCTCAAGTCGGTCTAACAACTGAATTTGACTTGCTTGCATAGGAATCTTGTACGAAATCATTCTCACATGAATATCCTTTGATGAATGTATTAGGGGTTGGAAACTCTGAAGACCAATGACCCTCTAGCAAACCTCCGTTAAGGTCTTCAGAGTTTCCATGGGAAGGTAAACATATATAACATTCTCTTCTTCTTCCCTTACAAATCACTTTGCCATTAATACAAATCACATTGTGCATGACATTACATTCTGCATGTGTCATTTCATAACTTGCACCGGCTTGAGATATGAGGTTAATTAGCTTAAATCTCTCTGATCCATTGTATCCACTTTCAACTAAATCTTTCTCTGATATACTCTATATCAACCGAAATTGAGTATCATCAATCTGGTATTAGTGGTTGGAAACTGTGATGAAAAAGCTGGTGTGTGTTGAACAAGAAGATGATCAAGGATGCTACAACATAACTTGCACCGGCTTGAGATATGAGTTTAATTAGCTTGAATCTCTCTGATCCATGATATGAGAGCAATAATCCATCGAGAACTAGAGAAACAGAGAATAAGAGAAGAGATAATAACATATGAGCAACAACGGGGCTGATTGGTTTTGGAAGCTAAAACATAACTTGCACCGGCTACTTTTCAGTTGTTATCAGACGAGGACTTGCCTGTGTTGCCGCATTTAATGAAATTTAACGCGCATACCGCATTCATTGACTTTACGTGGTTGATGATGTCAAGTTTAAGTCAATAACAATGTTGAGGGTTATTACTTTGTTTTTTAATTTTTTTTAACTTTTTATAATTATTAAATTAAAAAAAAAAAAAAAACAACTCAAAACATCAAAAAACTACCAAAATAGATTACCCCCTCCAAGCGCCTCGCTTAGGCCTAAGCGAGGCGCTTGAAGGGGGTTTAAATAGAAGCTGGGGGGTTTAAATATAACCACCCTATGTATAATACCGATGTTAGTTTAAAGTTTAGAATAAAGAAAAAAATTATTTGAATTATTTATGTCATTGTCAACCATATACAAATTCTGAAAAGTGAAATTAGTATCCCATGTGAAGTATGATATACAACATATTAGCAACAATAAGATTGAAAGAGACGTGTGATCAAGAAATTAAGAAAGGCTCAATAGTACTAATGGCCATGATTTATTTTCTTGAAATTAAATTGGGTGTTAAAATAGTGAGCGAGACTAGTTAAAGTGAATGATTTATTTGAATAAAAAAAAATTATTCCTCAATATGGGGCTATTATATACTATTAATAATACAACTCATTTAAATAGGTTTCAAATAAATAGTAAAAATATTAATATTATATTTATATTATTATTTTATTTAAAAACTTTATTATATTATATACTATTAATATATTATACCGATCCCAACGATAACGATACTAAACGGTACGGTATCGGTTCGGTATCGGTACGGTATCAGTACGGTACCGGTATGGTATCGACATTTTACCTTAAAATACTGATACCATACCGATCCCGTACCGATACCGATAATACCGAAACCGAAAATCCATAAATATGGGTACCGATACCGATTCCGAAACCACTCTGTTCGGTATCGGTTCGGTATGGTATCGGGACGGGACGGTATCGGTATTCGGCCTTGTATGCTCATCCCTAATTAATATATTATATACTATTATTTTATTCAAAAACTTTTTATACCGATCCCGACAATACTGATACCGAACGGTACGGTATCGGTTCAGTATCGGTACAGTACCGGTATGGTATCAGTATTTTACCTTAAAATACAGATCCCGTACGGATACCGATAATACCGAAACCGAAAATCCATAAATATAGGTACCGATACTGATCCCGAAACCACTCGGTTTGATACGGTATCGGGATCGGGACGGGACAGGATCGGTATTCGGCCTTGTATGCTTATCCCTAATTAATATATTATATACTATTATTTTATTTAAAAACTTTATTATATTATACACTATTAATATATTATATACTATTATTTTATTCATATTATTTTATTAAAAAAATTTATTATATTATATACTATTAATATAAATAACATAATCTTATGTAATTTCGTTACAAATTCCATGTGTCACCTTATGTGTAGATTTCTTTATTTTTTTTAACGTTTTACAACCAAAATGGAATCTCGATTGTATAATTCATTGATTGATTAACAGCTCATCTAAATCTCGATTGTAAAATGCGCAACGCACGTGATTTTATACAACTAGTTGGTATAAAAATTTAAGTAAAACCTAATATAAATCTGTGAGTTTCTACTTTCAAGTCTAATGAAACTCAAAAATTTAATACTATTCACAACATAGTAAAAATTTATCTAAAAGTATGAATGACACACACAAATACATAGTATATACACATACTATATAATACACTACTAGGATCGAACACTCTTATCCTGGAAAATGTAGGAAACCAGGTCAAACAAACTTTGATTGGCCCCATTCCAATGGCGTTAAAACGGCCTTGTCGTACCCTATTCAAATATTAAATATATAAGGTTTAGAGTTTAACTTTTAGGGTTAATTAATTTTAGATTTTAGCATTTTGGTTTATGTTCATAGTGTTTAGCATTATAGGATTTAGGAATCAGGGTTTAGCTTAAATTTTAACCTTTAAGGTTTAGCTTTTAGGGTTTATAGTTTTGATTTTAGCGGTTAGCACAAGGCTCAGCCGTAGGGTTTAGAATTAAGGTTCAAAGTTTAGCTTTAGGGTTAAGGGCTTCTGGTTAGGATTCAACAAGTTGTTTTCAACGCCGATGGAATGAGCTCAATCGAGGTTTATTTAACCCTGTTTTCTATGTTTTTATGTTAAAAACATTTTGTATCAGAAGAAACCCCTAACACAGAGAGTAAAAAAGTAATTTTAGTTTTAAAAGTTCATGTACTACAACTTTAGAACATACTAGTAGGAATGCCCGCGCGTTGCGGCAGGTGCATCTGTTTTGCCCCTTGTGCATTGTGTTTGTTGGTTATTCGTTATGTTAAAGTAGAAAACAACGATGTATAAAATATATGTTATCAAAAACTGAAACTCATAAGTATATCTTCTGAATATTTTAAATGGGTACATCACAATAGGTCATAATATTCCTTACAACACCCTTAGATTGGCCCACGTCCTTCGGTGGGATCCTTTTATGTATCTCGAAGGCAGATAAGTATGCCATCGTAGAGCGCTACTTAGCGTAGTGAAGTGGTGTTGTATCTCTTAATGACCATAAGATTGTAGTGGAAGTGATGTAATTACTAACATGCAGTTTGTAGTGTGCAACATATTTCTATTATTTTAGGGCACCCGCGAGATGCAACGGAGTCAATGATTTACATAGATACTCTCGTTTTATGTTAGTTTGACAAGCGTGGTAACAAATATATTGGACCAAACAAATTAGTAATCAATATAGTTAAAACTACCAAATCGACTGATAAGAACTTGTCTTCTTTTGGATATGTAAACAATTGGTGACTTCGTGAGATTAGAAACTTAAATTCTATTCCTAGAAGCTTATAGTAGCAGAGAAAACAAAAAACCACCGAGGAAGATCATAACGTTGCTCATGAAGTATCTCTACCATATTTGCTTGTATAAAATTCAAGCCTACATATATCGCTCACTTTAATGGGTTGAAACGTGTCATGGGTTGGGTATGTTGGCAAACTTCAAGCCTACATATTCATTCGTGTGTAGAAGTGTCACATCATACCATCCTGCAGCCACATAAATTTAAAAATAAGATATAAATACATAATATATGGTGTAATTTATTTACTATAAACATTGAAAGATATGTAAGTTATGTATGTGAAGAGTCACCACATTATTTATGTACTAAATACATGACAACTATTTATAAGACTTTAACATTGATACAAACATAATAAAGACATGGAGGTTATGAATGTAAAGAGTCACCACATTATTGTTAATTTTCTCATCAATTTTATAATTATGTTTAAATTAATTTCTTCAACAAGTTAATATTTAGATAGAAAGACAATTTTACGCTCTAAATGACTTCAATAAGCATTGTACTATAAGCAATAAATGTTGTATTTACTTAAATTTTGCGGGTATCCTTCACTGATGTTTTATAATATATAGTATAAAGATAAAGATTCGGGTTGATTCATTAGCGTGAGCGTGAATTTATGGCGTTTTGATTTCTTATTTCTTAACACAAATAACATAAGTAACTAACACATAGTTAAGTTTTTGTTTTCTTTTTATGCTAGTGTTTAATTTATTTTATTAATTAGAATTAGAACTTAAACAATATACAATTGCTTAAAGCAAAATAATATTGTGAACCACACTTCATACAACGTTTAACAAGAACATTAAATAGATAAACAAATACCTTAAAAGTCTTAGAACAAATATAGTTTACGTATAAAGTTATATTTGAGCATGCATATATAGATTTATAGAGTTAACTATTTCATGGCGTTCAAGGAGACCATGTTGATTGAAATTGAGGAATGTCTCCATACCCTTCTCCAACCATCCTCTCCATCATCTGTCCTTCATGTCCATTTGTTCCCTGCAACATCAGGTTTCATCCCATGCAGTAAGTGGAAGTAATATTTATAATATATTAGACACGTATTAGCAAATCTAGAATGTTATATTTATAATTTTGTCTGTTGTATTTAGTTAACAATATATATGATTCAAGATAAACAACTTCTTAACAAGGATAGTTAAGAAAGCCACCTGTCACCTTCATAGGGGCCATATCATCCAATTCAGTAGAGTTAGGGTCAATAGATCTTAGAACATCCTGGCTTCTGAAAGCTTCATGAAGAGAAACTAAAAATGCACAAAGAAAGGAAAAACTGTACTAATTAATTTTGAAAAATATTTTCTCATCAATAATTTTGAATATTGTTTGTTTATTGTTTTAATTGTTAGCTGCACAATTAAATTACCTCAATTTGATTCTGCAACGATCCAACATAGTTGATTATTACATCCAACATTACTGGCTTTCCCATTGTATATAGCAAATAAGTAAATTTAAATAGAGCAAAAAATGATATATTATGAAGATAAATTTTTGTAATTGTCAAAGAAATGTATATATGTATATAAAGATTAACTCATATCTTTATACCTTGTAGCATCCGGGAACCATATCTTGCAAGCGTCTTAACTTCTCATTGATTTTTTTCTCTTCTCATCTAATGAAGACATAATTTTTTTGGACAAAACAATGTTTCAAAGCATGAAATTAGCTCTAAGATTTTGTTTGGGGTTATGAAAAGACTATTAGCATTCAAGAAATTGATTATAATGAAGTATATATAATAATATAGATGGGGGGTTGAAAGGTCTCACATTTAAGATGCATTATAAGTTAAGTTGTATTTTATGTTTTAAAAGTTGGACATAAGGGCATAATTGGGATAAGATTTTAGGATGTGAGGTATTGGATTATGTTAAATTTACTAATCTACCCTCCTAAGTGTCGTAATTGTCACAACTATGCCAATAATACCCTTAATTTTTTTGCTTAATATGTTGTACATGTTGCTTCTTAAGTTGTACGGAGGTGAAAATGACTATGTTGTACATCACTCCTCCTTTATAATGTATTATAGATTATAGATGGTTGACTTTTATCTATGTATAAAAAGAAACTAGTGAGAAAAATTACATTTTTTTCTAAACATAGAAAGTTATATAAAGTAGAATAGTTACAAGTGATTTTTGTAGACTAGAACAAATATGTGATCCCCATAAACTACGAATCTCATTATTGGAAATTGAAAGAACAAACAGGATTGAAATGCAAATAATTATCAAAAGACAAATTCCCCAAGTACCCATAATAACAGGACATGTACCTGATATGGATTGTTATATGGTCTAAGAACTTGAAAAACAAAACATTTGTTGGATATATGTCTAGATCGTATTATCCAAATGCCATATAAGTAAGACATTTGTTAGATATATCTCTTAATTAATGTATGGAAAATAAAACCCTTGTTATATCAACCATGAACCATCTATGTATACATGGTCTAGTGTAATGCTTGTGGAGCCGTAGAGGTACTTAATGGTGAGATATTTTTTAATGGATAACAACAACGATATTTGAAAAGATTTTTATTCCAAAATTATGTTAGATGTCCAAATCATGTGTTCAATAAACCCTTTTGAGGTCAGCTTAGTCTTAATTGGTTGTCAAGTGTGTTTGGGGACAACTTAAATGATTCATATTGTTTATTTGTTTTGATGATAATGTTTAAGTTAGTTTCTTAAATTTGTAAGTTTTAAAAATCTGAATGTTCTGTTTACCATTTTCTTATGATAATTGCAATATATTTTAGTTTAATAAAGTTCTTAACTTTTATATAACATGAATAAGATAATAATTTGTAGAAACCTTAAAATTCTACCAATTAAGTTTTTCACAAGTCGTTTGTTCAATAATTTATTTACTAATTTTTAGTATATTCTAATATATTTATTTGCATTATATTAAAAAGATGTTTTTAAAATACATAATTTTGTAACGGAATATTAGTGTTAAAACTAACAACCATTAAAAATATGGATGATCATAAGAAAAAAATCGACTGTTAGGGTTTGTTGCAAGAAATGAATAGTTTTTAAAAACTGACATTACACCGGTAACGATACAGCTAAAGATGATGAATTGTGTTAATGATCTAGGAGATCAAATGCATATATCTTAGTCTCAAGTCCCGACCTATCAACTATCATGTTATGTTGATTGTTGAGTTCAATTGAGGTTATGAGTTTTCTTCAGATAAGACACTCATAGTAAGTTCTTTTCACTTCACTGATTTTAACCAATTATACACTATCACATCACTTTACTGATTTTAACCAATTATGCACTATGACATCACTTTACTGATTTCCTTCACTGAAACACTTTTGGAGGCAGCACTCCACTGATTCTTTTTTTTTTTTTTTTTTTGAAAAGTGAATTTCTTGCTCTTTGTGAGACTTGAACTCAAGACCTCACACTTTTAGTGTATTAAAAGGCTTTGCCTTACCACTGGACCACCAACCCCAATGGCCTCCACTGATTCTTTTATTTATTTTTTTATTTAAAGACAAATATAACTTTTTTTTTTAAATTCACACGGTTTTAACACCAAACCATCAGATCACTTTTAATTTCATCCTCTCCATCCAACACGGTCAAATATATTTATTTCCATTAAATCGGTGTAATCTAACCATCAGATTATATTTAATTTTACATTCAATACGGTTGGATTTTTTTACTATAAAAACCACCATATGACGGTGGTGAAAACACAATTCAAATCAACACAATATCAACATCCCCACCACACAACATAAGCATGACCCGTTGGACAGAGAACGAAGAAATCGCCTTGGTTGTGTGCGTCATAGACGCACAAAACGACCCATCCTTGCAGCGCCAACGCCGCCCATGGTTGGGTTCCAGGGACACACGGTTCTGGGACCTTGTATTGGGTGACTTCAATCAGCAGGTCGGCCCAAGTGGTCGAACAATCGAGAGTCTACAAAGAAAATGGGCCGACCTAAACGTCAAGTGTGATCGGTGGACGACATTGTACGAGCGCACAATGAGCCGCCACCCGGGCATTGGGGAAGAGATTGTTGTGCAGATGACCCATGCAACCTATGCGGGTCATTACCGTGGCACGTTTGACCATATCCAGGCGTGACACCTCCTGCGCAAGCTTTAAGTGTTATTTTTTATGTTTTTAATTAATTTTAAATATTTAATGAATTATGTTTATGTTTTTTTGTTATTTACTGGTGTTTTCGTTTACTTTTTGTTAATTTATAACACACAACGGTCTACGGAACCACTACCAGCGTGGATGACGGCGGTGTTACCGTGCTAGTAGTGGGTACCTGTGGACAATTCGGGTGGCGCCCTGTCCCCCCTTAGTAGATACGGATGTATCGCTATAAGTTTATGTATGTATGTGTGTGTGGTGTGATGTGATGTTTCTCTTTATATACAATCATTTTTGATATCTAGACTGGTTCGGTATGATACCGATTTTTTATTTATTTTATCTTCAAATATCGGTATCGTACTGTACCAAATATTTTCAGTACTGATACCCACTTTGACGATATTCGGTAATAGTATTTTTGATACTGGTACCGATCTCATCCCTAGATTGAGTTGGATTCAACCAACTTATCCAATAAGAGCATAAATAACTTTGTAAATAAACGTTTTAGTAATATGTTTTTAAATTATTTTATGACAAAAAAAAACTTTTTCCGGCCCCGTCGTCGGTGATGGTGAGACCGCCATCGTCAACAGCTGCTGCTTTTTTTTTTTTTATTTAGTCACGCTATCGGCGACGGTGGGGCAAACCGTTGTCGACAGCCACTGCCATCGACGCCTCATTTCTCGGCTGACGCAGCCTCTTACGGCCCAATTGCCTTCTTTTCCGTCGGCGGCGACATGTTGGACCGTCGTCGACGGCCATGTTGCTGGTGATGCTCAAACTCTTGGCTGACGGTGGGATTGACGGCCAGACTTGTCATTTTTCATTTTTTCATGCCCATTTGATCCTCCAAGCTTCCCATTTTCTATCCTTGACTTCTCCAACCTTATAAACTTACTCCAAAAGCTTTTTTATCCTGAAACATAAAACCCCACTCAAAGTGTTACATCCCATCTCATTTATTTATATAAAAACTCAGTTTTAAGCAAAACAAATGCGGGGATTTCAACCACGCATCAATAAACCCTCATTCTTATTCATAATTTGTAACACACACTAGAGTAGGATGTGCTTTTTTTCCAAAATACCTATACATGTACCCATTCCGATTTTAGGTATTCCCTACATGAATCGTACCTACTTTTATTTGATTTCGGTATACCATAATTTCGGTATCCATACGGGTACAAAATGGTACTGGTACTGAATTTTATATACAATTTATTTGATATTATGTTTTACATTGTTATGGTACTCGTATCGATTTTACCTATTTGGTACTTGTATAATATTGGTACTCGTACAGATTATACCTATTTGATACCCATACAATATTTATACGTGTACCGATTTTACCTACTTAATGCCTGTGTGAGTGCCCAATAAATAAAAATAACAAAGTGGTACCAAAGAAGGTTCCGTACCTTAATATCAGTACCGATACTTGTATCGTACCAATATCTTCGGTATATTCGAAACCCACTTTTGTTCAAATTTGATACTGAAATTTTCGGTATCGATGCAGGTACAGGTTTGGTATCAATCATATCCATACACCAGAGAATAGAAACAAACGGAGAATTCTCATTTTTTAAGGAAACCTCGCATTAGAGATCGTTGATGTCCAGATAATCCAATTAACAGATCATCCTTGTTATTTGGGCAGGGGCTTCATCCCCTAGACTAACATATCCAAAGGTCAGGGTTTTTTTGTGATACCCGGCAAACTTAGTTTAATACTTTTAACAAACACATAAGTATACCTTAGCAAAACATTAATAAACATCCTTAACGAGGTTAGTAAAGTCAGTTAGATGATTCGGTGAATCATCGGGAGTCGGTTTGATGATTTGAGGAATCATCGGAAGTCGGTTTACAAACACAATGTCCATAGGTTGGTGATTCGTAGGATCACCTAGTAAAATGCACGCACACGATTCTCGAATCATGAGGGGTGGTGAAATAACACAAAAGTGTAAATTATCAGGAATTTAATGTTTTTCGATCATTATATAACTTGCCGATATGTGTATACGTGAAATTATGTGTTAAAATAGCAAACGACTCTATTAAAATTAGTCACCCCTCGGGGGAGGCTACTGCCTAAGCCAGTCGCCTGGTGGAGAAGCCAGTTGCCCAGAATTACTAGGACGACTGGTAACAGCTATAAATACCATACTTGGCTTGTGTTTTTGCCCTAAACACACCATTTCCAAGCCAAAACAACCTTTAAATCCATAAACAAGTGAAGATCTAAGGTCTGTAGTTCATCCAAATCCTTTTTTCAAACATTTTTATGTTGTTATTATGAACCCTAAATGTCCAGATTTGATCTTTATATGTTTTCTTCAATAAAATCCTATGAGAAACCTTTCAAAACTAGATCTAAACATTTCCTATGAGTTTCTAGTAAAAATGCAAATTTTGAATGATGATGGTGATCTAAAACATGGGGTTTCTTTTGTGTTTGTTGTTAGAATGACATTAGGATGTTGTTATGATGATTATCTAGGTGATAGGAGCATGATTGAATAATGTTTGAATTGTTATGTGGTTTTATGAGTTTTTACCCGTTTAAGGATTTTGGTAGGATCTAGGGTCTAATATGATAATATGATGCTTGTAACTTGTTAGTGTTTATATTAGAATGATCATGTTAAAGCTTGATGATGTTTTGAGCGTTATTATGTGATTAAATCAGGTTATTTGCTATTTAGGGAAACTTTTGCATGCATTGATGTGATTTACCCATAATATTATCCATTTTGGGAATAACTTGCAATTTGCATGTAAAACGAGGTGTTAATTGGGGCATAATGATGGGGTTGGCTTAGATATTGATTGTGTATTGATTGGCGGTGTTCCAATAAGTTTCGGATCTGATTTGGAGGGTTTTGCACGCCAAACGGCGAAAAACCTGCAGTGCAGGCGACTGGCATAGCCAGTTGTGTGTTTTTTGTAACTAGTCGTGTGTTTTGAAAGCCAGGTGTGTGTTTTAAAGCCAATAGTGTGTTTTGGAACTTAGTAGCATGTTTTAACACCCAGTAACGTATTTGAAACCCAGTAGCATGTTTGGAAACCCAATGGCGTGTTTTGTGACTTATACGTGTATTACATGATCCATATGCTATGTTTTGTGATCTGTTTGTATATGAGGTACATATCTACGTGTTATTGCCTATGAACTTTTATTCAATTGATAAACGGATATAATGGGTCACCAACGGGATGTCGGGTCTTGTGTTGTCGTATTAGACAACAAACACATTTTCAAACATACACAGTCATTGTTTGGACAACCGAGGGTTAATTGACCAACATGTTATCGGTCAACACACTTATAGACATTTAATGATAGGTCTCTGGTATTTGGTACTATCATCACACAGTCGGTTTATTTATACTAGAAGACGCAACCTAAGGTGAGTTTCACGACCTCACTTCTTACATACTTTCTCATGGGGGAGAAACATGCTACACACTCGGTTTTACTTAAAGATCCTTTATTACTATTGTTATCATTTGTTTACTTTGCGACTCGTTTAAATCCCAAGAAAACCACTAATATACGATTATAGTGTGGAAATGTGGATAGATCTATTGGACCTAACAAACCCCACTCAGGTCAATTACTAGTTGGACGGGTACATATTGTTTCAAACACACAGGGCTTACCGCAGATAACGGTAATCCAAAGGGTACACATATGATGTATTGTAAAATACATCTATTTCCAGTGTAAAGTTTGTACAGTTTTCGAGTCGTTTAGATAGTTTTTTTTTTTTTTTTTAGTTTTAGGCTTGTACCGGTCTATTTTATTTAGTATAGGTTTTTATAGATTTTTATTAGTTTTGAGTCATTTTTAGTACTTATTTATTTATTTTATATTTTGGTAGGTGTTCGTGTGGACGTTGGAGCGTAAACGAGAAACTTTGGTCGAGCCAAGAACACCCGAAGTCTAAAACACGGAGTTATAATAATAATAATAATAATAATTAAAAAAAAAAAGAAATGACTTGGGCCGAAGCCCAAGCCAAACACAACAATTGGCAATTCAAAAATCAAGTCGGTGGATATAGATATACTTTGAAAAATCGACGGCAGAAGGAATCATTATCATTCATTCACAATTCCAATTCTATAGGTCGCACGAAAAAGTCAACCGGTCAACTACGGTGACAATCGAACGAGCACGGAAGGAGAAAAGGCCACGGGCACGTTAAAGATCAATAGCCAACGAGCCTTGGGTTAGGTTTAGTTTTCGCTCTATATTTTTATAGACATGATAAAATTGTTTTTTATAAACTTTGAATTTATGTTTCTAAATATTATGAGTAGCTAGACTTTTATGGTTGCTTAGGTTTATGAACTAGACACGTAATTTGCAGTTTTTAATGATTCTTGGTTTTTAATTTTGATGTGTAGGATTACATGATTTTAAGTTTATTGTTGGATTTTATATATGTGTGTTGGTGTTAATTTTATTTGAAGTTTGTTTATTGGTTTTGTGGAGCTAGGCATGTAGAGATACCCCCTAGGTCTAGAAATCAATCTAGTTCGTTAACTTAGGTTAGCGTGCTAGTATTTGGAGTTGGAGTACGACACAAGTATAACAAACTAATATAATAAATTAACTAAGACGTGCAGTCCATTCTTGAGGGTGAGAAATCTAACTCGAGTTTGCTAGGTAACTAACTAGGCATTGTTCGGTAGTTGGCAAGCGCTAGGGCGGGAGTCGCTACTTGTCCGTGTTTAGAGTTTTCCTAGGTTTTCTTCAGTAGAGTTTAAGTCTGCTTCATAGTTTAAGTGTTTTAATCCAGGAGAGGTTTTAATCTGATTTCTGTGGGATTTTGGTACGCTAGGGTGATCTAGATCCATCTTAGCATTTCTACACTTGTCCCGCCTTAAGTCTAGTGAGCTATCTTTGACAGGTGGTTTATTAGATAAGAATAGGGTCTCAAGTTAATTACCAGAGTCAGGATTTATTGCTAGTGTCTAGGGATTTTACCTAAGTAACCAGCCTTCTTCCTATCTGATTTCTCCAACTTTCTAGTTTCGTTTAAGTAGTTGAGGTTGTTTTATTTATATTTAGTTCCTTCTAAGTTTATAATTAATAGTTTAAAGTACCCCCCTCCACATTCGTATATATTTATTTAGGCTAGTATTCGGTAGAGGTTGTGATCTAGAGTTGCATTCGCGTCTTTGGGTTCGATACTCGGTCTTATCTGTTTACTGCTTTGCGACCGGTACACTTGCCGTGCGTGTGTAGTTTTTAGGTGAGTCGTTTTAATTAAAGCTTGTGTTATTTTTATATATACATTTACACACATCAAGTTTTTGGCGCCGTTGCCGGAGACGCAATTGGCACTCTTGAGAATTATCCGATCCGTTTCTGATCCACTATTTTGTGAATAATTTTTGCTTTTATTATTATTATTTTTCTTATTATTAATATTTTTTTTTATTTGTAACATATAATTTTTTTTATCATGTGCGAGATCTGCGGAGGACCCCACTTTACCATAAGATGCCCTCATTCATATTCATCGGGGTATTCCACGGATCATTATTCTAACACGTATTTGCAGCCGCAGCCATATCAGTCATACCATCCTTCATACCCACAGGCTAACCAGTGGTTTAACCCTGCAACATCTGAGTCACTAGATAGAATAACAAGTCGGCTTGATCGTCTGCAAGCTATGATGTATGAGGAAAGGCATGGTGGTAGCTCGTCAGAGTATCCACCTAGCCAACATTTGTATCCACATCCCGATTATCGGGATGTCTCGTCTCACATTAGGCCCGACTTTGCCGCCCTTGTTGCTAAGCAAGACGCCTTCCTTGCTAATCAACAGCTCATGCTCGAGGATATGCGTTCTTTGCTATCCATGCGCACCGACTATTTGAGGGAACATGATGTGGCACTTGAGAGGCTACAGACTCAGGTGGATGAACTGAAGACTATAATGGACGTTGAAGTCCCACCTCCAGTTCAGCAGGTTTATTTCACATATGATGACCCAGATGAGATGGTAACACTTACATTACCTGATTGTATTAGTCCCGTTGCTGAAACTGTTTGTCCTTACTCATCTGATTCTATGCATGATTTAACTGACCCATATGATTCTTTACACTTGTCTTGTGAGGATGATATTTTGCAGGATTCAGGGTTAGAGCCAGAGACCATAATGGACGCCTTAGTCCCACCTTTGGTTCAGCAGGATGAGCAGCCTTGCCAGATCTCTAGTTCAGTAGCATACCCTTGGGAGGCAGATGTCTGGAGTGATGATGAGGAGATAGAAAGGATAGCTTGGGACGCGCATAGGAAAGCCATGATGGAGAAGATAGGGGAGGCTGAGGAAGATATGGATTTTTCAGAATCCACAGGCTGGCTGTTTGAGGAAGAAGTGGTGGAAGAGGAAGACACCACTGACCTGCTTGAAGAAGCAGCTGATGGAGAAGCAGAGTTTGGTGACGAGTTGGTTGATTTGACAGCTCCAGAAGTGGACAAAGATTTTGAACAAGTGTCACCAAACAAGGAAGATGAGAAAGAAGCAGTGGTGGAAGAAGAAGAACACCACAGCCGGCCCGTGCAGGCATTGGATATTACCCTGCTAGTAGTGCCACCACCATGGCCACCACCACGGGAGAAGGCGAAGAGGCACCTGGACCGACACAGGGTGAGGGTCAGGAGTTGTAGAGACAACAAATCCCCACATTACATGCCAAGAATCAGGTTTGGTCCAGGTAAATATAAATATTGGTGGCCCGACCCATTTAAATTTGATAAAATATTTTTCAATTCCACTAATGTAATTTTACTAAATAACATGGACCTGGTGGAATTAAACGGGTTGGATCGGGTCCAGATAAAAGAGAAGCCCCCTGATTAAGTTTAAGTGTGGGGAGGCTCTGTAGAGTTTGTAAATTTATATTTATACCTATGTATTTTTTTTTCTACCTTTTCAATTTTTTTTTATTTGTGGTCCGTCAATCGGTAGTGGTTCATAGGTTTTTATTTTTTATTTTTTTCTTTGTTTTTTTTTGTGTCTTTGAGTCTGTTTGCAGGTTTGCGTGTTTGCTTGGGTAGAGGAAATTTCACCATGAGCGGATCCCATGTTTTATCGTTATATATATATTTTATGAATGGGAATTTTGGTAGAGGTTTGGGTAATAAAAGAGAATTTTTCTTAAAAAAAAATAATAAAAAAAATTAATTAACTTTCTCTGAAAAAAGACTTTTCACGTAACGTGAGGAGTCTGGGCTGACCTGTTCGCCTCATGTGACCAGCTATTACCCCGGAAAGTTATATTTTTCGCTTGCAACGCGTGTTGTGATCACCAATGTCCTTCACGTTGAGCGAGAACCATAATTTTTTTTTCTCTACCCATTTGGTTCTACCACCATTCACCGCCATGTTGCCAAGCAGGTACGTCTTCTTGTTTGTTGTTATATTATGAGTCTAAGTAGTAGTTTTAGTCTTTTTATTATTATTTGTGGTTCGGTATTATGCTCGGGTTTTGTTTGTTTCGTTTTGCGCAGGTTTGGATTGCACCGCCCGTACTCAATCTCCATTTGGGTGATTCCAGAGCTGTTTATCATTTGTCAAGGCAAGCCCAGAGTTTAACAGTGTGTCAGAGCCGATCGCGACCAAAATGCTATACGATTGAGCTGGATTGGACTAGAGTGCTAGAGCTTACGAAGAAAAATTAACCAGCTAAGTCCTTTTCAATTTGCCCTCGTCTTTTAATTTTTGTATTCGGAATTTATTTTTTGTTTTGAGTCGTCTTCTATTCCTACATTGAGGGCAATGTAGAGTTTAAGTGTGGGGATGGGAAACTGTCGTTTAGTCTGTATATAAAGTCGTTTGAGTCAAAAAAAAAAATTGAAAAATTTGAAGAAAAAAAAAAGTCCCTGATTTTGAAGTTTGCATTAAATAAAATATGGAAAATGATAGGTAAAGTTAGGTGTCCGGTTTTCAAATAGTATGTATAATAAGAGATTAAAATTGATTGAAAACGTGTCTGATTTGGGATATGTGGGTAGGCTCGACCGGTAGAAAGGTTTCCTTTGAAAAGTAATAAATTAATTATGTTAGGCTATTTTGTGGGTTCTCATCTAGGAGAAACGGGGAGACCGAAACCGCCAAAATAGTATAAGAAGCACCGTTATAAGTAGAAAACCGTTAGAATTTCTAATCACTTAAAAAAAATTAGAAATCAAAGCAAAAATGCTGAAGCTTAAGGTGCCTGGCCACTGGGATAACGACTTGGATTGGTCACACCCTCTGAGTTAACTATGCTGAGATGAAAAAGAAATGCTGAAGCTTAAGGTGCCTGGCCACTGGGATAGCGACTTGGATTGGTCACACCCTCTGAGTTAAGTATGCAAAAAAAAAAAGTGATTTTAAATTCTTTTGGTTTTCTACATAAGACGGTTGGGAAATGGTCAATTGGTCGTTCCTTTAGCTTCATAAGCTTGAGGCGGGATTAGGAGGAACTATGGCTTCCTTCGAGTGAGACCCTAAATAGACTAATCAACATGAACTTAACATAAATAAAAAGGGGCTTGGAAACCGGTGTGGGTTTAAGAGGATCAATATACCTGCAATCGCAATCAACATGTTAGTAGATTATTAATTAAGTAACCTATGTTTTGAAACTGGATGTAAACCTAACTGTGATTCCATAGCATAATTCTTTTTCAGGGACGAAAAAGAGATAAGTGTGGGGATATTTGATGTATTGTAAAATACATCTATTTCCAGTGTAAAGTTTGTACAGTTTTCGAGTCGTTTAGATAGTGTTTTTTTTTAGTTTTAGGCTTGTACCGGTCTATTTTATTTAGTATAGGTTTTTATAGATTTTTATTAGTTTTGAGTCATTTTTAGTACTTATTTATTTATTTTATATTTTGGTAGGTGTTCGTGTGGACGTTGGAGCGTAAACGAGAAACTTTGGTCGAGCCAAGAACACCCGAAGTCTAAAACACGGAGTTATAATAATAATAATAATAATAATAATAATAATAATAATTAAAAAAAAAAAAAAGAAATGACTTGGGCCGAAGCCCAAGCCAAACACAACAATTGGCAATTCAAAAATCAAGTCGGTGGATATAGATATACATTGAAAAATCGACGGCAGAAGGAATCATTATCATTCATTCACAATTCCAATTCTATAGGTCGCACGAAAAAGTCAACCGGTCAACTACGGTGACGATCGAACGAGCACGGAAGGAGAAAAGGCCACGGGCACGTTAAAGATCAATAGCCAACGAGCCTTGGGTTAGGTTTAGTTTTCACTCTATATTTTTATAGACATGATGAAATTGTTTTTTATAAACTTTGAATTTATGTTTCTAAATATTATGAGTAGCTAGACTTTTATGGTTGCTTAGGTTTATGAACTAGACACGTAATTTGCAGTTTTTAATGATTCTTGGTTTTTAATTTTGATGTGTAGGATTACATGATTTTAAGTTTATTGTTGGATTTTATATATGTGTGTTGGTGTTAATTTTATTTGAAGTTTGTTTATTGGTTTTGTGGAGCTAGGCATGTAGAGATACCCCCTAGGTCTAGAAATCAATCTAGTTCGTCAACATAGGTTAGCGTGCTAGTATTTGGAGTTGGAGTACGACACAAGTATAACAAACTAATATAATAAATTAACTAAGACGTGCAGTCCATTCTTGAGGGTGAGAAATCTAACTCGAGTTTGCTAGGTAACTAACTAGGCATTGTTCGGTAGTTGGCAAGCGCTAGGGCGGGAGTCGCTACTTGTCCGTGTTTAGAGTTTTCCTAGGTTTTCTTCAGTAGAGTTTAAGTCTGCTTCATAGTTTAAGGGTTTTAATCCAGGAGAGGTTTTAATCTGATTTCTGTGGGATTTTGGTTCGCTAGGGCGATCTAGATCCATCTTAGCATTTCTACACTTGTCCCGCCTTAAGTCTAGTGAGCTATCTTTGACAGGAGGTTTATTAGATAAGAATAGGGTCTCAAGTTAATTACCAGAGTCAGGATATATTGCTAGTGTCTAGGGATTTTACCTAAGTAACCAGCCTTCTTCCTATCTGATTTCTCCAACTTTCTAGTTTCGTTTAAGTAGTTGAGGTTGTTTTATTTATATTTAGTTCCTTCTAAGTTTATAATTAATAGTTTAAAGTACCCCCCCCCCCCCACATAAGTATATATTTATTTAGGCTAGTATTCGGTAGAGGTTGTGATCTAGAGTTGCATTCGCGTCTTTGGGTTCGATACTCGGTCTTATCTGTTTACTGCTTTGCGACCGGTACACTTGCCGTGCGTGTGTAGTTTTTAGGTGAGTCGTTTTAATTAAGGCTTGTGTTATTTTTATATATACATTTACACACATCAACATATTATTGAGCAACAAAACAGACAACAATGGTTTCAATCGTAATAGTAACATACTTAAAGTCTTTTCTACGTTCGATAAAATAATAAAACAGGCTTGATCTTTCACATATATGTTGTTTATTTTGAAAACCTGTGAACTCACCAGCATTATTATGTTGACACACTTTAGCATGATTTCTCAGGTCGCTTAGGTAGCAGCGCCGGGTTAGGATGCACACGAGTCCACAGCATCTGTCTATCTTTTGCATTGTCTAATTTGTTATCTTTAAACTGTTTTGAAAACTACTTTCATTTGGATTTTGGTTTGTAAAACTTAATTATGCTTCCGCTAAATGTTTGAATTGCATGTTAGCTTAAATATGTTTTACTCATATAGTTGTCGTTTATTGTGACCGTTGACTTGGATCCTGATATGTCATGCGCATCGCGGTAAAACTCCACAAGTGGAATTTGAGGGTTTGACATTTATTGCCCTGTTTACAACAATTGGTTTTGTTATTATGGTGATGAAGTCTTTTTGAGGTGGTGGCGGTTGTGGGTGATCGGATTACCAGAGAAGACATAGGTGATGATCACAAGTGGCAGAGGTGGCGGTTGTGGTGGTCATGGCTCATGCCCGTGGAGGCTCAAGGTGGATTATTATGAGGTTGTACCATCGTGTAGAGAGAGAAAGGTGGTGACCCTACTAGGGTTTCAGTGTCTTCGAAAGTGATTATTAACTAGAGTGGTGGTAGTTTGCAGTTCTAACAATTGTGGACTAGGTCGAAGGTGGTGATTAGTAAGGGTAGGTGGTTGTTCAAATCGGCGAGAAATGGCAACACGACGGTTTTGGGTGATTTTGGACCCAAACAAGTAGGCAGAAAGCCACGTAAGTGGTTTTACACTTGAGTTGATTTCTATATACCCTCGTTTAAAATTTTAATTTTTTCGGTTGATTTGTATGCAAAAGTGTTAACTGTTTAAAACTATTTAACGTGAGATTAACAGTTTTGGTAAGGTAAGTTTTTTTTTCTATGGATGTTTGGGATTGTTTTTGGAAGTAGATTATCATAAGGGTTTTAGTGTGTTAATTAACCTTGAAAATGTGTTTTT
This sequence comes from Ambrosia trifida, assembly GCA_028751855.1. NCBI lineage: Eukaryota > Viridiplantae > Streptophyta > Magnoliopsida > Asterales > Asteraceae > Ambrosia > Ambrosia trifida. The sequence goes on along the minus strand of CM054123.1, from coordinate 18,234,897 downwards.
TAATGTTTAGAATGTGCAATAAAATAGTGAAACAGTAATACAGAACAATTGTTCTAAAGTGTGATGTTTGAACATGATTATCTATTATGGCTTGGTTGTGGGGTTTTGTTTATGTTTGTAATCATTTATGTGATATTATAATGTGTTATTGCATGAGAATTTAGCTATGTTAAGGATTATGATATACATGGTGCGCTAATCAAGTGTGTGACATTGTTTGTGTAATGTTTTAATGATTTAAACAAATCAGATAGAGTTGTAGGTGGGTTTATGTTTATTGGTTATATTACCAAGTTAATCAGAATGAACTTGTATATCTAACTTTGCTTGATTTTTGTTTAAACAAGTAAATGAAAGAAAGTTCATATTAATAACCAACATAGGTATATTTGCATAAACAACTTTATATAACCATGTATATGAACTATAATCTCCAATAGAGAGTGGGTTATGTGTGTGTCACACCCTCAAATTCCACGTATGGGGTTTTACCGTGAGGCGCGTGACACATTAGGATCTCAGTCAACGGTCACAATAAATTACAACTATATGTAAAAGATATGTAAACCAAACCATAAGCAAATAACATAAAACCGTCAACGGAAGCTTTTAAAATCTTGCTTACAACTCAACAAAAGTAAATAAGTCTGAAATAGTTTAAAATTTATGAGACAAAGACTCTAGACGCTGTGTAAGAATCCGTGCGCCTAAATCCATATGCAACTACGTTAGCGACATGAGAAAACATGCCAAAAATGTCAACATATAATGCTGGTGAGTTCACAAGTTTTTATAAAATGTTTCGTAAGTTCCAAAGATCATCCCTGTTACTACTATGTTATGCAACGTTATCTAGAAGTCAGTTCGAATACTACTACGGTTGGGAACCCATTACTAAACGTACCAATACCAGACTGCCCAAGCTGTTTGGGCTACCGCCATCGATGGTAGACCCGGGACTAGAGACAATATGCACCTGCCCGGCTCCCATCCGTCGAGTGGGGTTTGTGAGTCCCCAATAGATCTATCCACATTTCCCTCGTTGTGTAACCCGCACATTCATGGTTTCCCCAGGTACTTAGTGCAACGCCGTATAGTAATCTAAAGTAACCATAGTATAACACGATCTTTATAAATCCAAGTATGTAGCATGTTTCTCCCCCAAAAGTAAAAGCAGTAAAAAGTGGGGCTGTGACACTCACCTTAGTTTGCGTACTTTAATAACAAGAATATCAACACAGATGATAGTCCCAACTAATGGCGACCTATCATAAAGTTTGTATAAGTGTTGTGACTGCTAACCCGTAGGTTAAGTAGTTACCGATTGTCCAGATCATGACTAAGTATGTTTAAAAACGTGTTTAAATGTTGAACCAACACACCAGACCAACCCGACATCCCGTTGAGGGCCCATTACATAAACTAATCAAGTACACATAGATTACACATAGGGTTCAAGCCTAAAACACTTAGTTTGCATCAAAAATCGCACATATGAGATGGCAGGGTCGAATCAGTCAGTTTGGAAGTTGGTTTGACCCATATGGGTCTTCATTTGACCCATATGATGTTCATACGACTTAAACACAAGTTCATTTGACCTAACATATGTTAATTCGACCTAAATACATGTTCATTCGACCTAACACATGCTCATTCGACCTTAACACATGTTAATTCGACCAAACTGAAGTTGTTTCGACCTGAAAGAAGTTGGTTCGACGCCTTGGAATTTCATTCGACCCCACGATGGGTCGAGTGAGTTTCCAAGTTCGACCCATTGCACCAAATCGCATCTAAACAGTCTGAAAACATCCCGAAACGCCACGAATCACAGCAGTCAAGTATTATTAACCTATCCCCACAAAACCCTACTAATTTTACACCAAAAACAATCCGTTTTACAACTTACCCAAAATGGCAAATTATGGAAATGTCACATCAATGCATGTAAAGTTTACCTAAAATGGAAACTTGTCGAAATCACTTAACAATCAGCTCAATATGCTCAGTTTATCATGTATATGAAAACCCCTAATCATTTCATTAACAATAACATCATGAACAAACCCTAGATCAAACACAAAATCCCCAAGGCAAAAATCATCATCCAACGACTTATAACCTAAGACAATCATAAACCATCATCTATAACAGCCCTAGATCAATGTTATAACATCTAAACAACATTTAATCATCAAACAATACAATACATATCATTAAACACCATTAGCACATTTTATTTTTTTTATAAAAACTCATGTTTAATGATGAGGTTTTGTTTAAAAAGATGTTAGAAAGGTTTTTATTCATGAGAACCATCTTAGAAAAGATTTGGACCTTTGGGGTTTGATAAAAACGAATAAAAAAATGCTTGAAAAGGATTTTAGATCAAGAACACACCTTAGATCTTATCCTGTTTATGATGTAGAAGGTGTTTGTATGTTAGATTCTGAAAAACAAGGTCAAAAACTCCTCCCTAGGTGTTTAAGGTTGAGAGAGAGCACTTAGAGGCGTTTAGGGTTTGTGAAATGATGAAAAATTGCAAAGTATGGTATTCATACTACATGTCCATTCGCACCCTACAAGGGTCGAACGTGTTTGAAAAATGGTCGAATGAGAATCCCAAACTGGTTCACACCCTTGACTGGGTCGAACCAGTTTCCTCAAAATTCAGTTTTCATTGTTTTGTCGTTGAAACGCATTTTAACACATCCTAACACATGAACATGTAATCCTAACAAATGTTAAGCTTATATAATCTTGTATAATCATATAAACACCGTTAAAACATGTATTTGCACATTATATAACATCTATGGGTCAATCTATGTGTGTCACTTAATTTAATTCATGTAATTCACCAACAACGGGACTCAAGAATCGTGTGTACATAAAATTACCCCAATGATCCTCCGAATCATTGAACCCTGGATAATACGCAATGTAAATCAACTCCCGACGATTCCCAAAATCATCAAATCCACTCAACTGACTCAGTTAAATGTAACGTATGCATGACTTGCTAAGGTAGACTAACTAGTTAATGAAAAAGTTACTAACCTGAGTTTGCCGGGTGTCACAGTGTGTTTAATAGTTTGATTTGTTTTTCAAAAAGTAAAAATTGGGTTTTAAACATATGTTGTTCAAACGAAGTTTTTGAACCAAGGGTTGAATTCTTTTGGTGTGAAATTGGGGAGTGGTTAGTTTATGATTGTGTGAAGTCCACAACCAGTGTGAGTCTCACATTAATGGTGCTTCACAACTAAACCCATCACTCATGTGTAACTAATATTGATTTTTGAAGCGATAAGTGTGAGTTACTAAACAAGTAGAAAGTGAGGTATGGTCGTATGTATGTATGGCATGTTTATGTGTGGGTTGTACGATGGGTGTGGTTATCTAAACATTTAAATGGAGTGTGATTTAAAATGTTAAATGTTGTTTTTATGTAGCAAACTGTGTTTACTAAACTATAGACTCGCTTGCGAAGCTAACATGTTTTAGGGCCTATTTGAAGGTGAGTAGGTGGGCTATGGTACTTAGGGCATCTCCAGGATACCTAATGATGGTTGTTGATATCCTAGAATGATGTGTGCGAGGGTTATATTTTTATCTGAAAGTGTAATATGAACTATGTAACATGTAGTGTTTTAGAGTCTTCCAATATATATGATTAGTAAATGTAACCAAAGTTGCATGCCCTAGTGTTGAGTTGTGACAGATTTTATAGAGGTTTTGGTTCTAAGATATGTTTTGTTCAATTATTTATTAATTTTGTGTTAAAATTGTATGAATGATTTAAACGTGATTAGAGTCTGTGACTTAAGTTGTGATTTTGCAAGTTATAGTATATGATTGGAACAGAGATGAGGGAGTCATAGTGGTTGTTGGTGGTCATGGTGGTGAGTGGTCGAATATGGAGATAGTAATAAAAGACAATGAGGGTGTTTGGAGATGACATATAATAACAAATAATGACTAGGGTGTATTCCCCGCGTTGCGGGGAAGAGGTTTGTAAAACCGTGTACAAAACACTGATATTGAACGTACACACAAACACGGGCATACTTAATAACATGCCGTGAATGGAAAAAATGCTTAAGACTATCATGAATCATTAAAACTATAATATAACTAACTTTACAACTATTTATTTGAAATCATGAATAAGTTTATGTTATGCTTCACATCAAAAGAACACCATTTGAGTCCAATCCAGACTAACTTACTCGACCGATTCTTTAGATATATTAGGTGGAAGGACTGCAACATAAAGCTCAGTTTATGTGAGTGTACTTGTCCATCAACCGAGTCAACTCGGTATCAAACCATTTCTCCAACTCAATCTTTTTTCTTCAAATACGTACTCTTCAACTTCTCCTTTTCTTCCCCAAATTCTTTCATCTATTCAAGTTTTCCCTCCCTGTATGTATATCCAGATCAGCAATAATAAGATATACAATCATGGTTTTTATAAAATTAACAAAAACAATGTATGTAAATAATACCTCCGCACTGACAACATGCCTCCTTAATACCTGTAAATTGATAAAGAAGAGATGTTTTGAGATTTGAGGGGATGCGAAGATTCATTGTTGATTGGGCTGCTATTCGTTTCCCTTAACAGTTGTTGTTCGTAGTAAAGAACTTGAACCATTGTTTGAACCGGAAGCCTTTCGTTTTGGGATGCATGGGACCAGGCCTCATGTGATCGCTTTTGAAAGTCCATTAAGTTGCACACTTTCTTTCTGTCCATGTTACTTATAGCTGGATGAGCCTGAAACATTCTAACATAAGGTTTGATCAATATGCAACTCTAGATAATATTTCTAGATCAAAAGATTCCACACCTGGACCTATTATGACCCGTTACCAACTATTAATTTTTTGACCCGTTACCCTTTAGAATGTAAATGCTCAATCATACACCAACAAAGCAAAACTAACCTCGTTATTGGAAATAGCATCTAACAATGCTTCTTTTTGTTTATATGCAGGTAGACTTCTTTGTAGTTCTTGCATTTTTTGGCCTTCTCCCCTTTCTATACCTAGTCGTCCACTGCAAACCCGATAACGCCTAACAAATTGTTTGATTCACCGAATCGATCTCGCTTCTTTTTGCCTGGTTTTGGGCTGAACCACAAACTCATTTTGTTTATTTTTTCAGTTTTCAAACATATATTGTGCTAGATATGAATATCTATATTACTACAAAAATAAGCAATATTTATCAAAATAGATCACCTATCGCCATGTATTCAGGATCCGCATATCCATAAGTACCCATGACCCTTGTTCATACATGGCTTTGTTATTGCATTTTTTGTGACTGATGATTATCAGTGTTTGTCAGAGTTGATAGCAACGGTCAAGGGGGAGTTTGTTGGTGCATTTGTGACCGTCGCTATGCAACTTATGTGGGCTTAGTCTAATAGAACTAGAATAGGGGCGATTGTGGTAGCCCAGGCGACATGCCTAAGGCCCAACCCAAGTTTAGTTAATTAGTTAGCCTATATATATTTGTGTAAGGGTTTAGGGTTTCTAAGAGAGAGTTGCAACAGTCTCTAGGAGAAGACTACTATGTGTAGTCTAGTCCAGGTTGGCCTGAGGTTGAGCTCACCTCAGGCCGGCGTCCCATTCAACAACGTATGTATGTGTGTATGTATGAAGAATCTGTGCTGACTTGTTTATCATATATGAAAGTAAGATTCTTGGTTCTACACATATATTATTTATTGTTTTATATATATTCGGTTTGACGTCTTGTGGAGATAATCAGGAGCGATTGGTGATGTAGTATCGGTCCTACACGTTTTAACAGTGGTATCAGAGCATGGTTACGAATCGGAAGGTCTAACCGCCTCTCGATTCACGATTGCTCTTGATTTTGGGTTTTATTTCCGCTAAAACTCATAGAAGACGTGATACGGAGCAGTATTGGTGGTTCGCAGCAAGGTAGTTTGTAAAAAAAAAAATTATATTTCAATTTGGTTGGCAGTGGAAGAATCGAAAGACATGGAATTATTTTTCTTATTTTTTGATGTGTTGGTTGTTGTTGGATATTAGCCTCATAATAGTTCTTGAAGATTAATATTCTTTTGGCTGATTATGGATGATAGAGAGTTGATGAATTTGGCTGTGAATGTTCATATGTCCGGTATGTGGATCTTTGAGATTATTATATATTTTAGATGTTAAAGAATTTTTCTATGTTGTCAATAGTTCGATCCGCATGGAGGAATAAATCAGAGCTGGACCCTGTTCATGGATCGGGTCATAATTATGGTGGTTATTAAAGATTGATTTATTTCCTTTATCTATGCCACTAAGTTTAGAAATGTGATAATGGATATTAATTAAGTTTGAAAAGATGCTGATATGGTGGGATGCAAGCTGAAGATTGAACCTTATCATATGCCGGTTACTTGGGTCCTTTATTAATCAGGCGTAAATTCTTCATAGGAGGAAAGATGCAGATTATGGTGGATATAAAAGTAATTTGGATAGACTTACATTGAAGGGGAGACTGGATGCGAAAGGTTTCGGGTATTCGGTGGATTTGTGAAGATATCAGACAGAGTCATACACAACTGATTGGGAGACGAAGTTCAAGTCTTATCAGAGAAGAACTGAAATCATCAGTCAAGGGGGAGTTTGTTATTGCATTTTTTGTGACTGATGATTATCAGTGTTTGTCAGAGTTGATAGCAACGGTCAAGGGGGAGTTTGTTGGTGCATTTGTGACCGTCGCTATGCAACTTATGTGGGCTTAACCAAATAGAACTAGAATAGGGGCGATTGTGGCAGCCCAGGCGACATGCCTGAGGCCCAGCCCAAGTTTAGTTAATTAGTAAGCCTGTATATATTTGTGTAAGCGTTTAGGGTTTCTAAGAGAGAGTTGCAACAGTCTCTAGGAGAAGACTACTGTGTGTAGTCTAGTCCAGGTTGGCCTGAGGTTGAGCTCACATCAGGCCGGCGTCCCATTCAACAACGTATGTATGTGTGTATGTATGAAGAATCTGTGCTGACTTGTTTATCATATATGAAAGTAAGATTCTTGGTTCTACACATATATTATTTATTGTTTTATATATATTCGGTTTGACGTCTTGTGGAGATAATCAGGAGCGATTGGTGATGTAGTATCGGTCCTACACGTTTTAACAAACTTTGGAAGAAATTTCTATGCTCGCTCATAAGGTTGATGTCCAACATAAGGCGAAAGGAAAGGCTGAGGCTACTCGTTCAACCAATAAACCTTTTTCCCAGACCCGATTCACCTCACTACCCAAACCCAACACTACTTTCGAAAATAATCCTGCCCAACAAAAGATTCCCAGAAAGTGTTTTCGAAGTCATGGGTTGGGGCATATAGCTTCTGAATGCCCAAACAAGAAAATGGTTACAATGGCTGATTTCGAGGAGTTTGATGCTTCAAGCTACCCTGAAACTAAAAATAATGCCACCTCACAAACTCCTAGTCCAGAACAAGACAAAGAAGTACTCGGTCCTGACGACGGGGAATGTCTGGTAGTCCGACGAGCACTCAGTGGGTTTGTCGAGCATGAAAAAAATCAGCAACGGGAGGCCATATTCCACACTCGATGCACCATCGCCGATAAAGTCTGAACCTTGATTATTGATGGGGGCAGCTGCACCAATGTTGCGTCGCAGACCCTTATTTCGAAGCTGAATCTGATAACTCTATCCCACCCGAAACCGTATGTCATTCAATGGCTCAATCAGGGAAAAGGTTTACAGGTATCCCAACGTATTTTATTATCTTTGAGCATTGGCAGGAAGTATGAGGACAAGATTTGGTGTGATGTAATTCCTATGGATGCTTGTCATGTATTACTTGGTCGCCCATGGTTATTTTATAGAAGAGTCATGCATGATGGGTACAAAAACACCTACACTTTCGAACACCAGCATAAACGCATCTCCTTAACCCCTATCGCACCAACCTTAACCCAAAAAAATCACCACCTATTAACACCCTTTTGAAGACAGATCAACATGAATATTCAGTCCCAAAGGAATTTATTCTTATTGGCCTTGATGAGGACGAAACCAATGTTCGAGAACCCCATTCCCTTGTCCAGCCACTACTCTCCACCTACTCCCATGTATTTCCAAGTGAAATCCCCTCTGGTTTGCCACCCTTACGTATCATTCAACACAAGATTGACTTTATTCCCGGTTTTATTTTACCTAATAAGCCAGCCTACCATACCAATCCCCATGAGACTGCGGAAATCCGTAAACAGGTTGATGGCTTACTGTCTAAAGGGCTCATCCGAGAATCCTTAAGCCCATGTGTTGTACCCACCCCCTTAGTACCCAAGAAAAATGGTGAATGGCGGATGTGCATTGATAGTCGGGTGATAAATAAAATAACTATCAAATACCGTTTTCCCATTCCAAGGTTGAACGATTTACTGGATGAACTTCATGGTGCCACAATTTTTTCTAAAGTGGATCTGAGAAGTGGGTGCCATCAGATCAGAATTTCTGAAGGAGATGAATGGAAAACTGCCTTCAAGACTAAGGAAGGTTTATATGAGTAGCTTGTTATGCCATTCGGGTTGTCAAATGCTCCTAGTACTTTTATGAGATTGATGAATCATGTACTAAAGCCATTTATGGGCAGGCTCGTAGTTGTATATTTTGATGAAATTCTTGTGTACAGCAGGTCCAAACTAGAGCATCTTTCACACCTACAACAACTGTTTGAAGTTTTGGGAAAAGAAAAATTATATGGAAACCAAGAGAAATGTGAGTTTTTTACCTCTTAAGTTACCTTCCTTGGTTATCTAGTTTCTGCAGAAGGCATCCAGGTTGATGATAACAAGATAAAAACCATTAAAGAGTGGCCCACTCCAACCTCTATCCAACAGATAAGAAGCTTCCATGGCTTAGCTTCCTTTTATCGCAGGTTCGTGAAGAATTTCAGCACCATTGTTGCCCCCATGACTGAACTAACAAAGCTTAAACATTTTGAATGGAACTCACATGCTCAAGCCGCTTTTGAAGAGCTCAAACGTCGGCTTACATCTACCCCGATTGTAGCCTTGCAATGCTTTGATGAAGTATTTGAAGTAGACTGTGATGCATTGGGTGTCGGGATCGGTGCTATCCTCTCTCAATTCGGACGCCCCATCGTCTATTTTAGTGAAAAGTTTAATGATGCAAAACGTCGCTATTCAACTTATGATAAGGAGTTCTATGCCATAATTCGAGCTCTTGATCATTGGCAACATTATCTCATCTCAAAGGAATTCATTCTCCATTCCGACCATGAAGCTTTGAAGTATATTCAAGGTCAACACAAGTTACAACCTCGGCATGCTAAATGGGTTGAGTTCCTACAACTTTTTAACTTCACCATTGGGGAGACATGAACGGAACCCTAGCCGCCGCTGGATGTGGTGGCGACCACCATGGACGGTACCCACGTTCGTCGCCACTCTCTCTCTCTCTCTCTCTCTCTCTCTCTCTATCGCCTTCTCCCTTGCTCTTTCTCTCTCTCGAGTCTAAAGTTTCTCTTTAAACAAAGAAAAAGGATAGTGTGTATACGTATATGTGTTTATCGATGGGATTGGACGCGTGTCCAGGCACGCATGCGAGACCACTACCGCCCAAGCTGGCAAATCAGAAGTTTACAGGTGTCTATAATGTTAAAATAGATGTCTATAATGTTAAATTAAGATATGATGAGCTGTTAATTGTTAATGCATTAAAAAAAAGCAAAAAGACAAAATGCAATTAATGTGGCACTGTTCAAAAGACATAGGTATTAATATATTTATTATAATAATAGCAAAATTAAAAAAAATAAGTAAGGGAAATATTATATAAAATACATGAATAATGATATTAGAAAGGAGCTTGCGTGAAGCAGGGGGAAACATAGACATTGCCAGGGTGTGCATGGCTTGACCAGTTCAGTTATTATCCTCAACCACTTTCAAATTTTATTTTTTCGGCCACTGTGTTAAGAAATACCTTACGTTTTATTTCAAGGCAACGTAACAACGGATCCGTAATTCTCGAAGGTGACTAAAGGCGAATAAGGTTTCTTCCAACGTGCATGGCGACAAGGGAGCGTTTCAAGGTCAACACTTGGTATGATGTGCCAAGCAAGAAGGGTAGGAGTAACAACAGGCTTAACCAATCCTCGCATCAAGATTCTGGAGTCAAATTCTTTGTGTCGAATCTACCGGAGAAGTGTTCTTCACATGATTTGGCAACGGTTCTGAAGAAGTATGGAGATATTCAAGGTATTTATATTGCTAGAAAATACGATCGCTTGGGTAAAAGGTTTGGTTTCGTTACGTTAAAAATCGATCGGAATAGGTCGGACATTGAATGTAGTTTGAAAGATGTTTGGATAGGGAGTTATAAACTGTTTATCGTTCTGGCTCTTTTTGTTGATGGGCAAAAGACGTCAAGGAGGGTGGTGAAAGAATGGCATCCGGTGGAGGACAAAGTAGAACTCGGTAGTGAGCAGGAACCGGTATCTAATGTTAAAGTAAAGAGGTAGACCAATCTGTGAACAATATGCAAAAAGATAGTGTTATGGAGATGAATCATGTTGTGAATGTGGTTAGCTGCTCTCGGTATTTTTTTGGATACGTTGGTAAATAAAGAAAAAGGATTAGGAGAGTCGGAGATAGTTGTTAAGGGTAATGTTTAGGCTTTCCGGGATATGTATGATCGAAGTGTTATTGCTAAGGTGAAAGACTTTGGTACTTTATCTAATCTGGATAAGGTGTTGAAGTGTTTTGGATGGCATCATGTTGAGATTAAATATGTTGGAGGATATGTTGTTATGATTGGGTTTCATAGTCCTGAAGAGAAAGAGATGTTTTTTAGTAGCAAAGAAGGGTGGCAGGAGGTTTTTGAGAAATGTGAATCGTGGATGGGCCAAGTTTGGGAGTATGAGAGAGTTGCGTGGTTAAAAGTGTTTGGCGTTCCTTTGACATTGTTTTGCCCTCAAGTATTTGACGTGATAGCATCGAAGTTTGGTTCGGTGATTCAATCGGCTTTCTTTGAAGAGGATGGGAAAGATTTGTCGTATGCAAGTGTGGGTATTCTCTCGAATTCGGTCGAGCGTATTTGCCAGAATTATTCTTTGAAGTGGAATGATCATGTTTTTAAAGTGCTTGTTGAAGAGGAAGTGACGGAGTGGATTCCAGATTACTTGATGGATACATGGGAGGAAGGTGAGGAGGAAGGTATAGGTGTGTTGATGGACTTTAAGGAAAATGAGATAGGGGATAGGTTGGAGGATGGGGAAATGGCGGTGCATGATGTGGTAGAGCAGAATGGTGGAGCTAATTCTTTGAATGAAGGTAATGAGCAGGTGGCTAATGAGGGGACTAATGATAGTATTAAGGATGTGTTTACTAAACATCTTAAGGTAGGGGCTGAGGTGTCTAAGGCGAAACATAAAAGATGCAGGAGATTTAGGAAGAAGGCGGATGGTGATAAATCTAATTTGAACTCGGGACAGGAGAGGCCGAAAAAACGTCATGGAGATGTGTCTGATATGTTTGATATAGATAGATTTATTTTTCCAGAACTTCAGACGCCGGGTAAAGATAATGAGAGGGTCGAAAATGATTTAGAGTTTGTTACTCCAGATTTAAACAGAGGGGCTGAAGAGGTTGTGGAGGTTATAATGATAGTCAAGTAGTTGAGGAGGGGACACAGGAACCGAATACTGCCAGTGATAAAGAATTGCAGGTTCACGAAGTGCAGGAAACAATTCTTTTGGCTAAGGCCTTGGGGTCCGAGAACATTGATAATTTTGAAGACGTCATCTCTAAGGAGATTATCAAAGAAGGTTTACAGGTGGTTGATCAATGAATGTGATTTCAGTTAATATCCGTGGGTTGGGGAACGAGGAAAAGGGAGATTGGATTCGGAAAATTAGGATTCATAATGATGTGGGGTTCGTGATGTTACAAGAAACACAATTTTCTTCTTTGGTGGGGGTGGATATGGGTAAGTATTGGGATAATGGAGTTTTTGATATGGAAGGGGTTGATGCGACGGGTAGATCGGGTGGATTGATATCTATTTGGGATCCCAAGCGCTTCTCTAAAGAATCGGTGGTTAAAAGTCGGTATTTTCTTGCTATTCGAGGGACTGTGAAGGAAGGCGGAAAAGATTTTCTTTTTATTAACGTCTACGCTCCTCAAAAGGCGGGGGAAAAGAAGGTATTGTGGGAGGATTTAAAAAGAATTCTTGTCAATTTTAATGGTTACATGATCATGGGAGGAGACTTCAATTGTGTTCGGGATAGAGGAGAGCGAAGGAATTCTAAGTTTAACGTGGCTACTACAAACGCGTTTAATGAATTTCTAGAAGATTGTGGCCTTCATGAGTATTCCTTAAAGGGACGGAAGTTCACGTATGTAGTTGGTAATAAATGTAGTCGCATTGATCGGGTTTTTGTATCTTGGAACGTTCTTTCGGTGTGGCCAAATGCGGAGTATAGAGCCTTGTCTAGAGACAAGTCGGACCATAGTCCTTTGATTTTGAAAGTGGAGGATCGGAATTTCGGAGCCAAGCCATTTAAAATTTTCAATTCGTGGTTACATAGAAAAGGTTTTGACGAAATGATTGTTAATGATTGTTCGGGTTTTAATAGTTGTGGAGTACCAGACGTGTGCTTTATGAACGAATTGAAGATGTTGAGGAGTGCTATTGTTAAATGGAAAGAGGTGACAGTCAAAGCCGAATGTGAGGAGGAGGATAGGTTAGTTCAAGATATTCGAAATTTGGACAGTATCATAGAAGATCGGGATTTTTCGGAGGAAGAGCAGTGGGTGTTTGTGGAAGCTAATACAAGATTGAAAGAATTAGAAGAATTCAAGTGCAGAGATCTTCGCCAAAAATCAAGAGTTCGGTGGGTGAAAAAAGGCGACGAAAATACCCGGTTTTTTTTCATGGGGTTATCAATAAACGTAAGGTATCCAATTCTATTCAAGGGCTTTTGATAAACGGGGAATGGGTGTCTAAACCGAATATGGTCAAACGTGAGGTGCGGACTTTTTTCAAAAAAAAAAAGTTTCATGAGGAGATGGTGGTTCGGCCAGACCTGGGAATGTTTCGGTATTAATAAGCTGAGTGATGAATTAGCGGCTAATATTATAAGACCGTTTGACGAGAAAGAGATTAATTGTGGTGGTGTTTAATTGTGGCAGTGACAAAGCTCCAGTTCCCGACGGTTTCAATTTTCAATTCATTAAAAAGTATTGGAGTTTGTTTTCTGATGATTTTGTTCGCATTCTTCAGGAGTTTTCTGTGTCAGGTTCGATTAGTAGGGGGTTGGCTCGTCATTCATTACGCCTATTCCTAAAGTTTCTGATCCGGTTGAGCTTAGTGAGTATAGGCCTATTAATCTTACTAGTAGGAAACCCACGCGATGGAGCGGTGACGACAATTTACAACACGGTACTCGTTTTCTTTAGTTTATCAACCGTTTCGTGACATATCATATAGTATGTAAGTTAGTTTCGTGACAATTCGTGTATTGTGTTCCAATTCATTTGAGTTAATTTATCAATCCTCGTGTGCTACTTTTGATGTGCATATTTCTTGTTATGTAAATCCAAAACAAATAAATAAATGGGCATTTTTGCCAAGAAATATAAGGAATGGTCTTCTTACAACAACGACTGGTCATATGGAGTTCACTAAAACAAATCGCACAACATACCAAACTCCATGTTGTTTGACACCCAAAAAAGTATTCAACAAAGCTACGGTCATCCATTATCTGTTCCATGACTAAGTTGATGTTGACAAAATTTAATTGTAGTAGGAATCGTTAAACTTGTATGTGGAATAAATTTTAATAATGTAATATTGTATTATAATATATATTATTTCATAAATTTTATAAAATATATCATATCCTTCATTATTCATTGTTGCAAATTTTAATTTTGACAATGTAGGGACACAATAGTTCAATCTCTTTAGTAGAAAGATTGAAAAATAAATACATGTAATTGTAATAACATATAGCAATGTTATTATCTATCAATCCATGTAGGAGATAAGTTTGTTTTTACTTTTATTAATATAAATATGTATTTGTAGTCATGTTTAACAAGGCAAATGGTTAGAAGCCTGAACGTACTCTAGCTATATCCTTAATACATACAAAGAGAAGTCGATTTGTCTAAAAAAAAAATATTATAATTTATATGTTATAAGCATAACACACATATTATTAACAAGTATTTTTCGATAAAAGGTATTTTCGGTTCTTTCAACCCACACAGAAATTTACCGCTGTACAATCCGTTTGACTCACCCATTTTTTCACTTCTATTTATGATTATTTAAGAGTCTTTGTCGTTATGAGACATGAGATTACTAAAGTATTACAACAAAGTTTGGATTATCCATATTCAAAATGTGAATTTCTTGTTCGAATCTTGAGCTGGAATTTGCACAGAGAATCTTGAACAAAACCTGCAAACATCAAATATTGTTTTTTATTACCAACATTAAAGTAAACAACCCATGATTGCGTATAACCATTTAGCAATTTATTGGTGTGTTTGTTTTCACCAAAATAGTGATGATCTAGAAACAGTAATAGAAAGTATAAGGTTTGACTACCTAAGTATGATTCCACCAAAACAAAGAAAGGTTGCAACTGGCTTAGAAAATTGGTTCAGAAGTTTCATAAAAATAGAAAAATCAGTAAAATGATGAGATGGGGTAAAAAACAAAAAACTCAAAAAAAGTAATCCGGAAGTAGTACCACCAGAAACCCCTAAAAACTCAAAAGAAGACAGCATACATAAAATTGTTGATTAAGCAACGACATTTGCAATTAAAAAAAACAGAGAGAGAAAAAAAGAAAAAAAAACAATTTAGTGTAATGTTTTAAAGGGCATAATATCCCATGTAAACAAAAAACATAAGTCCACTTACATGTATGACTCCACCTTCTTGACCATGATCACTTTTCGCAAAATGAGTCCCACAAATGGAATGGCTAAGTAGTTCCAGTAAACATCGCATGGTTCAGGAGACTAATCTGTGAGCCAGCGTGTGAGTTCCTTGTTTGTTGGGCTGCGCACATGGTTGCACCCTATCTTGTTCTCAATGAAAAAAATGCAGCTAGGACTACAAATTCAGCTCGTTCAGCTAATAAAAGCATAATCTCAGTTGATGCAAATATGTGCATAATGTTTTAAAAATATGCAAAAGAACATAATAAATGTTATAACTTAACTAATTGAAGTGGAATAAAGTATCCGTTACTAAACAACCAATCGAGTACCGAAATGCGTTTATTTTTGGGGGGTTTGGGGGAACTTTTGAGAAAAAAACCACACACAATGGAAAATTAATCACAAAACTCCACATTGATAAGCTCCCAAATCCATCCATTACATCCCTTACTATACTACGGAGTGACATTTAGAAATGCAAAAATAATCCAGTAATTAGGAATTCTTACTTCTATGACTTATGATTTCGCATCGATGTTTGAGTAGCACAATGATTAGTGACTCAGTGCTAAGTATAATTGTTCTAAATTATACCAAAATATGTTATTTATTGTAACTTGGAAGTGCTTAATAAACCAGAAGCACAAATAATTATAAAAGTAATTGTTGGCACCCGATATTAAGGCGTGAAGAACGGTGTGGCAATACCTGAAACATGGGCGCCCGATATTGAGGTGTGAAGAAAGTATAGCACCTGTAACACTATGATAATATTCAAATTCATTATGAAATCATCAAGTTCATCCTCATCCTCGTCACCATCGACTCGAGGACTAACTTTGTTTTGTTTTATTAGGTGAGAAATAATGAAAAGAAGTACCTGTTATTTCAATCTCATATCCATAAATCTGGTAGATCTGCCCACTTAATTCTTTCACAGGATTAACCTAAAGGCAATACATAACAACAAACCATAAACCGAGAATCCAATAGCATATTAAAGATCACATCAAAACCTAAAATCCAATATATAAAAAACTGAAACAAATCAAAAACCTCTTTCATAGCCAAATAGAATTCCGACATCGTCCTAACACCTAAAATCCACTATGGGTCAAGTTTTGATGCTGTGCTTACTAATTACTGCACCTTTCAGAGCTTCAATGGCCTTCTTTACACTATGAGGTGACTAAAAATTGACAAACCGAAACCTCCTGACCCTCATCAGCATCCTTCGTGATCACAACACTTGTGACATTCCCATATAAATATTGAAAGAACACTAATTGTAATGTCTAGTGATAAAATGTAATTAATGAATAGATAACTAAAAGTGTTCTTACAACCTATGATTTGAATCTTCATGTCTTATTAACCGAAGATAAGAGTGAAATTCATGAGTGGATAACTTTGTTAGAAGTTGGCAGCTCCAGCTACATCAGTGATGAGCTGTTTATGGAGGCCAAAACCAATGCGAATGATGGTGTTGAAGACGGCAACGATGGGTTTTGCTTAGGCCTTCTCATTTGAATATAAAAATTATGAGTTAATGGTCAAAACCTAATAAGAAAAACCAAAAAGGAGATGATTAATCAAGTCATTCCATTCTCCATACCAAACATAAAAGTTTAACTATGTATCAATTTAATGGTGTAATTATTATAAAAAAACATACATTTGATTTGGCTTCACTGGAAATCCAGTGAGAGAGAAGTAAGCTTTGCAGCTTAATACAACCGTTTCTAGCAGCTGACTTTCTCCATACTGCAAAATTAAATGTAATAATTAAAATAATTACCATAGAATGTATTAATAGTCACAACTAATTAAAAGTGAATCACAATTTTGTGCACGTTGTTCTTCTCTTCCAACCATGACAGTCAGCAACATGAAAGGGTGTATTTGCTACCTGCATCAACAGAATTAAATAAAGTGAAGATAAATAAAAAAGCAAAAAAAAAAAAAAAAAAAAAAAAAACAATCCATCACATTAAGATCCTTAGAAAACAAAATGTCAAGACCATAAAAAAAAACAATCACTTAACGACTAACCAAGTTGTTGTATCGTAGCATTTATTTAATTAATTCCATAAAGGCTAAAAATTATGTTAATTTCTGCAATGTTGGTTAAAACTAAAATCAATTTCCTTTTCTTTGATAAGTAGATAAAACTTACAAAACTCCTAAAATAAGTAGAATTCATACAAACAAGTAGGATTCAAACAAAAAATAGTAGATACCCTAGAATAGCAAGATATTAGGGAATGTCTTTATAGAACCTTGTACCGGCTCCCTCATTGCAACAGAAATAACGGCACTCTGGATCTGGACCTGTTAGTGTTCCTTAGGGTTTTGAATGACGAAGTGGCGTTCACAATAATAACAAAGTGTTACCTACCTTTGACAAATGTCAGGATCTTCATTAAGCTGGTAAAATATTCATCAATCCGGTGAAATTGTAGTTAAATCGCCTTGTTGTTCTTGAATCACCTGCACATTCGACCAACACAAATGGGCGAATGTGCAGGCCTATATAAGGTCAAGTTGATTTTTGAATTGTAACTTTTGACATTTTGTTTTCCCTTCCTGTGTGTGTTCTCCCTAGGTTTATTATTGAGTCTGTAAAAGTCTGTTAATCATTATAAACTGCTATTTCAAGTGTAATCCTTTATCAAAGTGAATGAATTAAAGATGTTTATGATGATTTCTGCGTTACAGTTTCAGAAACTCAGAGTGTGGACACTGACAGATTTACCCCCAGGATGGAAAAAGATAGGAACGAAATGGGTGAAGTGTAAGAAAGATGATAGAGGAGTGATTGTCCGGAACAAAGCTCGATTGGTCGTACAAGGCTTTCATCAAGTTGAGGGAATTTATTACAACGAGATTTATGCACTGGTTGCACACTTAGAAGCTATCAAAATGTTTCTAGCGTTTGCATCATATAAGAAATTTAAGGTGTATCAAATGGACGTCAAAAGCGCGTTTCTTTATGGTGTGGTCAAGGAGGAAGTTTACGTAGGTCAACCACCAGGCTTTGAGGATCCTATTCACCGGGATAAGGTCTACGCTCTAAACAAAGCTCTCTACGGGTTGCACCAGGCTCCAAGGCAATGGTATGAGGAGCTGAGCACGTATCTTCGGTCCAAAGGATTTAAACGAGGTTTGGTAGATTGCACACTGTTCACAAAACGAACAGGGGATGACTTGCTTCTAGTGCAGATTTATGTTAATGACATTATTTTTGGTTCTACTAACGAACTTCTGTGCAGAGAATTTGAACGTGTTATGCAGGAAAAGTTCGAAATGAGTGCGATGGGAGAGATGCAGTTTTTCCTAGGCTTGCAGCTGGACCAAAGACCAACGGGGATCTTTATTCACTAGAAAAAATATGTTTCTGAAGTCTTGAGCCGATTCCAGATGGATGATTCAAAGCCGATGGATACCCCGATACAACCTAATCTTGGGATTGGTGTTGACGCTAAGGGGGAGCTAACTGATCCTTTTACATACAGAGCAATCGTCGGATCTCTGATGTACCTCACCGCCTCCAGACCAGATATAATGTTTGCCACATGTCTTTGTGCACGTTATCAGTCGAAGCCAAAACAGAGTCATCTTTCAGCTGTCAAACGTATCCTTAGATATCTGAAGGGTTGTCCGTCGAGAGGACTGTGGTACCCTAATGATGATAATTTTGACCTAATCGCTTTTAGTGATGCAGATTGGGGTGGCTGTGACAAAGACAACAAATCCACAACGGCTAGATGCCAGTTTATGGGGAGCAAGCTCGTGACTTGGCAATGCAAGAAACAGACCGCAGTTGCCTTATCCACATGTGAAGCAGAATAAGTCTCAGCATCAAGCTGCTGCTCACAGGTTCTTTGGATGCAACAACAGATGGTGGACTACGGTTTGCAATTTCTTAAAACCCCTATTTACTGTGATATTGAAGCCGCAATTGCATTAACAAAAGACTTAGTAAATCACTCAAAAGCTAAACATATCCGGATTAAATATCATTTTATCCGTGATTGTTATGCAAAAGAGTTGATCGATATGGTCAAAATCCACACTGACTATCAACGTGTAGATCTTTTTACCAAAGCTTTTGATAAATCAAGATTTGAATATCTTTTAAAAGCTAATGGTATTAAAGAAAAACAGGACTGATTACCACCTCAGTTTATCACTTTTTAGTACAGTTTTTTATTGCTTTTCAGAAAAATACAAAAATCCAAAAATATGTTTTACATTTTTAGATAGATTTTATTTTCAGAAAAAACAAAAACATTGAAAAATTCAAAAACCCATGAAAATTAGAAAAAATCCAAAATGATTTCCTGGAGAAAAAGGGGAAATGATAGTACATCAGTGGGGATCTGACACATGCTAAAGAAATGTAATGCAATATAAGGCGTGTGTTTGAGTCTGTGTGATGTGTTGATAGGCTTCGTAGACCTATTACTGCGTGCCTGATACATACATATTAAACGAATTGTTGAGTTTATGTGGATCACAATATCAGCAGTTGCCAGATCACACATTGTCTTTAATGATAATAAATCAAAAGATCAATGGTGTGATCAGATTTCTCAATAACTGATATGATCCCTTTACCAGAAATCACAAAACATTTACTGTTTTATCTTTACATTTGTGCATTTTACATTTCTCGTCAAAAATACAAAACTCAAAAAGATTTTAGGTGTGTTTTAACAAAAAGTTTAGAAAATTCAAAAGATTTTACATTTCTATCTTATTTTTGATAGCTGATGGTGGTTGATGATGATTTTCTAAAACTTGATGGACCATTTGAGTTTTGTCATCTTTAAATGAGAAATAATGAATGTTGGATGCTTAAACGTTGAAAAATATTTTGAATGGGACTCAATTTTGAGATTTGGTAAAATTTTCAAAAATTCCAATTTTCATTCGCCCCTTCGTTGGATCGAAGGTGGAATTTTGTCTGCTCATTCGTACCTTTTAAACGGTCGAATGTGAGTGTTCATGTGACATTTTCACATTCGAACCCTTTTTCTACATTCAAACCTTTCAATAGGGTCGAAGGTGGAAAAAGTTTCACATTCGCCCTAGTCAAACGGTCGAATGTGGAGCCAATATATATCAGATCTGCACATTCGACCCTCACTTTCAAAAAATTTTAAAATTCTGAGATTAAGTGATCTTGTTGCCCGTGTATTAAAAATCATATCATTGTGTTCGTCTTGATTCAGTGATCATTTTGCTACAACGTTTGCAGGTTATCATCCACAATACAGTTCTTAATCACTGATTTAGTGTTTGAACCCTAACTGACTTCAAACCTCAATTATAAACTGATAATTGCCATAATTTTTGTTGAGGATTCATTGCTTATGTGTTTTAGGGGGAGAATAAACAAAAACTTAGGTTTAAACTCAATCAGATTGTTTAATTGATGTTGCAAAACTTTCGAACCCTAGTTTTTATTAGAAAACACATAATCAATGGATGATAATTGAAATTGTTTATTAGAAATGATTAATCGGTCATGTTAGAGTGTGTTCAAATCAAAATGGCATGATAAATCAGACCAAATCAAAATTTGAAAATGAAGAAGATGAACAGTCTCCTTCGCCCAAATTCAAACAGTCGAATGTGATTGTTTGGGCGAATGTAGATTGTCAAACGGTCGAACCTGGAAACAAATGGTCGAATGTACAATTTTACATAATGTTTTTCACATTCGAACCTTTATTCCCACATTCGAACCTTTCTGATCTCACATTCGAACCTTCGAACGGTCGAATGTAGATTCTGAAAATAAAAAATTTCAAGTTTTGTTTATTTTGTCCGTTTTTAACATGTTTTCTTGATTTGTTTTGTAGTCTGATAATGTCTGAACAGGGAAGTGCTGATATTCCTGCTGGATCTTCTGAAAAGGCGACTGGAAAGGAACAGATGGAAGAACTACCATTTGAACCGGTGCACAACTGCTGTGCGTTCATGGGCGATCTGAAGAAACATCAAGAGTTCACTAGCATCGTAGATTTCTTGAAAAGAAGCCGTGTGATTGTTGCACTTGCTACCCCCGCCATTATTTATAAGGATCATCAACAGGAGTTCTAGAAGAATGCAAAAATGGACTTCTGGAACAACGAATCTGCTGTGGTTAGTACGATTCAGGGGGAGCTTGTAATTATCTCGGAAGATGATATCCGTGAGGCACTGAAGTTGCATGATGAGAAGAAAACAGATCCTAGAGAACTTTCATGGATAGAACAGAGGTAGTGCTTCCTACGAAAGAAGTACAACGGACCGATAACTAATGGTTCGTTACACAAAGGGAAGCTATGCCCTCAGTTTAAGTATCTCGCTCATGTTATGTTGCACGTATTCGGATCGGTGAGTGGAGGGTATGATGTGATGAGGAAGAGCATTAGTTCTTTGATGGTAGCTCTTATATTGAACAAACCATTCAATGTAGCTGGTATGATATTGGAACACATGTTAGAACCACTTAGAGGCTTGAAGAACAAGAAGTTTTTGCTTTATCCGAGGTTCATACAGATGATACTTGATAAGAAGCATAAGAAGTTGAGAAGAGATCCTAACCAGATTGTTGTTCAGGATCACATGAACTTGAATACTCTTGTTAGAATGAAGGGTTATAAGGGTGTGCCATTGAATGAAAGACCACCTCACAAGAACCTGTTTGATCATTTGATTAACCCAGGGTATGTAGATCCAGGAAAGGATGTAGAAGGATCGAATTGACAAAAACAATTGTGATGATCAAACAAGTCTACTAATTCAAGTGTGGAATCCTTGAATCAGTTACAAAATGATAATAATATCAACAAAACATAGAAATCATCATTAAACCATTCATTTCTTTAATAATCAAACTCAATTACACGTTAAAAAGATGTTTATAATCAATAAAAGACGTGTACAAAGTTGACTCAAAACCCTAGGGAGAACACTGACAGGAGGGAAAACAAAATGACCAAAAGTTACATCTCAAAAATGAACTTGGCCTTATATAGGCCTGCACATTCGCCCATATAGTATGGTCGAATGTGCAGGTTCGACCAAACATACTGGTCGAACCAAGCAATACATTAAAATCTATTTCTACCTTCGACCTCCTGTTCTCCTTTGCACCTTCAAGTCTCCTTCGACCGTTCAAAAACTCTCCTTCGACCCTTTAGAGACTCCTTCGACCAAACGACTAATGACAAAAAAACATATGTTAAGTACAATCCAAAGCACTAGTCGCACAAAATGCATCTACAAACTCCCCATCGACTATTGCTTGGATTGTTTGAGTCGACGTTCTTCATCCATTCTTCTGTTCATCAGCTTTATGTGTAATAGCTTCTTTTGTTCTAAGGTCATCACCGGTGCATAAACTTGTTTCGACTTTTTCTTCTTGACTTCAGGAACATCTTGAACCTTCACGAACTTACCCAACTTCTTATCGTAATCACATCCAGCATTTATATCATGAGCAAAGCACAGGAATACCACACGTTGGTATTTGCTTGCTTGATCACAATCCTTCACCTCACTATAATCGGATTATAATACAACATAATGATATCCTCATGTGAGTAGTTAATCAACCACATAGGATTAAATATGTGTATCTTCTTGAAATCTTTCACACCATCTTTCCAAACAATCACAGCCTCTGCAGTTTTCCAGTCATAGTACCACCAGATGAAATCTTTAGCAAAGTGTTGAGGGATCTGCATCAAAGGAATGTGTTTCAACACTTTCGGTGGTTTGTACTTCAACGTCACCTTGGGCATACCAGTTATATCATCAATCTCTTTCTTATGAACAATCCATTTAGGATACTAAGGAGTGAATAAATTCCATCTCGTCCTGCTTTCTCTTGCCATACGATCAGCAAAATAAGCAACATGATCATTCATAGATCCAGTCAACTGGTGTCTACACACATCTCGAATCGCCTAGTAAGGAAGTGTCTTCAGATCATGGAATCTTTCCAAATAAAGTATCCCTTTCTCCCATTTAACAGCTACACATTTCAACTGTTTCACAAACTTCCATCCCAATGCTCTACCTTTGAACATCTCATTGTATAGTTTGTAAAAACTTCCCTGAATCTCTGTCTTTGGACGATTCGCCTCTTTCTCCTTCAATTTCCTCAATAACTCCTTAAAACTATCAGATTGTTCTATGTTCGGTTTATCATGCCGTGGAAATATTTCTTCAATGAATCTCTTACTCTTTTCCTGAACAAGTTTCTCGGCTTCTTTCAACAATTCATCAGTGAACTCGGCAAATCCAGAATCTTTATTCTTCTTATAGTATTCTGGATATTCTTCACTCGTAATGTCTTCAATCTCAACCTCCTCGAATACAGGCACATCTCGATCATCTGAATGATTACCTGCTTCTTTTTCAGGTAAGTTGGGAATCTGATTATCCACCAATAATTCTTCCAACGTCTTCCCAACCTGTTTCGCCAAACCTTCTAAAATCTCTTTCGACATCGCCGCAGAAACTTCTCCATCCTCCAAATCTGGATCGTTATACTCCAACTCAAGTATCCTGTCACTGGATTCAAAGATCTCTGAAAATCTGCTAGTCCTATCTTTCGTCCAGACTCTATCTATTAACATCTGGCGATACATCTTCTTATCATCGTCTGATAGTGATCTAAGCTTCTCATTCCAAAAGACCGTATCATCATCAACAGATCCTCCAGGAGCTTTTGAGCTGGATCCTCCTTCACCTTTTCCAGATACTTTTTCTCACATTTGTGTTTATTAGTATCGTCATCATCATCATCACTATCTAAACTCGCAGAGCTGTTTCCTTCTCCAGAATCATTATCAGAACCATCATCATCACTATCATCTTTCTTTTTCTTCTGAGGATTATCACCAACATCATCATCTAAATCCTCATCTTCTTCCTCTTCATTATCAGATGGTTCGAAATCAACTTCTTCTTCATCTCGCTCTTTATCCTCTTCACCAGCTTGCAATTGAGGAGCTCTAGAGTACAAGTCTTTAATCAAATTACCCATGTTCTTGTTACTCTCTTTCAGCTTCTTATTCTCCTCTTTTAATACCATAAATCTCCTGGTGTTCCTCTGTTCGTGTTTTAACAACTTCTTGTTTTCTTTCGAAGTTGTTTAATCTCGGCTTCAAGAGCTTCCTGATTGTCATGAGATGTTTCAACAACGTCTAGCATCTTCTTTTCGTTGTTTTTCAATTGCTCGATCTCTGCTTGCTGCTGATTGATTATTTTCATCATGTCAGCTAGCTTCCGGTTCACAGCACTCATTACATCACTGTCAACTGTGACCTTTGGTGTAGAAGCTTCAGCAACAGCAGGCAACTTTCCTTTCTTTATCTTCTTCAGCACTCTATCCAGTGCATCATTAAACTAATTAACAGGTAAATCAGTCTCCTTCTCAGTACCTGATGTTGTCTTCTGCTTCTTTGCAACTGGAGTTGCAACCAGTGATTTTGAGCTAGATGCTGGTGGCAGTTTCTTACCAGCAATCAGTGTTTCTATATCTCTAGCTCTCTTCTCCATAGGTCTTAAAACCTTCTCCTTCTTCTTGAACTGGGGTTTCTTTTGTTTCTCCCCTTGCTTTGGCGATCCAGGAAAATCCTCTGATCCCAAGCCTAAACCCTCATCAGTTTCATCTAAATGAATAGGGCTTTTAGTTCTCTGTTCCTCCAACGACTTATTGAGACTGACAGACTCACCAGCCACAGTGGCCTTGGGCGTGGTGCTCTTCACAGTCTCTGCGTCAGAATCCCATCTCTCATCCACTTGCGTCTCTTCAGAGTCTACAGACGCCCCATCTACCAAATGCAACCCTTTCTGCGCCATACTTTTATGTCTTCTAGAAACTTTCTTCTTAAATGGTTCAGCTTTAGCTTCAGTTTCTTTTTCCTTACCCTTTCCACTCTTTGCTCCAACATTGACCACTTGACGCTTTCGTTTAGCATCAGGGTCTACTGGATGTAAAGGATTGTCTTCATCTGATTCACTGTTAGCATGTCTCACCTTATCCTGACCTGGGTCTGTATAATCTATCTTGATCAGGTGACCAAATAGATTCTTCATTGGTGGTCGTTCGTTCAATGGTACACCCTTATACGCCTTCATCCTAGCAAGTGTGTTCACATTTATGTGTTCCTGAACAATAATCTGTTTAGGATCTCTCTTCAACTTCTTGTACTTAGCATCAAAGATCATCTGAAGAAATCGAGGATATAACAAGAATTTCCTGCTCCTTAACCCTCTCACAGGTTCTAACATATGTTCCATCAGCATCCCAGACACATTGAATGGTTTGTTCAATATTAACGCCCCCATCAATGAGCTAATACTCTTCCTCATCACCAGCAGTTGATCCGAAAACATGAATCATCACATGTGCCAGATATTTGAACTGAGGACATAGCTTTCCTTTATGTAACGAACCGTCAGTGATAGGTCTGTTATACTTCATTCATAGAAAGCATTTCCGTTGTTCAGTCCACGTCAACTCTCTGGGATCCATCTTAACATCCTCTAACTTCAACGCTTCTCTGATGTCGTTCTCAGAGACAATCACCAGCTCCCCCAGAATCGTACTAACGAGTGACGATTCACCTTCCCAGAAGTCCATCTTCGCATTAGTCCAGAACTCCTGTTGGTGATCACGGTAAATAATAGCTGGTGTAGCAATCGCGTCAATCACTCTACTCCTCTTCAAGAACTCTATAATCCCGGCAAAATCAGTATGCTTCTTCACATCGCCTAAATACACACAGCAGTTGTGTGTGGATTCAAACGGTAAATTAACACTCTTTTCTTTCTCAGCTTCCTTCGAAGATGATCCAGCAAGAACACTCGCACTTTCCTGTTCAGACATTGTTAAAACTGCAAAACAAATCAAAACAAACATGTTAAAACGGACAAAACAAAAACTTGAAAAATTTTGGTTTTCAAATCCTACATTCGACCAGTTCGTTGGTGCGAATGAGGAATTTTAGGTACGAATGTGAAGGTCTAAGGGTTCGAATGTAAAATATTTTGAAAAATTTCTTCATTCGGCCACTTAATTTTCATTCGCCTAAATAAACATTCTCCTTCGCCCAAACTGTCACATCCGACCGTTTGTGATGGACGAAGGTGACTGTTCATCTTCTCTAAAATTCAGAATTTGATTTTGATTGTTATAAACTGCCATTTTGATTTGGAAAGCACCTAACACTATCAATTAAACTTTTCTAATGATCAATTTCAATAATCATTCATTGATTAAGTCTCCTGTTCTCCTTCAACCTCCTGTTCTCCTTCGCACCTTCAAGTCTCCTTCGACCGTTCAAAAACTCTCCTTCGACCCTTTGGAGACTCCTTCGACCAAATGATAACAGTGATTTGGTAAAGAGAAACAAGATGATACTGAACCAGCTCAGAAGAAGGTGTCTAGGAGGAAGAAAAGTGTAGCTAAGAAAGGTTTACATCTGGTTGATGAAATGTCTGTTGATTCTGAAGAGACACAGGAAGACGAGAGATGGGATTCGGATAGTGAGACTGTAAAGAGCACCACGCCCAAGGCCACTGTGGCTGGTGAGTTTGAGAGTCTAAATAAGTCTGTTGAGGAGCAAAGGACAAAAAGTCCTGTTGCATTGGATAAAACAGATGAAGGTTTAGGATTGGGATCAGAAGACTTTGTGGGATCACCAAAGACAGGTGAGAAATAGAAGAAGCCACAATACAATAAGAAAGAGAAAGTATTGAAGCCGATGGAGAAGAGAGCTAGAGATATTGAGTATTTGGTTGCTGGAAAGAAACTGCCTCCAGCATCTAGCTCCAAATCACCTATCACATCTCCAGCAACGAAGAAACAAAAAACATCATCTGCTGCTGAACAGACTGAGTTACCAACTAATGAATTCAATGATGCACTGGATAGAGTGTTAAAGAAGTTGAAGAAAGGAAAGTTTTCTGCTGCTGGAGCTTCAACACCGAAGGTTACTGTAGACAGTGATGTTATGACTGCAGTGAACCAGAAGCTCGTTGATATGATGAAAATTATTAATCAGCAACAAGAAGAAATTGAACAGTTGAGAAACAATGACAAGAAGATATTAGACGTTGTTGAAACATCACATGAGAATCATGAGGCTCTGGAAGCTAAGATTAAACAGCTTCAGAAAGAAAATAAGAAGTTGTTGAAGCATGAACAGAGAAACACTAGGAGATACATTGCTATAAAAGAGGAGAATAAGAAATTGAAAGCAAGTAACAAGAGTATGGATAATCTGATCAAAGACTTATACTCTAAAGCTCCTCAGTTACAAGCTGGTGAAGAAGATAAGGAGCGTGATGAAGAAGAAGTTGATTTTGAACCATCCGATGAAGAAGAAGAAGAAGATGATGAGTTGGATGAGGATGCTGGTAAAGCTCCTAAGAAGAAGAAAGATGATGGTGATGGTGATGATGATGGTTCGGGAGATGATTCAGGAGAAGGTAATAGCTCTGCAAGTTCTGACAGTGATGATGATGATGATGATGACACTGATAAATATAAGTGTGAGAAAAGAGGATCAGGAAAAGATACAGGAGGATCTAGTTTGAAAACTCCTGGTGGTATAGTTGACGATGATAGTATCTTTTGGAATGAGAAGATCAGATCATTATCTGATGACGACAAGAACATGTATCGCCAGATGTTGACTGACAGAGTCTGGACGATCGAGATGACAGGCAGATTTCCTGAGATATTTGAGTCTAATGATATGAGATTCAAGTTGGAATACAATGATCCTGACTTAGAAGATGGAGAAGTTTCTGCAGCCATGTCTAAGGAGATTTTGGAAGGACTGACAAAAAAGGTCGGTAAGACTCTGGAGGAGTTGAAAATTGATAATCAGATACCAAACATACCTGAGAAAGAAGCAGGTAATCACTCCGATGACAGAGACGTACCAGTATTTGAAGAGGTAGAGATTGAGGATATCACGAGTGAGGAATATCCAGAATATTTCAAGAATAACAAAGATTCTGGATTTCCTGAATTCACTGATGAGATGCTGAGCCAGGCAGAGAAACTTGCTCATGAAAAGAGTAAGAGATTTGTTGAAGAAGTGTTTTTCAGATTGTAATAAGCCAAAGATTGAACAATCTGACGCTTTGAAAGAACTGTTGAGAAAGCTTAAAGAGAAAGAGGCGAACCGTCCAAAGAGAGAAGTTCAAGGTAGCTTTTACAAGTTTCACAATGACTTGTTTAAAGGGAAAGCTCTTGGATGGAAGTTCGTGAAACAATTGAAATGTGTAGCCGTAAAATGGGAAAAAGGAATTCTGTACTTTGACAGATTCCATGACTTGAAGACATTACCATACTGGGCTATTTGTGACATTTGTAGACATGAGATGACAGGTTCTGTAAACGATCATGTTGCTTACTTTGCAGATCGTATGTCGAGAGAAAGCAGAACGAAGTGGAACTTGTTTACTCTACAATATCCAAAAAGAATTGTTCATAAGAAGGAGAAGGATGACATTACTGGGATGCCTAAGGTGACGTTAAAGTATAAACCACCTAAAGTGTTGAAACATATTCCATTGATGCAGATCCCACAACACGTTTCCAAAGACTTCATGTGGTGGTACTACGATTGGAAGACTGCAGAGGCTATTATCGTGTTGAAGGATGGTGCAAAGGACTTCAAGAAGATTCACATCTTTGATCCTATGTGGTTGATCAACTGTTCGCATGAGGATATTATAATGCTCTATTATAATCCGATTTACTGCGAAGCTAAGGATAGTGAACAAGCAAGCAAATACCAACGTGTGGTATTCTTATGCTTTGCATGGGAAGTGAATGCTGGGTGCGACTTTGACAAGAAACTGGGGAAGTTTATGAAAGTATAGGAAGTTCAGGAAGTTAAGAAGAAAGAGCCGAAACAAACTTTTGAACCAGTGATGACTAAGGAACAGAAGACGTTATTGCGCATCAAGCTTATGAACAAGACGATGGACCAAGAACGTAAACTCAAGTAATCCAAGCAATAGTCGAGGGGGAGTTTATAGATGCATATATTGCGACTAATGCTATTGGATTGCGGATTATATAAAGTTTTGTTCACAATAGAATGGTCGAAGGTGGAACTGTAGGCTCGAAGGTGCCAGGGAGGTCGAAGGTAGAACTTAGATTATTGAGTCTGTAAAAGTCTTTTAATCATTATAAACTGCTATTTCAAGTGTAATCCTTTATCAAAGTGAATGAATTAAAGATGTTTATGATGATTTCTGCGTTTTGCTAGTTTTATTGTCATTTTGTGATCAATTCAGGGATTCCGCACCTGAATTGAACTTGTTTGATCATTATCTTTGTTGTTTAGACGATCCTACGCGCATACAAGATTTTGTCATGGGCGAACAGGATAGGAAAAGATTTATTTATGTTTAAAATTGATTTCGAGAAAGATTATGACAATGTGAATTGGGCCTTCTTGATATCGGTGATGCGTCAAATGAATTTCCCGGATTTATGGTGTAAATGGATTTATGATATTTTATCTTCGGCTCGCTCAGCGGTTTTGGTCAATGGTTCGCCTACTTTTGAGTTTGGCTGCGAAAAAGGTATACGTCAAGGTGACCCCATTTCCCCGTTTTTATTTATTATTGTCATGGAAGCGTTTTCTAGTATGCTTCGTAAGGCGTGTACTATTGGAGCGTTTGATGCGGTTAAGTTACCGAATGGGGGTCCTATTATATCTCACTTGTTGTATGCGGATGATGCTATGGTAATGAGAGATTGGTCGCGAGCAAACTTTAAGTCTCTTTGGAGGATGCTTCATATTTTTCACTTGTGCTCGGGCCTTAGTATCAATATTAATAAATCCACTTTATTTGGGGTGGGTAAAAGTGTTGAAGAGGTTCAAGAGGAGGCAAATACGTTGTGATGTCAACCAGGGATCACCCCTTTTAAATATTTGGGTATCCAAGTTGGAGTAAATATGGGGCGTATTTCTAATTGGGAGCCGGTTATTAATGTTTTTAAGAAACGTTTGTCCAAGTGGAAGGCTAATGTGTTGTCAGTGGGTGGTCGAGTGATTCTTATTAAAGCGGTGTTAGAAAGTCTTCCGACCTATTATTTTTCGTTATATAAGGATCCGATTACCGTGGTGAATAGGTTGGAATCTCTTATTAAAAATTTTCTATGGGGTGGGAACGATGAAGTTAGCAAGATTCACTGAGTGGCTTGGGAGAAAGTTACAAAACCTATAGAAGAAGGGGGATTGGGACTAAATAAACTTGACGTGGTCAATAATGCTCTTATTCTTAAGTGGCTTTGGAGATATAAGGTGGAGAGTAATGCGTTATGGAGGAAAGTGATTGACGCTATTCATGTGTCAGGAAGGCGGTGGGATATGTTTCCGTCTAATAAGAAGATCGCTGGTACGTGGACTAGTGTGGTGAGACTGGGTTATCGTTTGAAGGTTCATAATACGCATTTTGTTGATATGATAAGAGCTGTGGTTGGGAAGGGAACTGAGATTAAGTTCTGGATTGATTGTTGGATTGGAAGTGAGCCGCTCAACAGCTTATTTCCTAATCTGTTTAGATTGGATAACAACAAGTGGTGTATGGTCGCGGATTGGATTGGACATGCTCCGGATGGTGGCTTAGTTTCATGGGAGTGGAGTAGATATCCCAGTTCGGTTGCTGAAGTGGAAGAAATGATTCAGTGCCATAGGATGATTAATTCTATTCGATTATCTTCTAAGCGAGACGAGTGGGCTTGGGACAGACAAGCCGCTATAAGTTACTCGGTGAAACAGGCTAAATTGTGGCTTATCGGGAATCCTACGGCTCGGGTTTTGAACGTGTATAGGTGGTGCAAATGGATACCATACAAGTGTAATCTTTTTATGTGGAGAGCGAACATGGACAGAATTCCGACATTGAGTGCACTTACTCGTAGGAATTTAGTGTTTGGAGATGGTTTGTGTACGATGTGCGGAGAGGTGGAAGAAACGACGGATCATCTCTTTACGGCATGCTATATTGAAAATGGAGTGTGGAATGGTATTGCTTCGTGGTGCAAGATCCCTAATGTGTTTTTGTTTTCGATTCATGATGTGGTTAATTTGATTGCGCATGTTGACAAGTCGAAATTGAGGAGAGAGGTGCTATATGGGGTTTGTATTTTGACATGTTGGAGGTTATGGTTAGCGAGGAATGAAAAGAAGTTTAATAACAAGGAGGTGAAGGTGGTAAAAATTGAATCCGATATAAAATCGTCAGGGTTTTTGTGGTATAGGAGTCGGTTCAAAGAGGGTAAGGTAGATTGGAAACGATGGAACTTGTTTTTTATTGATGTGATGTAATTTTGCCGGCGGGTATCTTCATCTTGGAGATATCTTGCTTGGCTTGTGGTTTTTAATGAAGTTAACTTTTCAAAAAAAAAAAAAAATTTATTATCCTCAACCAAAGTCATCGATAGGTCAATTGTATTAACTAATTGGTTTTTGATTCATCAATCCGGTTTATTGGGTTAGATTGATGGTTTTTTGTTTGGTTCGTTTAATTTCGGTTAAAAGCCAAAACCATACTTGGGCTAAAACTTTTGCTAAGAAATAAATGAAATTGAGGTACAAATACATAAAATGGATGTATAAATACATGAAATGAAAGTATAAATACATGAAATGGAAGTATATATACATGAAATGAATATACAAAATTTGAAATACAAAAACTGTAGGTATAATAGCTAGAAACATATGAAAATATGAATTGTTTAGTTCGGTTAATTTTGGTTAAACGATGGTACAAAAAACAGATAACCGATTTTTGGTAATTTGGATTTCAGTTAAATAAGTTTTTGGTTGGTTTCGGTTCAATTAATTTTATTTTGGTTTGATTTCGATTAATGATTCAGTTGCTCACCCTTGATTTCGGTTAATGGTTTAGTTAATTTTTGTTATAACCAAAACAAAAGTTTGGCAAAATTTTTGCTTAAAAGTATATAAATGGGGTATAAATACATGAATTTGATGTATAAAAACTTAGACTATATGAATTGTTCGGTTTCGGTTTGGTAAATTTATGTTAAATAATGATACAAAAAGCCGATAACCGATTATAAGTTTTTTTTTTTTTTTTTTTTTTTTTTTTTGAACAACCAACAAGATAACCGATTATAAGTTAATTCGGTTTTTTGTTAATTAATCTTTCAGTTGATTTGGTTTGGTTTCGTCTTTTGTTGTTTGGTCTATTTTTAGTTATTGTTCATCCCTATATATTGTTAATCAAGTAAAGCATAATCTTTTTCTAAAACAAAAATTAATAACAATACTCGACATAAGTTAAAGAAAACAAAATGTTCATTTTTATGATGTAATTTTTTTTTTTTTTTTTTTTGAAAAGTATTAATGTATGAAAGATTGTGTTCATTTAAAATCTTGGGATATACCCACCTAGGGTTTCTTCCGAAAAGTTAGGAGATGATTGACGGCGATCGACGGCGACTTCGTTTTTCTTCTTCTCCAATGGCAGGTAATGAACGATACAAGACGGGGCAATGGTATGATGTGCCGTTTAAGTCTAGGAACGGCAATAAACAGCATCAAAGCAGCAGCGGAGGGGATCGATTCACAATATTCTTTGTCTCAAACCTACCTCCTCGTTGTTCATCTGCAGACCTTGTAAGCACGTTGAAAGGGTATGGGGACATTCAAGGTACGTATATTGCTAGAAAGGTTGATAAACTGGGGAAAAGATTCGGTTTCGTTTCCTTTAAGATTGGCCAGAATATGAACGATCTAGAGGAAGCTTTGAAGGATGTTTGGATAGGTTCCTATAAACTTTACATTGTTAAAGCTAGATTTGTGGATGGGGTGGACCTGAAGCATAAGGAGGGTCCTAGTTGGAAACCGGTCAATAGTAACGTAGAGGTGCAGGAGCCCATGCATGTTAGCCATGAGGAACATGTTCAGGAGCCGGTGGGGAATAAAGAAGGGCCTACAGTCGAAGGGGGTAGATCTTTTCGTGATACTTTGCTTAACAAGGAGATTGATGGGAGTATAATGGAGTTTAAAGTGGGCGATAACGTTCAAGCGTTTGATCATTGGTTTGAATGTGGTTTGCTGGGTAAAGTTCATTCGTTGTATGGATTGACAAATCTTAGAGTTTTAGTACGAGGCTTATCTCAGTTCCAGATCAAGTTTAAGTATGTTGGGGGGTTATCTGTGGTTTTGCTTTTCGGTAACAAAGAAGAAGCTCAAGAATTTGTCAATCGCGAGGATGAGTGGAAGCACGTATTCTTTTCGTTAGAGGTGTGGAAAGGGCAAGCGTTTGAATCAGAAAGAGTGGCCTGGTTGAGAATCCATGGTTTGCCTTTATGTATTGCCAATACGGATGTGTTCGATAGCATAGCGGAAAGGTTTGGTAGGGTTATTCAGCCGGCTTTTTTCCCTGAAAGTGGTGATGATATGTTGTATGCATGTGGAGGTATCCTTTGCAAACGTGTGGAGAGAATTCAGCAAGTGGTTAGGGTCCTTTGGAAAAAGAAGGTGTTCTCAGTTTTAGTGGAGGAGGAAGTCTCTGAATGGATACCGGATTGCTTGTTTGAGGAAGAGGATAATGAGGTTGATAATAGTACTGGTAACTTGGAGGATAACGGTCCGGACTCTAACATAGACCCAGTAGTAGTTCAAGTGCAGAACAATGACGTAGAGATGATTAACAAGTGCAGAACAATGACGTAGAGATGATTAACTCGGTGCAGGTTGAGGAGATTGAACATGTTGAACGGGAGACTACCGTTGATAATACTAGTTATAAAGAAGGACCGTCAAATAATGAAGGTAGGAGGCGAAAGGGTTTTCACTCAAGGAAGAAAAACGATAGAAGTAAATCCAGTTCTCCCAAAGGATGTGATAGACCAAAGAAAAGGGCGAGAGATGATAACGATCAGTACGATATTGATCGTTTTATTTTCTCGTTACAAGGGAATAAAGAGCCTCAGTCCATGGAGTGCAGCGGTAACACAGGGGTCTTTTTAACACCGGATTTAAATAATGTTGTTAGTAAGGAGAATCAGCGGATTGGTGAAGAGCAGGTAGTAAATACGGAGGCTATGATTGAGCAACAAGGGAATAGTGTAACAGACGGTGTAGCTACGGAAGTTGATGGAACATTTTCGATGGCCAATGTGATTGGTGTTACTAACCTGGAGATGTTTGAAGATGTTGTTGAAAGGCAGATTACGGAAGAGCGGTCTCAAGGAGTTACTAAATGAATGTTTTGTCAATAAACATTCGTGGGATGGGTGGTGACGATAAAGGTCCTTGGGTTAGGGGTTTACGGGTGGCAAACGAAGTGGGCTTTCTTAAGATGCAGGAGACGCAATTCACTTCTTTGGATGGGGTAAACGTGGGTTCGTTTTGGGGTAATGGTCCGATAGATTACGAGTGGGTTAGGGCTACGGGGCGTTCGGGAGGTCTTATTTCCATTTGGGATCCAAAAAGGTTTGAGAAGATATCCGTGGAGAAACATCGTTATTTTCTTTCGATTCATGGCTTGATTAAAGACATAAGAAAAGAGGTGATGTTTATAAATGTTTATGCGCCACAAAAGTTGACTGATAAAAGATTATTGTGGTCGGAGCTACAACGTCGTGTGTGTCCCGATCATAGGTTTTGGATCGTGGGGGGCGATTTCAGTTGTGTTCGATACCGGGATGATCGAAGGAACTCAAAGTTTCATGCTTCGGTTTCCGAGGAGTTCAATGAGTTTATCGATTCGGTGGGTCTTCATGAGTTACAATTAAAAGGTAGAAAGTACACGTTCGTCTCTGGGAATAAGTGTAGTCGTATCGATCACATTTTTATTTCGTGGAACGCGTTGAATGAATGGCCTAATGCCGAATATCGGGCCCTTGGTAGAGATAAATCGGATCACAGTCCTTTGATTCTGAAGGTGGCTGCGCGAAACTTTGGTGCAAAACCGTTTAGGTTTTTTAACTCGTGGTTATCCAAAGAAGGGGTGGATGATATTGTGGTCGCTGCTGCTAATGAAGATTCGGCTGTGGGCGCTCCTGATTTAATGTTGCTGGGCAAGTTGAAAAAGATTAAACGATCTTTAATTGATTGGCGCAAAGTGCAGGTCCATCACGAGCTCGAGGAGGAAACAAATTTAAGGCAAGAAATGATGGAATTGGATGCGATGATAGAGGAAAGGGACCTAACGGAAGCTGAAGTGTGGGTCTATAAAGAGGCCGCTAAAAAGATCAACGAGTTTGAAGTTGCTAGAATGAAGGATATCCGCCAAAGAGCAAGGGCCAAATGGGCCAAGGAAGGGGATGAAAACTCCGCTTTCTTTCATGGATTGTTGAACACACGAAAGGTTAGTAACTTTATTCCGGGGTTGATGATCAATAATGCTTGGGTTTTTAAACCGGCTAAGGTTAAACAAGAAGTGTACCGGTTTTTTAAAGAGCGGTTTGCCGAAGAAACGATAATTAGGCCGGGCCTTGTCTGTCATGATTTAAAAGTCCTTGATGACATTGATTCGGCGGGTTTGGTTAAACCGTTTGATGTCAAAGAGATTAAAGAAGCTGTTTTCGATTGCGGTAGTGATAAAGCGCCTGGGCCAGACGGGTTTAATTTTCGTTTCATTAAGAGGTATTGGCACTTGTTCGAGGGTGATTTTGTGAGAATTATGCAGAATTTTGCGGAGGATGGGGTGATCAGCAGAGGGGTCGGATCGTCTTTTATCACTCTTGTCCCAAAAGTCAATGACCCTGTCAGCCTTGGTGAGTATCGGCCAATTACCCTTATTGGTGTTATTAGTAAAGTCATATCCAAGATCTTAGCTAACAGGATTAAAATGGTGATGAGTAAGATTACGCACGAGACACAGTCTGCGTTTTTATCAGGGAGATATATCTTGGATGGCCCTCTTATCATTAGTGAGATTTTTTCGTGGGCTAAAAAGCAAGGAAAAGAATTGTTCTTTTTCAATATTGACTTCGAAAAAGCGTACGACAACGTCAATTGGGAATTCTTATTGTCTATTATGAGACAAATGAATTTTCCCGATATATGGTGTCGGTGGATCAAAGGTATTCTGGTTTCAGCTAGATCGTCTATTCTGGTGAATGGGGCTCCTACCTTCGAGTTCAATTGTGAAAAAGGTATTCGTCAAGGGGATCCTTTGTCACCGTTTTTGTTTATTGTTGTGATGGAAGCTTTTTCCAGCATGGTTCGGAAGGCTTGTGATAGTGGGGCTTTTCATGGGGTTCGGTTCCCAAACGGCTCGGTTACGGTTTCTCATCTCTTGTACGCGGACGACGCTATGGTTATGGGTGAGTGGTCAGATTTTAATTTCATAGCCTTGAGAAGGGTTTTACGATTGTTTCATTTAGTTTCTGGCTTACGAATCAATATTAATAAATCGACTCTTTTTGGAGTTGGTAAAACGATGGACGAGATCGAGTCTAAAGCCGCTGGGTTGGGTTGTAGGCATGGTTCTACTCCCTTCAAGTATCTCGGTATTTTGGTAGGGGCAAACATGAATCGAATTAGTAATTGGGAGCCTATCGTTGAAGTGTTTAGGAGACGTCTTACTAGGTGGAAAGCTACTACTATGTCGATGGCAGGAAGAGTCACACTTATTTCCTCGGTTCTTGAAAGTCTCCCGTCCTATTACTTTGCATTATACAAGGTACCTAAAACGGTTATTGACAAGTTAGAAGCTATTATGAGGAGGTTCTTGTGGGGAGGTAATGAGGATAGGATCAAGATTCATTGGGTCGCTTGGGGAGATGTCACGAAGCCGAAAGACAAAGGTGGTTTGGGGATTAACAAATTGGAAGATTGTAACAATGCGTTAATCCTCAAGTGGTTATGGCGTTATCGGGTTGAATCGG
The DNA here is from genome assembly GCA_028751855.1 of Ambrosia trifida. Classification (NCBI taxonomy): domain Eukaryota; kingdom Viridiplantae; phylum Streptophyta; class Magnoliopsida; order Asterales; family Asteraceae; genus Ambrosia; species Ambrosia trifida. The sequence continues at coordinate 18,197,991 of CM054123.1, read as the reverse complement.
GTGCTTTATGGAAGAAGGTCATTGATGTGATACATTTATCTTCTAGGAATTGGGAGCCGATTCCTTACAAGAGAATGCTTGGGGACATGGAGCAAGATCGTTTCATTGGGGTCTCGGATAAAACGTCAAGATAAAAGCTTCATAAATACTATTCGGGGCAAAGTGGGTGATGGTAAAAAACTCTGTTTCTGGTTAGATCCATGGGTCGAAGAGCGCAGCTTGAAGGAGTTGTATCCGGATCTGTTTCGGTTAGAACAACATAAGTTTTGTTTGGTGGAAGACAGATTTGATCAAATAGCCTCTCGAAATGAAATGTTGTATGTTGGGCTTGGAGGTCTTACCCGACGACAAGTATCGAGGTTCAACAGTTGATTCAGTTACATAGAAGTATTTCAGGGGTTGAATTGTCCGACAATGATGATGAATGGAGATGGCCGGTTGGGTCTAATCTGGCGTTTTCGGTTAAAGAAGCAAGGAAGTGGTTAGTTGATGACAACAACATTAGTAACGGGTCTACGTTCAAGTGGTGTTCTTGGGTTCCCAATAAATGTAACATCTTTATGTGGAGGGCTAGTAGGGATCGTATTCCGACGTGCAATGCTCTTAGAAGAAGGAACGTGTATGTGGAAGAAGATAAGTGCAGCCTCTGTGGTGATAACGAAGAATCAGCGGCTCATATTCTTGTAGCCTGCAGGTTTTCGATGGATGTGTGGGCTGGAGTTTCGACTTGGTGTAAGCTTCCTCCGTTGTTTGCGTTCTCAATTTTTGATATTGTGAATATGGTCGATTATTTGCAGCTCAAGGGGGTAAAGAAAGAGATGGTTTATGGTATCCTCATCGTGACTTGTTGGAGGATTTGGAAGGCTAGAAACGAGAAGTTGTTCTCTAATATCATCCCGGAAGCGGTTAAAATAGTGGCGGACATTAAAGCTTTAGGCTTTCTTTGGTACAAATGTAGATATTAAAAGGATACGGTAGATTGGAAGCGTTGGTCTCGTTTTATTTTTGATGTAAATTAAAGGTTTTCTTTTGGCTTATCTCTTGCTTGGAGATAATGCCGGTTTTGTTTGAATGAAAGTAGCCTTCCAAAAAAAAAAAAAAAAAAAAAAAATTAAAATCTTGGGATACTTGGCTTAAAATAAGGAAACAAAGTGTAACTATTATTTAAATAAGCAAGTAAAGTAAATAAAATTAACGTGCAATTTTAAAGAATGTAATAAAGTGTAAAAGTGTTTTAAAGACTAATTTATCATTATTTTAAAATTGCACCTTATGCGTAAAATAAAAAAAAATTAATTTTTGGGTATCTTAAAATACCCTTATTTTTCAAATTGGTGTATATCATATTTACTCAAAAAAAAATTATTTTCTTTTTCAATATCAAAATTTTGTTAGGTTTTATTTTTCAAATTCATGTATAACATATTGAAATAAATTAATACGAATAATTTGCAACGTATATTTTGTTAAGTTTTATTTTTCAAATTCATGTATAACATATTTACTCAAAAGAAATTATTTTCTTTTTCAATATCAAAATTTTCATGAAAATAGTAAAATACCGAAAGTGACAAAACATAACTTCGATAATTTATAGTAGTAAATGTAAATAATGTTCTACTACAAAATAATTTCTTATGGGAATGTTATGTAGTGTTGTAACTAATAAGCCTAGCGGCATATGAATAAGCCCAAACCAACTATATACGTCATGGGCCTTAATGGACGGTATTGTTGAGGATACGATGGCCAATATTTAAAAGTTTGAAGCCCAGAATGATACCAACTAATAGTATACGAGTAGTAAACTAAATAATTAAGACACTGTAATTTTAAAGGGAGTTATGAGCTTTTTACATACAAAATAAACTAGATATTCTTAGTTAAGAAGTCTTATTGAATACTTTAATCATCTGTTAATGTATACTTACGAAATATATATTTTCTCAAGTAATATAAGTTCATAGTAGTGTCTCGGCTCCGGGTGGACAGGGTTATGTTTTTAGTAGATTAAGATTTGCTATTCAGAAAGGGGTGGCGGTGCAGCTTGTTGCCCGCCTGCCCGCTATCTTAATGTAATTTTCTTTGTCATGTTTAAATTGAAAGTAAGAGTTCCGCTCAAAAAAATTGCTTAATATATATATATATATATATATATATATATATATATATATATATATATATATATATATATAGGGTCGAGATCCTGTGCAAAGTGTGTTTTGTGTGAGAAGGGTGAGAAGTGTTTTGGACCATTAGATCATCTTAATCAATGGTTAAGATGTAATCAGTGGCATAATTGTAAATAGTGTTTAACTATGATTAATAAGAATCAATTATAAAGGGTAGTAAAGTCATTTCGTTCAAAAATTTAAAGAGGCGGATGAGAGAGGATTGATAAAACCGCTATACCTCCTTGATTCTCGCATAATTCTTTCCAAAAAACAACCGTCCCTATTTTCAGCAATTAATCTCTCAATTATGGAGGATCTTCAACGATTTGGTATTACTTACAAACGTAAGTGTGTTTTTTCTGCTTATCTTTCGCGATTTCTTCTACTCTTGTGTTTTAATCTATCGTTCCAAACCTACAATCTGATTTCATCTATTAAGTGTGTTTTTTTAATCTGATTTAGGGAAGAAGATGAAGAAAACGAGTGAGGAGTTGATTAAGGAGAAAACACCCAAAAGAAAGGCTACTATGCCTTTTCTTCCGGCAAGGTTTAGTTATGGTATGTTATATACTTGATTTCTAGGTTTTTTTATGATCGTTTTTTTTTTTTTTTTTTTTTTTTTTTTTTTTTTTGCTAATGTTGTTTTTAAATCTTTTATGGATTATTATGTTTAAAAAGATTCAGAATATTGATAGTGTGTAATGTGATTAAAAAAACACAATGCATGTGGGTTTTATATCATTAGTGTTTTGAATCCTTTGCTTAGTATTAAATCACATTAAGCATGATGTTTACTGGGTTCTTATAGGTTATGGTGTTTTTTGTGGTGATGAATGTTTTGTTCATAATGTTTTATATTGGTATTTAGTATTTTATTGTTTTAATTGCAAATCAGTATGTTCTGTAGTGTTTTAAGTTAGTGTTGTTCATATTAAATTGGTATACTAGTATAGCTTATGATGTTATGTTATGTGGTGTTTGAGTTAATACTGTTTTGTTTTAGTGTTTTAATTTAATATTGTTTTGTTTTTGTGTTATGTGGTGTTTTAAGTAAATATTGTTTTGTTTAACAATATTTAAGTTAAAATCATTTTGTTGGGTTTTATGTTAGTATTATGTTAGTGTTATTAGGTGGTGTTTTAATTTAATATTGTTCTGTTTTGGTGTTTTAATTAAATATTGTTTTGTTGTGTTTTTTAAAATGTTATAATCTGTTTTATTACCTTATAATGCTGCTTTTGAGTTATGAATATAAACATATAATGTAAAACACAAAAATGAGTTTTTAGTTTTGAAAAAATCTCAACAATAACAGCTAGAAGGAGCGGTAGAATAGCTAAAAAGAATTATTCTAAAAAGTTCACAAATACAATTGAACAACCTTTGGTTCTAAACGACTCGGATGAGGATACAGTAATTGTAGACAAGAAGGATTTGGTGAAAGGAGAGGTTAACAAAGGAAGAGAAGTTCGTCGTAAGTTAAAATGTTATACAATATACATTGAAATGAAACTTGAACATGGAAAGAGTAAAAGAATGACTAATGTTTTTAATGTGTTTTTCTTGGTGTTTTAGGTACTAATGATCCTGATGATGATTTTGTTGACCCACCACCAAAAAAATTGTGCGTAGAGACAACGTTGGCTGAAACTAAGCCTCAACCACAGTTTAAGAAAGTCGACGTCAAACATTTACCAGTTGAACCTGGAACATCATCGAAGGCTGTAACACTGTTGAAGAAAACTCAACCACAGCGTGCTAGCGTGAAACCATACCTAGAATATACCGGTGCTAAGCTAAAATTGAGAAGTGCACTGAACAACATATGCCAGCTAATTAGCAGTTTGAATGGCAAGCAAAAAAAGGCAATAATTGACATTGGGTTTGGTGGTTTACTAGAGTTCAACATGAATTCAGTCCCTACTGGCTTGGGCTTTTGGTTGGTGAACAACTATGATGCAGATACAAGTACTTTGAACGTAGGTAGTCATTTTATACATATAACACCTAGGTTAGTACATGATATTTTTGGTATACCAATGGGTAAACGTATGATAGAGGAACACAAGAGACCAAGAAAAAGTGATCCGGTTGTTGCGGAATGGAAAGGGCAGTTTGAGGGGGGTGTGACCAGGACGTTACCAGTTAAGTTTAAACAACACATGGAGACACAAAAGGATAGTGGAAGAATCTTCGTACTAAACTTTTTAATTTTCTTTAACGCATTCCTTGGAGAGACAACTCAAAACAATACTGTGAACTTGTTTTTCTTGCCATCAATAGAAAGCGGTCTGGACATCAAAGAATATAACTGGTGTGGCTACATGATAACTATGCTCAAACGTAGCAGGAGAAGATGGATTGCGGATAAACCCTTTCATGGTCCTATTGCATTGTTTGCGGTAATTATATATTTGTAACCTGTATTTATTTATTAAACGATAATATAACACAACTGAATGATGTATATATTGATGATTCACATCCTCAAATGTAACACAGGCTGCGTTGGCATACGATCAACGAGCTAAGAATTCGATCAAGTCTGGAAAAACACATCTGATTGGAGATTTCGACACTGACGTCATAGAAGCATTGGGACTGAAGTTGGATACAACATTGTTTGAACATCAACTTGCAAGGGAAGAAGGGTTAAATCAGTCTCAGAAGTTTGTTTTTGTAAAGAAAGGTGGTGAAAGTGTTGAATGTAACAAATCAAAAAGCGCTAGGAAGGTTGCAGTGGGTAGAGAATCAACAAAAAAAAACCGGCGTTAGGAAGGTTAATAAACCTACAATAACTAAGAAATTGGCTGCTGCTGACATTGTAGGTGAAAAGTCTGGAGTAGCATTTGGGACGGATAAAGAACCTGAAGTGGTAGTTGAAAAAGCAACGGTTGACAGAATGTTTTGTGTGATAGGAGTTTGGGTGTTGAAGGTGGCGATAAAAGTGAAGCTCAAGAAGGGGGAATAGAAGGCGATTACAAAATGGATGATATTGTTGAGGCTGATGATGACCACCTGGGACCGTTTAAGCATTGCGCGGACTACTTTCTTTCACAAAATGATTCTCAAGCTATATAGCCGTACGTCGCATCAGATGGGGAGTTCTGGATTCCAATAGTTCATGACTATGAGGACTTCACTCAGATGGAAGACGAAACCGAGGTATTAATACATTACATATTATATGACCAAGATAAAAAATAAAAATGGATATATAACACATTTGTGATGTGTTTTTAGGCTGAAGAGGTTGGGGATGGTACAACACATGTCAATGAACAAGGAACGAAGGGGGAAAAGTCTACAAGTGTCGAAGAACTTGAGGTATAAACAATTGCATACATATATAACAAATAAAATCTGAGCTTTAAAAAAACAATAATACTAATGATTCCACCGAAATGCAGGCTACAATCAAGCTGCTTGATGACAATGTAACTGAGTATCGTAATATCGTTGATAAAATAAAAGGCACGTAAGAGATTCTTTGATGAAGTACCCTACAAATGAAGTCGTCAACAAAAAGACAAAACACCTTGCTGAATTAATTGGAATAACTCAAACATCATAGTCATTTGCTGGTGAGGACATTGGGGGGAGTGATAAAACACCCAAAAAAGCTGATAAAAATAATTCAGATTTGCAACTTACAATGTCTCCCATGACTGATTCGTTTATCGCAGAAATTGATGAAGTGATGAAGAGTAGTAACCTTGATAAGACTCCGGAAGCAAAAATGAAAGTGTTTGATGTTCGACCACTATCGTGGTCTAATGATGTTGTTAAAGAAGGCGTTCTGAAAGGAAAGAAGGTTACTGATAAAACACCAAGGCCAGCCCGAGGAAAAATTTTGCCTGAAGCATTATGTTCTCCGTATGTGAAACGTGTGGTTTCTTTGAAAAACAAGATGGATAAAATAGAGGATGACGTTTCTGGTTACATGTTCTCGGCTTGGGATAGTAAATGGTAAGTAGAATGTTATATGTATTTTTATAGTGTATATGTATTTAGTACTTATTGAGAGTCATTATGAATAGGGATGTGGTATTCATGGCTAGCCCCGGGGGAACGGTTATGAGGGCGCCGAAGGAGTCGTTGCGCCCAGGTGTTACAATACATGTGGAAGTCATAATGGCATGGTCTAATGTTCTAAATTATGAAGAGAGGTACCGCCGCAAAGGGACATTACCACGGCTGTTTTGTTCGCCGGTTATGTTGGTAAGTTTTCAACTAAAAAAATACATAAAATACCATTTTTTAGTTAGTCTCTGTTTATTTTGTATTGCATTAGTCAAGTTTCCTATCAAATAAAAACACCTAAGGTTGTGAAAAAAAACACCTAAGGCTGTCTATATGTATATTATTTGTTAACTTTGACAGTGGAGGGATGACTACGATGCATCGGAAGAAACAAGAATACAACACTTCAGTGAAAATATGCATTCAGTGTTGCAATGTACAGAGTCGAAGTCAATTAAGGGGATACAACATGTATTGGTGCCCATTAATAGCTCAGAACACTACTACCTTCTTTCATTCAACTTTGCAACGTCTGAGATCCTGATAATCGACAACAACGCAACAATTCAGGACTACGACGACAGATACAAAGGATGGCCTGAAAAAATGGTAAGTAAAATCCAATAATAATCAACTATAACGTCGTGTTTATGATAGCGTAAAACATATATATAATAAAAAATATGCAATTAATATGGTTTTCATGCAACAGCGTGATGCATTGGCAGCTTACATGGATAGCATTTCGCCTTCGATCGCTGAAAAGCTAAGGAAAACAAAGCCGTTAAGGGTAGAGTTCTCATGGAGGACTTTGCACAATCCGATCGATTGTGGAGTCTTCCTTATGCGTCATATGGAAACATATAAGGGAACATCAATGAGAGAATGGATCTGCGGTTTGTCGGACGAAATAGACCTCAAAAGTGGAACTTCTGAAAAGCAAACACGTGAATTGGATGACCTAAGGCGTAAATATGTGACGAAGATCCTGCTGAGTGACATAAACAACTCAAAACACCTGGTGGAGGCTGGAGTTCGTAGGTACAAGAGGTTAACTGATCGGTACAAGATACGTCTGGATGGTCATGCAGCCAAAAAAATACCCGAACGTCTGAACAGTATCTAGAAAGCCTTTTGAACTATGTGGTTTTAGTGTTTTTGCTGGTTTGAAACAAATAGTGTTTTACTGGTGGTTTTAGAAACTTGTTTTATCTTAGTGTTTGACATGCTACGCTTATGATGGTTTGGCCTTTTATTTTAAATTTAGTAAACTTATATCACCTTGATGCTCTTGGGTTTTTTATGTTTATTGATTTACTAATTGACATTTGAAAAACATTCAATTCTGTCTTATGTTGAATGAAAAAAAAGTTTGGTATTTTATTATGTAGTAAAACACTATAAATCCAAACACACAAAAACACTATAATACACTATAAACCCAAACACACAAAAACACTTCATTAACAAAAAAAAAAAAAAAAAAAAAATCATGTAATTTTACAAAAAAAAAAAAAAGATTGTAATTACTCTAAATTATTTCATGGTAATTCACTAAACTGTGATTTTTGCTTAAAACACAACTGAATGATTGACTGATACACAATGCGGAAAGAAAAAAAAAGTTTTTATTCAAATTAAAAACCAAAACAATGTCTCAAACATTACCACGCATAAAAATAAAAAATGCAAAAACACCAAACAAACGTAAAAGGAACAATGATAAAAACCAAAAGTAAAGGACATTGGAAATAAAGGTTTTTAACCACGCAAAACAAGCCTACTCTTCATCATCTGACTCCTGATTTTCAACCTTCTCCTCCTCAGTTGATGTAGAGCCCAAGTCATCATCATCAACAACCTTCTTTTGAGCCTTACATGTACGGATGTTGTGTCCGTAAGCTAAACAATTCTAACATTGCCTTCTTTTTGTTCCAGCTTGACTAATCGCTTGTTCATGCTTTGACTTCATGCGCTTTGGCTTACCCATTCCTTTCCACCTAGTGCCAACAGGAACACGAACAGTTATAGATGATGGTTAGCAATTACCTGTAAGTTCAGCAAACCTATCCCTGCGACTCTTGCGTGGTACATTCATGGCAGCTTCATCCGCTTTGGGGCCAAACTGGTTGACATGATCTCTGAACAGACACAAAGATTCAAAATTAGAAACCAACTTGTTTATGTTGGCCTCAATTCCATATGCAATCTCTCTAACAACCCATGACACCTCAACACTCTGTTCAGTTTGACCCTCATATCTAAGAATCGCATTGGGATCGCTATTTGGAACAGCTTCTCTAGTCCAGCGACGTAAAATATACTGCTTGGGAAATTCTCTAATGTCACCCATCCGAAGAATACAAAAAATGTGACGGCATAGCAAACCATACTGTTCGAATCGGTTGCAATTACAAAAAACAGTCATATCTTCCCTCCTAAGCATAACCTGTGATGTTGGAATAAAAAATGGATAATAAAAAACACTGCATCATATGGAAAAAATTGGAAAAATAAAACACATTATGACTGTACCTCGTAAAATGCAGTGCGTAGCTGATCCCAATCCTTAACATAAAACTTTATAAAATAACCAACTACTTCGAATTTGCAGCTTTGGGTTCTATGGATAGCAGCTTCTATTTCTAACTGAACATCAAAAAAAATAGTCCTTGTGTACACTTCAGCAGCTTGCCTTTCAAGTGGGAAATCACTCCAAATGTCGGGAAAAGTGTATCTAGTATCATGATCATTTTTCCTATGTTCATGCCTCTGAGCCTCAATCGATGCATCAAAATGTCCAAGAAACTCAACCAATGTGCATCTGCGATTGCAGAACTGGCCAAAGAAATGGTTCTCGCTTTCAGATCGAGATGATGTACGCATTAGGCCGGACATTCTCTCATGTCGATAATATGCTGGAATCCATATTTCCCTTAGCTGGTAAATGGAATTCAACCACTCATGTTCTGTCAGCTGAAAATCATTCATGATAACCGCCCACTCCTTCTCGAATTCTTCAGGTGAGAGTGTATCAGTCCAAACGATAAAACACAATCTTTGTTTAAAATCAGTAGTGTTACACAAAGTGTGTCCAACCTGAAAATTGTTATTTGGGTTATAAAATCGCAATCATAAAATAAAAACAAATGAATACATAACATTAAAAATACCTTGCCAGTAAGTTTGTCCATCACATGCCACATACACAGCCTATGCCTACTTTCTGGCCATGTATCTTCTATTGCCCTCCTCATTGCGGGGTCTTGGTCAGTTACAATAACAGGTGGTGCGCTACCAAACACCATTTTAAACACAGTTAAAAGCCACTTGTATGTTTCAGCGGTTTCGTTACCCAATATTGCAGCCCCGAGCGTAACGTTTCTGTTGTGGTTATCTATCGCGGTAAACGGCACAAACATCATGTTGTACCTACAAAACGAATTTTAGCAATAATACATAAAAAACAACTGTTTTTTATCAATACAAAAAAAAAAAATCTACAAAAAAGGGTGTATTTTTTTATCACAGTAAAAATACTTACTTGTTTCTCTTATAAGTAGCATCAAACGATACAACATCACCGAACGTGTAATAATTACGCTTTGATTGTTCATCGGCCCAAAAACACCCCTGTAAAACACCATCATCATTAGTTAGGAATTCAAATGAAAAGTTTGGCAAAAATTTTTGCTTCCTTTTTAACCGTTTGATCAACATATCGGCGTCAAACTCTTCAACATATGAATTAATGTCCCTTTTGAAATTTTTGAAGTCAATCTTTGTTGCGCCAACTTTGTCAAAACCACCACACAATGTTCTCATTATGTTGAAAGCTCTAACAGGTTCAACATTAAGAGCCTCGAGAGCAGTTATTGCTTCTTCTTGTGCATATGTCAAAGCTCTTGCCGAAGGGAGAAAGTGTCTGTCCATTTCGTCAACGAAAGGGTGGTTGTGCTCTTCCTTAAAGTAGTCGACTTTGTACAACTTCTTTTCATTTAACTTAATCCTAATGCTAGCTTCACACCCGGTGCGTATGGAAGGTACTTTACGAGACCCCTTACTTGATGACTGATCGTTCAAACTATCAAACGCCTTCATCTTCTTAAACCCCTGTTTTGAGCACACAAAATATTTCCCCATAGTTAGATCATGATTCTTAGTCTCTGTACTTTTCCTGATACACCATCCGCCTGCACTTGCATAGTTCTTGTAAAAATTGTAACCTTGTTCAACTGAAACGAACTGCATCCCCATGACAGGTTACAAAGAATCGTCAACTATTGGGGAATAAGTCTTCCTTCCAGAATTGGGAGATACATGTTCAATACCAACAGGAACGTAGCTGGGTGCGTCTACAATACAAAAATTATAAAACACACAAACATTACAATAATATTAGATACATAAAAAAAGATAACTAATTAAAAATATAAAACACATTTCTGTCTAAATGCACTATAATATGTGATAATTTCATAAAAACACTAAAGATATAATAAAACACATCCTGATCATTAAAAAAAAGAAAATCAATCGTAGATAAAAAAAAATGGGTATAAAAAACAATGACAATCGTAACAAAAAAAAAAGAGGGAAACAAATATTATATGTATTAACAGAAAAAAAATAAACACCATATGAACATAAAATTTGTAAAAAAAAAAACACACTTAAAACAAAATTAGCTATTGTTTATGAGAACCACTAAAACACCCTAATAGATATTCAAACAAAAAAAAGGGCTTTCTACATGTATTAGCATGTATAAAAATAATGAGCAGCAGTAAAACACATTATTAAGAATTGATATATGAAACGCGTATGACAAACAACTTGAAAAAAAAATGATTTATATATTAAAAAAACACCTTAATTTATATTCAAAACACACAAAAAATTCCTTCCTGTTTTTACGTATAGAACATAAGGAACATTTGTAAAACACATTAAAAATGAATTTTATATAAATTACATGATTTAAACAAAAATGGTTTTCACAATGATTATTACATAAACATAAATGTATCTTATACTATGAAAACAAAACTATGCAAGAAATATATAAACATACCATCGACTTGATCAACAATTGAATTGTCCATCCGATTAAAACACACCAATATGAATGCTGATTTTGGTCGTGAATAATTCAGGGAATGAATGAAAAATGTCGTAAATGATAATAAAAACTCTGTAAATAATATTGATGATGTGCAACAAGATCCCTAAGAATGCTCTACATTAATCACGAATATTAAATTAGGCACTATCTCCATAAATAAGATTAACAATGCAATTTACAATGTTGCCCTTCTATATAATAAGATAAGCCTTCATGTTATTGGTTCTCACACTTCTCACACAAAATAAGTTTTTCACATGATCCTAAACCTATATATATATATATATATATATATATATATATGTTACCTTATTAAGGAGGAGAGATGGCTACAAAGGTAATTTCATCCAATTTTTAAGATGGGAGTTGAAGGGCCTCTTCACAAACTTCTAATTTTTGGTCATTTTCTTCCCTTTATGTCCTTTATGTACAACATATAATGCTAATTGTATATGTGTATAATACACACTTTATATCATTCTCAAAATGTAACCTACCTTCATAAAACCTAATTGAATGCTAACCTTCATAAAACCCAATTGAATACTGAATGTGTTACACATGACACTAATTAATCATGAGAGGAGCATAGAAGTTCAGTTTGTAACCCCCAATTAATCATGAGAACTTCCCTATTTTATTCAATTTGTAATCCCTTAGAATCCCCCTTTAATCACATAACTTTCATTATTTCATGGGTTACAACTAATTAAAAATAATCTGCAGTAAGCGTCCACATGGCCCATGGTTGTTGTTCGTCTCTGAAAATGGCTATGGAAAGCGAGTTCCTCTAAGTCGCTTCCGCCAGTCTCCTTTGAATAGGGTTGGTTTAATAGGTTACAAGGTATCCTTTCTCTACCTTAAATTTACACTAAGCAAGTTTTATTATGAAGGGAAATATACATTTATTTGTTGTTCACCTTTCTACTGTGCTCAAGTTTGTTGACATTTTTTTTATAAAATATTTTGCAAGTTTTCCTCCGAAGACCACCTAGATGATGTTTTTGTAGTTGGTTTTACTACAGCAGGTAAATGTTGTTTTCAGGTTTCAATTCGTGGTGCACATGAGTTGTCTACTTACCCACAGTAATTAATTAATTAATTTCTTTGTGTTACAGAGGATGGTGAAAGTGATGAGCAGGGCTGTTCTTGTGAGCCAGAGTGGTACAGTGAATCGAATTAAAGTCAGGGATATCCCTATACAGTCACGTTATGCAAGGTAACTATTAGCAGCCTAAAATCGTTACACATGATCCCCTATGCATGTAAGTTACAATTGGTGTTACGTTAACATAAGAAATATTAGCATGTTCTGTGTTTCTTTTAATCAATTTGGACGAAATCAATCAATCATCGAGCCGCGAACTATGGTGGCCGCCTCCTTGACCGGCTGGAGGTTCTCTCCTCTCTCTCTCTCTCTCTAATGTATGACTGAGTAGATGAGTCGGTGAAGTCAGATTAATGGTTTTTAATTTTTTTAGTAAAAACAATTGAAGATATTAAAAACAGGGGTAGATATTACAAAACCAATTAATAAATATTACAAAACCAATTGAAGATATTACACTACTTTGGTTTTACAAATGCTTTTATTATCTTCTTTCACAAATTAATAGATTGATGTATAGAAAACTAATTACTCCATGTTTTAGACTTGGTTGTTGGGTTCAATTGGTACGTTAAAAAAACACAATAAAACTATTTCTGTAGCGTTGGTTAATGATATTTTAGAAGTGTTGTCGGTGGCGGTTTCAAGATTGTTTTTTAAGGGGTGTGATTGGGGGGCTTTGGGTATGATCGGGGGCTTTTTCCAAACTTTCAAGGGATGCGATCGGGATTTTCACTTGCAAAAAACACTAAAAAAAATTTCAAGGCATGCGGTCGCACACCTTGGGTTGTACTTGGCTACGGCCCTGGTTGTCAGCCGAATAAATAAGGATTGACGACACACTAAGTGATGGTGACAGTGTTTTCGAGCTTATTGTATTTTTATGTACACTTATGTTAATCTACATTTTGGCGTTAATTTTGTTTACAAACAAACTGGATCAAATATTTAATGGTATAAATTCGAGTCACTTAAGCTTTGACGCCGCTGCAAAGCGCGGCGGGTCAAAATGCTAGTATATATATAAAAGTTTCAGTTTTCAACTGAATGATGCCAATTGACACACATAATTTTTAGATTTGAAGTAAAACAGAAATGCGCTCCATGTATATCAATACTATTATGATATTCGGTTCATATGCATGTAAATGTGTAAGATATGTTAAAATAATAAATAGTGCTAATGTGATATTTAGTCCATATCAGTTTAACTGTAACCTTCACCCTCAAACTGTTTACTATGGTGATGAACACACACAACTACTGCCTAATCTATCATTAGTATTGTGGATATCAATCTTGTAGGGTTGACCGATTTCGAGTTAGTTGGTTGAATTTGTTAAACCCGAGCATGTCCCGTATTTTTATTTGTGTCTAAAAGAACATTGCTAAACCCAGGATCAAAACAATATAAGTTTCTCCAAGCATTACAATGTGAAAACAATACAAGCTTAAAAAAGGTATAATGTTAACAGTACATATTAAATCATAGATGAAGAACATAGTAACTCTTAATAAACATGTACAGAGAATAAAGAGTGAGTTAAACGGCTAGGGTTTCATTCAATAGAAAAACATAGTACATCAATAAAAGAGAAAACACTTTATATAATTGTGCTAGCAGCTTACTAGCTAATTAGCCAAAGCCCACAATAACTAAAATTATTTATTATGCTAACATCCCCTCAAACTCACAATGCAACAGTAATTAACATTGAGAGTTTGTCACATAAGACCCGAAACCGGGACGCCGACTGAGCTTTGGTGAACACATCTACAACCTGCAAGGCTGATGGAATGGAGGAAGCGAGATTGTCCCGAGCTGTAAATGATGACGAGTGAAGTAGAAGTCAATTTCAATATGTTTTGTGCGGATGAAAAACAAAATTATTTGCAATCTGCATGGCACTTTTGTTATCACAATGCAGAGGAGTGGGCTAAAAAATTTAACAGTAGAAGACTAGAAACAACATCATGTATCTTACTTTTCTAAGACATCAACGAATCTCCAAGGAAAACACAAAAACCAGCAGTGGATTTACGATCATTAGGGTTGCTGAACATAGGTAGGAGCAGTAACAAATTGACTAACCACATGAACATAAGCTATATTTAGGCAGTAACCTAAGATAAACCAAAATGCCTATACAATAGTACGATATAGGTTTGCGTCAGTAGGAGAACATCGTGCATTGGTTTCAAGAGGAGTGTCTATGGTTCTCTTATCACCTTGAAACAAATTAGATACATATTTTGCCTGAGAAAGAAGATGCTCTTTCTTAGACAGGGCACCGCAATTCTCATAAAACAACATAGCAAATCCAAATCCTTCATAGGAAACCGGTGAGCCAACTCATGCTTCAATGACTCAATGCCAACATAATTGTCACCTATAATAACCATGTCATCCACACATTAAGACTAAAGAATATGTCCATCATTCATACATATCGAACAGATAATGTTGAATCGTGATTACTAGGCACAAAACCAAGAGAAGTAATCACTACAGAGACTTTCTTAAACTACGCACGAGGGGCTTGTTTAAGACCATATAATGCTTTCCAAAGCCGACAAACATCACCAGGCTTATGAGAAATACCCTGGGGAGGAGTCATGTAGACTTCCTCACGAAGATCACCATTTAGAAATACATTCTTGACATCCATTTTAGAAAGCTTCCATTGACGAACAAATGCAACTGCTATGAGAGTATGAATTATGGTCATTTTTTGCCACTGGGACAAATGTCTCTTCATAATCCATACCAATGAACTAACACCCTTGACCTTTTTTTCTTGTGGCAAATTTTTTTTAAGGTGGCATCAACTTTAAATCTTCAATAATTCAACAGAAGAAGAAAAAAAACAAAAAAATGACGCTTACATGTGATCACGCAACTTAAGGACAAAGCAACTCCTTTTTTCTTCGTTTGGTTAATCTAAATCCAACAAACAAAAACAGACCTTGAACAAAACCTCCTGCAAGATCGTTTTTCAAAGCAAACTGTGTGTAAACAACGAGCCAAAGCTCTAATACCACATGTTAGGTCTCAAGCGGCGCAACGGAACCAACATACAAATGCACAAATGATAAACACGCAACAAACAGAAAATAATAAACACACGACACAAGCATTTTACGTGGTTCGGTTCTAGTGGGGGACCTACGTCCATGGGCTGTAACTAAGCTTTTCTTATTACGCACAAAACCAAATTTAAAATTACATGACACGGGATATATATATATATATATATATATATATATATATTGAGATTAGGGCCACATTGTGATACCCCCTAATTTCAGGTTCTCACTTTAACTAAACTCTAGTTACATTCCTTGCATTCTACTTAACTAGGGTTAGCAGATAGGTCACACGTTGCATAGTTATAGGTTAATAACTGCATGAAGTGGTAATTTGGGGAATTACCAGACTATGTACATGAGTAGTGAACCTCGGACATTGGTGAACGGTGAAATAAGATATTTATGAATTAATGGATTGAGATTGATTGCAATTACGTGCTTTTATGAAACTTTGTGAAACTATGTGCAAACTGTATCTGATTACGTGAACTTAAACTAAAATCGTTAATAAAAATCGTAATGGGTGGACCATTAGGATGGTTGGGGTCTTAACACATGGGGTTACACTTGTTATAGTCGAAAATAGCGAAAACATCAAAGAAAACACGCAGTACAACGAAGCAGGCCACCCAGAGCGGGCCGGGGAGGAATGAGCGGCCACTCACTCTCTCCGAGCGGCCACTCGCGGGATCCTGACGCAACAAAACCGACTTAAACACCTATTTAAACAATCTTAAGCCTCATGTATCCCCTAAACTCAACCTTAATCGCCCCCTACTGCCTAGTTACGTAAATATTAACACCAAACACCTGGTAAGGCTCAAGAACATCGATCGAGAAGCTTGGAGAGCAATCGGTTGATAGTTTTGAAGTGCTTGCGGTATAATATTCAATCCCTTGTGTTTTAATCTTCTTTAATATATTTAAAAAACAATATAACCAAGTTTGCCCATGTCTAAAACGTTTTCATAAAGATTAAAACTTGATGTTTATAAAGATTGAATGGGTTAAACATAATCTTATGTGATTAGTATTTTATAGGTTGCATGATATGCATGTTTATAATGTTTTAGACCTTTAAGGTTTATGGTTTTGCATGTATTATGTAATTCTCTTATCATGTTAGGTCCTATGAATATTTTATGACAGTTTTTGAGTATCGATGATCGATTATATGCATACGTGTGTAGTTTTAATAAGAGTTTATGCACAATTAAAATCTGGATAGAATGTTTGGTTCGACTTGTAGGGTCTGTTACGTGACTTAAAAGTGTGAGTTTTGATGATTTCTTTGGTAAACGTTTTCTAGTCCGGTTGGGACTACTTTTACATCTCCGGTTTTGAGATGCTTTGACTCCTTGTGTGGGTCTGATTTTGACTCCTTGTGTGGGTCGGGTTGTACGATTCCTTGTGTGGATCACGCGTTTATCAGTTTACAACTTTAACTGTCATTTGTAAATTAAACACACTCTATCACTTAATGTCCTTACTTATTATTGGGTTAATCGCTGGAGGCGAACGGGGTATTAATTGATAACGTTATTAGGTTGTGCAGAAACCTCATGCTTGAGGTGCTTGTGTCACGGGCATGAACTTCTGACCACATCTTTTCTACTAGTGTGGATAGACACTAGTACTAAGGCAGTTTAACGTATGTTAGCACATTACTGAAGGTTCCCAATAATCACTTGTTTAGTTACAATGAGTGAGCTAGCTACCCCTGACAAGCTTAACCTGATGACACTTTAACATTTGGGTTTTTGACTACTTTATACTTGTTATCCAAACTGTGAACTCATCGACTTTATGTTGACACACGCTAGCATGCTTTTGCAGGTCATTAGGTATGGAGCACGAGTAGGACATGCATCATGTAGTGTCATTGGGATATGAACACTTAACTAATTTTCGAATATTTATTTATTTACTTTTGGTTTTGGGCGTGGTGTTTTGCGCATACTATTACTTAACTGTTTTTCTATTTCGCTTCTGCTCTTACTAAATTGGTTTGGTTAACTTTTAAATTTGGTGTTACAATAACGAACTAAATGGTTTGGGCATTTAGAGTCGTTCATGTGACTTATGGCTATGGGATCCTGGTTTGTCATGCGTCTCGCGGTATAAACTCCACAGTGGAAATTTGAGGGTGTGATAGATTGGTATCAGAGCCATTAGTACACTCACTGCTTTAAGTGCACCACTTATTATTTTCTTGGATACGTGTACTGATCTAACGTATTGCAGGAAAACATGACTAACCCTACTCACAGAAACTACTCTTCTTATCGTGCTTTTGAGGGGTCACGAGCCCCATCTCTAGATCCTTATGAGCGTCCAGCTTCGACACGGGATTCGTTTGAGGATGCCCGTCGATGGCTGTGGTTCACTGACATGCTGCACTCATGGGTGATTGGATACGGAGTGCCAGCTCTAGTACCTCCTATTGTTGATTCGTGGGAGAGGTCGCTTGCAGGAATGGTTAGGCATGTGCATACTGAGTTGGAAAATGCCTACAACGCAGTCAAGCGATTTCAGTTTTGGAGGAGGAATGCTGATGAGACCCTTAAATGCATGGAAGGGCAAATTGATCACTTGTTTGGTGAACTAGGAAGGGTTAAGAAGGAAGCTGATGAAGCTAGGCATGAAATGTTAGCTACTAAGCAGGATCTAGCATCTACTAGAGAGGAGTTGACTTTGGTTCGCAATAGACTTACGGAAGCTCTGGGGAAAAATGGAGAGGAACCAAAGGAGGATCTCGAGGAGGAACTTATGGTAGGAGGATTCGATGCTCTTTGAGCAGCACTCGAGGAGGAGCTCGAGCCAGAGGAGGAGGAAGAGCAATTAGAGATCGAGATTCAGGACAAGAGCGAGGATGAAGGCTCGTGTGTCTCCATGGATCGTGAGGACGATTGATTTCTTTTATTATTTTATTATCCTAGGAGTTCATATACATTCCTATTATGACTTCTATTTTATCGTTGTGAGACTTGAGAATCGTTTGGATTATGCTTTGGATTATTATTACTATTGCTATCGATCGACTACTTTATTTTATTCTCGCGCATGTTAGCTATATTGTATTCTAGTTTACTTGTACTATGTGAACGATCATATGTGAAACATATTATTTTTTTCTCATGAGTATAATGTAAACGTAGAGTTGCTATGGTGGGAAGAGAACACGGAAGAGGAAACATTAACATGACCCAAGCAGAGCTGAACGCGCTCATCAACGACAGGGTGGTTGAAGCCCTAGCAGCTTTTCAAGCTGGTAATGCCATTTCACTCTAATCGTTCCTTAGACTCTAGCGTTACGCTCTTTTTCTCATTTTTTACTCTCGCTTTTTGTATTTAGGCCAACCTGTTCATCACCCTCCAGTTTATACCTACAAATCATTCAAGGACTGCAAGCCGCAGAACTTTGGAGGATCTGAAGGGGCTGTCGGGCTACTGAGGTGGTTCGAAAAACTGAAATCATGCTTTGCTATGTGTAACTGTCCACCAACTGACAGGGTGAAATATGCCACTGCTACACTTGAGAATGCGGAATTATCCTCGTGGAACTCTCAGGTGCAGATGCTAGGTGTTGATGTGGCCAATGCTACACCTTGGGTGAATTTCAAGGAACTGATGAAAGAGTAGTACTGTCCTCGGGATGAGATTATGAAGTTGGAGACTGAGTATCTCAACTTAAAGATGGTGGGGTCAGAGATTAAGAACTATACTACAAGGTCGCATGAGTTGGCGGCAATGTGCCCAAATTATTCTAACCCGCCCTACAAAAGGATCGAGTTATACATCAAGGGATTGGTGCCCCAAATCAGGAGTATGGTTACTGCTGCTAACCTTAATAACAATCAGCAGGTTACTCGTATGGCACACCAGCTGACTGATCAGAAGGTGGAAGAGGGACTGTTACCTCCTCGTGGTGCTTCATCTTCTGGTACTAATGATAACAAGAGGAAGTGGGAGAATGCATCTGGCAAACCCCCAGTTAATGGTAATCAGCAGCAGCAGAAATAAGAGGCATGACAATCATGGCAGTAGTAACAACCGCAATCACTCTCAGGGACGTTATCAGGGAAACTGTCCCAAGTGCAACAAGTGCAATATGCATCACACTAGGTCATGTAACAATGTTAAGTGTGATCGTTGTGGCAGGATGGGGCATAAGCAAGGGGATTGTAGGGTGTATATCCCGGGAAATCGGCCAGCAGCACAGCAAGGGCAGCAACAAAAAAGTGGTAAAGGTTGTTATTAGTGTGGGAGTGAGAATCATTTCAGGAGGGACTGTCCACAGCTAAATGGTAAATGGTAACAATAATAATGGGGGTAACAATAACAACAGTGGAGGTAACAAGACTGGGAACAACAACACTACCAACACTAGCAACAACAACAACAACAATGGGGCTCGTGGAAGAGCATTTGTGATTGGCTCTGGGAAGCTAGGACTGATAACAATGTCGTGATGGGTACGTGTTCCTTAAACGACACTCTCGCTTCTATTTTATATGATACTGGTGCGGACTATAGTTTTGTGTCATCGAAACTTAGCAAACAACTAGGGATTGTTCCTACTCTTCTTGATACCCCGCACACTATAGAGTTAGCTTATGGGAAGCCTGTTGAGGTAACCGATATCCATCGTGACTGTAAGCTCGAGCTAGATGGGCAATTATTTGCCATCGACCTTCTACCTATCACCCTAGGATGCTTTGATCTCGTGGTTGGCATGGACTCGTTGTCCAAGCAACACGTTGAAATTCTCTGTCAGGAGAAATCGTTCGTATCACCCTCCCTAGTGGAGAACTTTTATCTATTCAAGGTGACCGTGGTGGTGCCATGGTGGGCATCATCTCCTTCTTGAAAGCCCAAAAGTGTATTCGAAAGGGCTATCCAGCCATTCTGGCTAACATTTCTGATACTCGAGCTGAAGTTGAAACAAAAATTGAGGACATCCCAGTAGTTCGAGATTTCCCAGATGTATTCCCGGAGGAACTACATGGACTTCCACCAGTTCTTCAAGTGGAGTTTCAAATTGACCTTGCACCTGGAGCAGCCCCAGTTGCACGTACACCATACCGCCTAGCACCAGGCGAACTTCAAGAACTAGCTACCCAACTCCAAGAGCTATTGGATAGGGGTTTCATTACGCCTAGTTCTTCACCATGGGGAGCCCAATCCTGTTTGTTAAGAAGAAGGATGGGAGTTTTCTCATGTGTATTGATTATCGGGAGTTGAACAAGGTGACGGTTAAGAACCACTATCCTTTGGCTCGTATTGATGACTTGTTCGACCAGCTGCAAGGGTCGAGTTTCTATTCCAAGGTTGACTTGAGGTCCGGACACCATCAGCTGAGAGTCCGAGAGGTGGATGTGGCGAAGACAGCCTTTCGAACTCGTTATGGACATTATGAGTTTTTGGTGATGCCATTTGGGCTAACCAATGCACCGGCTGTGTTCATAGATCTTATAAACCGCGTGTGTAAGCCTTATTTGGACAAATTCGTCATAGTGTTCATAGATGACATATTGATTTATTCTAAGAGCAGGGAAGAGCACGAGCAACACCTGCAGCTAATCTTAGAACTTTTGAGAAGTGAGCAACTGTATGCAAAATTGTCAAAGTGTGACTTCTGGATTCGAGAAGTCCAATTCTAGGACATGTGGTTAACGAGGCAGGAATACATGTCGATCCTGCAAAGATTGATGCAATTAAAAAGTGGGAGGCTCCTAAGACTCCTACAAGGGTGCGCCAGTATCTTGGTCTTGCGGGATACTATCGCAGATTCATTGCAGGATTCTCTAAGATCGCTTAACCCCTCACTGCTTTGACACATAAGGGTATTACTTACAAGTGGGGAGATGCCTAAGAATCTGTTTTTCAATTATTGAAGATGAAGCTTTGCAGTGCATGTATACTATCACTACCTGAGGGTACAGAGGACTTTGTGGTGTACTGTGACGCGTCTATCCAAGGGTTAGGGTATGTGCTGATGCAGCGTGACAGGGTGATCGTGTATGCTTCACATCAATTAAAGGTTCATGAGAAGAATTACACCACCCATGACTTGAAACTAGGAGCAGTGGTTTTTACTCTAAAGATCTGGAGGCATTATCTCTATGGAACGAAGTGTACGATCTTCACTGATCACAAGAGCCTACAACACATATTTGATCAAAAGGAGTTGAACATGCGACAGCGTCGATGGGTCGAGCTTTTGAATGATTATGACTGTGCCATCAAATATTATCCAGGGAAAGCTAATGTAGTAGCAGATTCCCTTAGTCGTAAGGAAACGAAACCCAAACGTGCGAGCTTTACAACTTACAATACATTCTAATCTTCCTGATAAGATACATAAAGCCCAGGGCGAGGCTTTGAAAGAAGAAAACATTGGGCTTGAAACTTTACATGGTGCTGATAAGCCCCTGAAACTAAAGACAGATGGTCTTCAATACTTCATGAATCGAGTCTGGATACCAAGTTTGGGGGATCTCAGACAACTGGTGCTCGATGAAGCTCACACCTCTTGATATTCGGTACATCCTGATTCAGACAAGATGTACCAAGATCTCAAAACTCTTTACTGGTGGCCAAACAAGAAAGCTGAGATAGCCACTTATGTTAGTAAGTGCTTGACTTGTGCAAAGGTTAAGATTGAATATCAGAAACCTTCAGGATTACTCCAGCAACCAGAAATCCCTATGTGGAAATGGGATGGAATTTCTATGGACTTTATCACAAAGCTCCCTAGAACGCCAACTGGCCATAACATGATTTGGGTTATCGTAGATTGTTTAACCAAATCGGCACACTTTCTGACAATAAAGGAAACCGACTCGCTGGAGAAACTGGCCAATCACTACATCAAGGAGGTAGTCTCTAGGCATGGGGTGCCTACTTCTAGCATATCTGATCGCGATGCGTGATTCACTTCCCATTTTTGGACTACTCTCCAAGATGCTTTGAGGACTCGCTTAGATATGAGCACAGCCTATCACCCACAGACGGATGGACAAAGTGTACGTACCATCCAAACATTGGAAGATTTGCTACGAGCGTGCGTGGTGGATTTTGGCAACAGTTGGGATAAGCACTTGCCTTTGATCGTATTCTCGTATAACAACAGTTACCACACTTCAATTCAGTGTGCGCCTTTTGAGGCACTATATGGACGCAAGTGTAGGTCTCCCATCTGCTAGACTGAAGTTGGGGATAGCCAGCTGACAGGTCCCGAACTCGTGCACGAAACATCTGAGAATATAGTGCAAATCAGAAACCGGATGGCTGCTGCTCGTGATCGACAGAAAAGCTACGCTAATAAGCGTAGGAAACCTTTGGAGTTCCAGATTGGGGACAAGGTACTATTAATGGTGTCACCTTGGAAGGGTGTGATACGCTTCGGAAAACGGGGGAAGTTGAACCCGCGATACGTTGGACCATTCAAGATTGTCGAAAGGATAGGTCCGGTAGCTTACAGGTTAAACCTGCCCGATGAACTCAGTTGAGTGCACAATGTGTTCCATGTATCAAATCTAAAGAAATGCCTATCGGATACGACACTAGTAGTGCCACTGGAGGAGATCCAGGTGGACGACCAGCTACGGTTCATGGAAGAACCAGTGGAGATTCTTAAGCAGGGCGTCAAGAAACTCAGACAAAGCACTATACCTATTGTTAAAGTACGATGGAATTCCCGTCTAGGACCGGAATATACGTGGGAGCGCATAGATCAAATGTGGCTCAAATATCCACACCTCTTTACTGAAACTGAACCTGTGCATAGATCAAATGCTGAACATAAAGCAGCTCACTCAAAGTGAATTTCAGGGCGAAAGTCCTTACAACTTGGGGATGATGTGACATCCGGGAACCAAGCACACATTATTAAGCTGGCTTTACTGTTTACTTACTGAATTTTGGGATGAAATTCTTTCAACTTAGGGATGATGTGATACCCCGTAATTTCAGGTTCTCACTTTAACTAAACTCTAGTTACATTCCTTGCATTCTACATAACTAGGGTTAGCAGATCGGTCACACGTTGCACGGTTATAGGTTAATAACTGCATGAAGTGGTAACTCGGGGAATTACCAGACTATGTACATGAGTAGTGAACCTCGGACGTTGGTGAACGGTGAAATAAGATAATTATGAATTAATGGATTGAGATTGATTGCAATTACGTGCTTCTATGAAACTCTTTTAAACTATGTGCAAACTGTATGTGATTACGTGAACTTAAACCGAAAGCAATAATAAAAATCATAATGGGTGGACCATTAGGATGGTTGGGGTCTTAACACATGGGGTTACACTTTTTATGGTCCAAAATAGCGAAAACATCAAAGAAAACACGCAGTATACGAAGCAGGCCATCCGGAGCGGGCCGGGGAGGAGTGAGCGGCCGCTCACTCTCTCCGAGCGGCCGCTCGCGGGATCTTGACGCAACTAAACTGACTTAAACACCTATTTAAACAATCTTAAGCCTCATGTATCCCCTAAACTCAACCCTAATCGCCCCCTACTACCTAGTTACGAAAACATTAACCCCAAACACCTGCTAAGGCTCAAGAACATCGATCGAGAAGCTTGGAGAGCAATCGGTTGATAGTTTTGAAGTGCTTGCGGTATAATATTCAATCTCTTGTGTTTTAATCTTCTTTAATATGTTTTAAAAACATCATAACCGAGTTTTTCCAGGTCTGAAACGTTTTCATAAAGATTAAAACTTGATGTTTGTAAAGATTGAATGGGTTAAACATAATCTTATATGATTAGTATTTGATAGGTTGCATGATATGCATGTTTATGATGTTTTAGACCTTTAGGGTTTATGTTTTTGCATGTTTTATTTAAGGTTCTGATCATGTTAGGTCCTATGAATGTTTTATGATGGTTTTTGAGTATCGTTGATCGATTATATGTATACGTGAGGAGTTTTAATAAGTGTTAGTTTTGATGATTTCTTCGCATGGTTGTATTATACATGGTCTTAGCTTTTCATAATGGGAAAAATCATCTGATTTGGACGTCGTTTGATAAGTTTTTGGAATTTTCTTTGATTAAAGGTCAGATCAGATTTTCAGATTAATAAAATGGGTCAACTTTAAACAATCATAACTCGAGTTTTACAAAGAATTAACTTATGAAATTTTGACCGTAGGTCAACATTGGAATAAATTGGCTTTTTCAAGTGGACTCATCCCGTTTGCATGAATACACCATTTTTCGGAGTTTTTCTACTAATCTGATCTTTTGTGTGTATTTTCTGGACATAGCTGTGTTGCGTGATTTTTCATAATTTTTGTGCAAGGTTTTATCACGAAATAAAAATATGAACTTGTCCAGTGGACTCCCTGGAATATTTAGTAAAATTTTGGGATTCTAATTTACTAGATAAGTATTTTTAATAAATTAGTTTTCACAGCGCATAATCTATCCTAAAAACGCAGATTGTGTAAGGTGCGTTTATGTGGCTACTTGGAGACTTATATGGTATGTATTTGACATGAACTTGAATGAACACTTATATGAGATGTATATGAAGTGTAAAACAGATGATAATCAACATAATTCACCAACAGGTCCGTAGGGTTTACTTGTGCATGTAGAATCGTTAGGTGTCACTTACACGGTTTTGAACTTTTCAACGTCTTGGACAAGCGGGTTATATGGTGTAATGATATTTTACATATACTCACTTAGTGACACATGTAATAGGGAGTCAGTAGCACGTCCTATTTTGGAAGTTTGTATTAATTTCTTGCATTCTAAGGTGAGTTTCACTACTTTTTCTCGAAAGCATGCGTCTCGGGTTGGAGACAACTTTGGTAAACGTTTTCTAGTCCGGTTGGGACTACTTTTACATCTCGGGTTTTGAGATGCTTTGACTTCTTGTGTGGGTCTGATTTTGACTCCTTGTGTGGATCGGGTTTTACGATTCCTTGTGTGGATCACGCTTTTATCAGTTTACAACTTTAACTGTCCTTTGTGAACTAAACACACTCTATCACTTAAAGTCCTTACATATATTGGGTTAATCGCTGGAGGCGAACGAGTATTAGTTGATAGCGCTATTAGGTTATGCAGCAACCTCATGCTTGAGGTGCTTGTGTCACGGGCATGAACTTCTGACCACATCTTTTCTACTAGTGTTGATAGACACTAGTACTAAGGCAGTTTAACGTATGTTAACACATTACTGAAGATTCCCAATAATCACTTGTTTAGTTACAATGAGTGAGCTAGCTACCCCTGACAAGCTTAACCTGATGACACTTTAACATTTGGGTTTTTGACTACTTTATTCTTGTTATCCAAACTGTGAACTCATCGACTTTATGTTGACACACGCTAGCATGCTTTTGCAGGTCATTAGGTATGGAGCACGAGTAGGGAATGCATCATGTAGTGTCATTGGGATATGAACACTTAACTAATTTTCGAATAGTTATTTATTTACTTTTTGTTTTGGGCGCTGTGTTTTGCGCATACTATTACTTAACTGTTTTTCTATTTCGCTTCCACTATTACTTAATTGGTTTGGTTAACTTTTAAACTTGGTTTTACAATAACGAACTAAATGGTTTGGGCATTTAGAGTCGTTCATGTGACTTATGGCCATGGGATCCTGGTTTTTCATGTGCCTCGCAGTATAAACTCTGCAGTGGAAATTTGAGGGTGTGCACACATAACTTAGAAACCTAACCGAGCCCCTAAATAACACGGGCCCAAAGGCCTTTACACCCACAGGTTTACACTCTTTAATTCATTGTTCATTTTATGGGCCCATCCATTTTCCCTTCTCTTTTAAAACGGTGCATCTTTCTTAATGTATCTAGTACTGTAATGATTCTAGGTGGCAAGAGATAGTGTGAGTCATATATGTGAATAACATGACAAAATGGTCTAGGTTTATTTTATTTTGAGGGGTATACTTTGATAGAGCTCGAAAGATTAGAGAGAGAATCTATAGAGAGAAAGAGAGTTTCTCCAACAACAAGCTAACTCAACTATTAGCTTCCAACGTCTATTATAACGACTTCTAATTGTCATACAAACATTTACACATTGACCCCCATAACTTTCTAACTATTACACTTTCTACCCTAAATACTTTTAACTAACTATAATAGACACATATGAACTTTATTATTATGACACAACTAGTCCTTTGATTTTATTATACTCATTGAATCATATCAATACTCCCCCCGTCGAATCAAAACCTTGTCCACAAGGTTAGAATCAAGCAGTAACACAATCAAGCACAAAATCTGGAAATGTTACTGAGAATTCATGACGATCTTCCCATGTGGCTTCCATTACAGATTGAGCCTCCCACTGAAGTAGGACTTGCCCCACAATCTTCTTTCCCTTCTTAACCATTCTGTGATCCAAAAGTTTTTCTAGTTTTAACCAAAATTGGGAGCTTTAGGCAATAGTGTAATAGAAGTAGGAGGTCCTTGAGCCTTTTTAACAAAGAGACATGGAAACCTGGATGCAACTTAGAGTCATCTGGAAGATCCAACTTATAGGCCACCTCTCCAATCTTTTGAACCACTAAGTATGGCCAATAATATTTTAGCCCCAGTTTGTTGTAAGCTGAACCTCTTATGGAAGTTTGAACATATGGCCTCATTTTAAGATAGACCCGTGAACTAGGAGTAAAAACTATGTCTGTTTTGTGTTTATCAGCTTGTTGTCTCAGCCTGTTTTGAGCCATCTGTAAAGTGGACCTGAGAATGGTAAGAACTTCCTCTCTTGAACACATTTCAGAATCAATGCGAGCTACATTAGTGTCTCTATGAATGTAAGGCACATGTATAGGTGGAGAGTAAACATATATGGCTTCAAATGGAGTGGATTTTAGGGCAGTATGGTAATTTGTGTCATACCACCATTCAGAAAAAAATAACTAATGAAACCAAGAGTGAAAATAGTGTAAAACCATGCATCTCAAATAAGTTTCCAGAAACCTATTAACCACCTCAGTCTTCCCATCACTTTGGGGATGATAAGTAGTAGACATAGCTAAAGAAATACCTTGTAATCTGGTGAATTCTTGCCAGAATTTGCTGATAAAGATAGCATCCCTGTTAGAAACTGTTGGGTCTGCTGACTTGGAGAAGAACAGATGATTGAAAAGCCAAAATATACTAACAGTTGATCCATATTAATAAACAACATTTACAACATACTCCTCCCAAAAGACTGTTGACCCTAACAACTGTTCTACCCAAACAACTACTGTGACAACTGCTGGATAACAAATGATAGAGAACAACTGTTGACTAAAGGTCTGATGAAGAACAACTGCTGATCAAGTACTAAAGACTAAAGGTCTGTTGGAGCCAACAGCACTTAGGCTCCAACAGATGATACAAGACCATCAGAGTTTTCCTCAACAATAGTTTACCTTACAGTGTTTTGGAATGTAACAGT
The DNA here is from genome assembly GCA_028751855.1 of Ambrosia trifida. Taxonomy (NCBI): domain Eukaryota; kingdom Viridiplantae; phylum Streptophyta; class Magnoliopsida; order Asterales; family Asteraceae; genus Ambrosia; species Ambrosia trifida. The sequence continues at coordinate 18,170,017 of CM054123.1, read as the reverse complement.
AGTTTGTATATAGCAGATGTTTTATGTTGTTATTCTGTTAGAAGTCACTGTCTTAGGTGACGTCAGCTTAGATCATCAATGGTTTAGATTTGTCTATAAATAGAACAGTGCCTGTACTGTTCTATTCATCACTCACAACATTCTCTCAGACAAACAATCACAGAGTGATCAGGCTGAGGGGGAGTACTTGTAATTGATTGTAATCATTCAATATTATGAAAGCTTTCGATTAGAAAACATTTACTCTCTTGTTTTGTTTATAGTTTATTATTCCGCTGCACTTTCCATTTATATTCACTTCATTCTTCTCATATTTACTTAAACAAATCAAAACAATCAAACTCAGATCCTAACAATTGGTATCAGAGTTTGGTCGATTAAATTCGATCTAACCAATCAGTTTAATATAAACAGATTAGCTCACAATTATGGATATCGTTTGTTTGTCGGATTGAAAACAGAGTAATAGTTTATCTTCGATTCAACCGTTTTTAAACAGACTTTGTTTTCGAAAAAATCAGAGAATGGCTTCAATCAATCATGATCCACACAACACTAGCACGAACAACAAGCCACTGATGCTTGTCAGATCTGAATACAATATCTGGCAACGTCGGATGAGCCATGTTCTAGCTCAACAGAACACTGGGTGTTGGAAGTCGGTTATCTTCGGACCACATGTTCCGATGGTGCCGAGTACTGAAGATCCCAAGGTTCAGGAGCCTAAGAAACTTGAAAACTACTCCGACCAGGATTTTCAGAAAATTGAGTTAGATGCTAAGGCCTTCAGTATTGTGGCCATGGCTCTACCCAATGATATATATGCTGGGCTGTTACACTGTAACAGTGCAAAGGAGTTGTGGGATGCACTGAAAGAACAATTTGGTGGGACTGAAGAGGTTATTGAAAACAACCGTGAAATACTTAACCAACAATATGAAACATTCAGTCACATTAAGGGAGAGTCATTAACTCAACAATTTGAGAGGTTTAACTGTCTCATTAGTGAACTAAAACTAGTTGGTCTAACTTACCCTCATTCAACTTTGAACCATAGGTTTTTAATATCATTACCAGATAAATGGGACACTATTACTATAGTTTTGAGAAACTCAATTGGATTCAAGGACCTATCACTGACCCAGCTTCATGGTAAGCTCTTGACCTATGAGAGAGAGCTTAACCAGAAAAAGAAGCTCTAAGACTTTAGAAAAGTGTCTGATGACTATGTATTTGGTAATATAACACTTCTGGATCATGATGAGGTGCCTGGTAATAGTAAGGATCAGAGTTATGATCATTTCATTGACATAACTTCAGGTTTTAACTCTGATTCTTATTCACCAAACTATGCTTTTACAGCAAGTGGTGGTGATATCCAGGCATCTGATAACATATCCTTTGAGTATGATGACCTAAAATACTTTGACCCTGATGATTTGGAAGAAATGGACATTATGCACCAATTGGCCCTTGTCAGTGTAAGAACTAACAATTTTTACAAGAAAACTGGGAGAAGGTTTCTAGGGTTAACTGGCAGGTCAAAAGTGGGGTTGGATAAATCAAAGACAAAGTGTTATAACTGTCATAAACTTGGTCATTTTGCTAGGGAATGTAGGAGTCAACATGGTACACCTATGATTACCTATCCAAATCAAAGGCCACAGACCAACACTGATCAAAATTCCTATAATACCCCTGGACCAAATGTGCAAAACACTGCTCATTTTGCACAGTCCTCGAACACTGTTCCTGTCCAGTTTGTCCAAACCACTGTTCCTCAGATCCATTATGTGCAAACCCCTGTTGCTCAGGCACCTGTGCCAATGACTGCTGCTCCACCTTCTGCTCCTGCAGAGACCAGTCAACAGAGTTTCTTCACACAAGGCTTTGTTGATTGGAGCAGTCTACCAGATGAGTTGACAGATAAAAATTTTGCACTAGTTGCCAAAACTGAAAATGAACTAGAAGATTTTTGTTTCATGGCTATGGTAGAAGAAGTTGAATCTGAGGAGGTGGTGACTGAATTCGTAGTTGTGACTGATGATGTCGTTGATGAGGTAGTTGCAGGTGAAAAATCTGAAGAAGAGGTTGTAAGTCTCTCAGATCCTTGGGGTGCATCTGATGATTGTGAGTGCAAGTGTGATTGTGCATTGATGGTTGCTGCTAAGGTATCTCCTCAAATCCTTAAAGATTTGTGTTCTGACAAATGTGTAATAGCATTTGCTAACATCAAAGAGGTGAATGAAAACCTTAGGAAGAAAATTTTAGATGATGAAGTTAAATTTGAGAAACTTTCAAAATAGTTAAAAACAAATTTGATTGACAAAGAATCTGAAATAAGCAGCTTAAAACATGAAGCAACTATAACCAAAGACCAGCTCCAAACTATGATAACTAAATATCATAGTTGCAAAAGTGAGCTTGAGTCCACCCAAGTTAAATGTCAGAAATGGGTGGAATCATGTAAAGGTTTTGAGATGCTACTCAACAAACAAACCAAAAGTCATGTGAAGTTTGGGTTTGGTTTTGAAACCACTGCTCCAGCTTTTGAAAACACTGACAAAAGGGATCAAAAGTTAGTTGAGGTAGTACCAACTAATTTGAAGGGTCAAGAGATTAAAATCACTGAACCTAATGGCATGAAAATTGTTCTTGAAAAACTAGAAGGTTCCTCATCATTAACTGAACTTGAAAAATATGAATTTAAACCTACTTGGTCTGATGAGTGTGATACTCTTGAGAACTTCAAACCAGTTGATTTCGAAACTCCTGATGGGAAGACAGCACCACAGGCAAAGTTCATTCCCTTGAAAAAGCTTCCAGCAGATGCTCAAACATCTGTTGAGAAGAAGGTTAAAAAAGGAAAAAAGAAAGAAAAGTCTGTTCGCTTGTTCTGTGATTTCTGTGAAAAGAAGAATCATGTTACTAAAAACTGTGTTCTTCTAAAAGCATATGATATAAAAAAGGAACAAGTGTATATGATTCCAAGGCCACATGCTCAATATGTGGTAAAAAGAATCACAAAACCAAAGAGTGTCTGTATCTCAAAAATTTTGATGTCAAAATACAAGAGTACAAGGCTAAAACTCTTGCAAGTCAAGTGGTGAGTACTTCAAAAGGAAAGCCCAAACAGACTTTTGCACCAGTCCAAACATCTGTTACCAAAAGTCTTGAAACATCTGCTCCCAGGGATGTCCAAGTAACAAATGCTCCACCCACAAACAAGTACCCAAGAGGTTATGGACATCCACCGTGTCATAGTCTGTCACATGTTTAAGAAGAACCAAAAAGACCTTCTAAGCCAAGAGTGAACAGAAATCCCTATGGGTATTATCATCTGTCTAGAAGTGATCAAACAACTGTTGCCCCAAGTGTTGACATTCAAGCACTGGCAAATGGTCAGCAACAGTTGTTGAACTTGATTCAAAAACTAGTTCAAACCACTGATCACCTTCCCAAGCTTGAGGCTGAAAAGTCTGAGGACCCATCCAAAGCCAACTTGGCTTTGGACACTCACCAAAAATAATTTATTACTGCTGTGCAGGGAGCTTCTGCTTGTTTAATTAGTCTTTGGTATGTAGATAGTGGAGGCTCCAGGCACATGACAGGATGTAGAGCCCTTCTTCTGGACTTCTTAGCTCGTGGAGGGGGTGATATATCCTTTGGTAATGATTCAAAAGGTAAGATGTTGGGTTCAAGGACTGTTCAGGCTGGGAAACTCAAGTTTGAAAATGTCAATCTTATTGATAATCTTAAAGTTAATCTTCTTAGTGTTTCACAAATGAGTGACAAAGGTTATGGCTCATTCTTCACTAAGAAAACTTGTAAGATTATTGGGCCAGAAGTGGTGAAAAAGATTGACACCATCATTGCTGAGAGCAAAGCACAACTTGTTACTCATAGGAGTGGCAATGTGTATGTAGTTGATATGTTAAAGGACAATCCTAAGGCAAATGTTTGTCTGATTTCTGCTGCCTCCACAAAGGAGACAGAATTGTGGCATAGGAGACTGGGTCATACCAACCTTCAAACTATCAACTCACTCTCCAAACAAAGCCTTGTCAGAGGTTTACCATCAAAAGAATTCAAATGTGATGAGCATTGTGTTTCCTGCTTAAAAGGAAAACAACATAAAAGCTCTTACAAATCCATTGATGAGTCCAAAACAAGTCAATGTCTACAATTGTTGCACATGGACTTCTTTGACCTAGTTAAAATCATGAGTCTAAGAAGAAAAAGATTTTGTCTTGTCATAGTTGATGATTTTTCTAGGTTTACATGGACTTACTTTTTACACTCTAAGGATGAGACTGCAGGTATCTTGAAGGACTTTGTCACCAAAGTTGAAAAACAATATGACTTGCCAGTAAAAGTCTTTAGAAGTGACAATGGAACAGAGTTTAAGAATAAGGAGTTGGATGACTTCTGTGTGTCAAAAGGTATTGTGAGGCAGTACAGCATCCCAAGAACACCAGAACAAAACGGGGTGGTTGAGAGGAAAAATAGAACTCTTATTGAAGCTGCAAGAACCATGCTAGTAGATTCTGGTTTGCCACTGTCCTTCTGGGCATAAGCTGTAAACACTGCTTGCTAGTTTCAAAACAGAGTTTTGATCAACCCAAGACATCAAAAGACTGCTTATGAAATTCTGTTCATAATCAAACCATTAATCTCATTTTTCAAAATCTTTGGCTGCCCATGTTTCATTTTAAATCTCAAAGATTCCATTTCAAAATTTGCAGCCAAAATAGATTGTGGATATTTTCTGGGATATTCGTCTACTGCCAAGGCCTATAAAGTGTTTAACACAAGGACCAAGACAATAGAAGAAACTCTGAATGTAAAGTTCAATGAACTTTCATCCCTAAAAATCCCAGCAAATCCTGCTGAGTTGTTTGATTTAGATAAATTCAAATTTGAAGATATTACTGTCAAACTAACAATGCAGGTACCCCACAATCTCCACAACAAGATTACAGAACAGATGTTGTGATTCCAAGTCACTATAAAGTCTATTCTGCATCAGAGGAAGCAGCTATTCAAAACAACTGTCAAAACTCTACCACAGCTGAGTCAGCCACTGTTGGCCAGTCTTACCCTCAAACCACTTCACCCTTTACATCCACTGCTCAATCATCTGTTGACAAAATTCAAACATCTGATGACAAAAGTCAGTCCATTTTTACACCACTTGGACCCATTCCCCCACCTCCATTTCAAACATCTGTTGACACTACAGAAGTGCAAACATATGTTACATCAACAGAGTCACCAAACCTCTGTCCTTCACCTCAAAATGCCATCATACCATATCAGGGAGATCTAATCTACCTAAGAGCTCATCCACCAGATCAAATCATTGGCAACATCAGAGAGGGTGTGCTAACAAGAAGCCAATCCTCAAATATCTGTCTTTTTGCAGGCTTTCTATCTCTCACACAACCTGTCAAGTACCAAGAGGCACTAAAAGACAACAGTTGGGTAGAAGCTATGCAGGAAGAGCTCCTTCAGTTTAAAAGACAACAAGTATGGGAACTTGTACCACTGCCTAAGGATGTTTGTCCAATTGGCACAAAGTGGGTCTTCAAAAACAAAACTGATGAAAGGGGTATAGTTGTCAAGAATAAAGCTAGGCTTGTGGTTCAAGGCTTCAGACAAGAAGAAGGGATAGACTATGATGAAACCTTTGCTCCTGTAGCAAGGTTAGAAGCTATCAGACTCTTTCTAGCCTTTGTTGTCAACCACAACATCAAGGTGTATCAGATGGACATCAAATGTGCATTCATATATGGCAAAATTCAGGAGGAGGTATATGTATGTCAACTACCTAGTTTTGAAGACACATTCCATCCTGATCATGTCTACAAGCTTAACAAAGCTTTGTATGGACTCAAGCAAGAGGTAAAATTGATAAAACCTTATTCTTGAAATGGAGAGGGAAAGATTTAATGATTGTTCAAATATATGTGGATGACATCATTTTTGGATCCACATGTAACAAAATGTGTGAAGAGTTTTAGGAACTCATGACAGCAGAGTTTGAAATGAGTGCTATGGGTGAACTTCAGTGTTTCCTTGGTCTCCAAGTGAAGCAGCTGCAAAATGGCACATTCATTCATCAAAACAAATATGTGAAAAACTTATTAACTAGATTTGAGATGAATGACTGTAAGCCATGTAGTACACCCATGAGTACAGTCAAGCTACTCACTATTGATGACAAGGATGAACTGGTTGACCAAACACATTACAAATGCATGATTGGGTCTTTATTGTACTTAACTGCATCTAGGCCAGACATTATGTTTGCCACTTGTGTTTGTGCAAGATCCCAGGCTTCACCCAGAAAGTCAAACCTTATTGCTGTGAAAAGGATATTCAGATACCTAAAAGGTGCTCCCACGCTTGGTATCTGGTATCCTTCTAATGGAAACATTGAACTTTCAGGTTATTCATATAGTGATTTTGCTGGCTGCCACACCACAAGGAAGTCTACATCAGGAGGGTGCCAGTTTCTAGGGAATGCCTTAGTCTCTTGGCAAAGCAAAAAGCAAGTAGCTGTTTCAACTTCAACAGCTGAGGCTGAATATATTGCTGCTGCAAGCTGTACAGCCCAACTCATATGGCTTCAAAATCAACTGCTGGATTTTGGGATAACTGCACTAAAGACTCCACTCATGTTGGACAGTAAAGCTGCTGAAAATATCATCAAGAATCCAGTTTCTCACTCAACCACAAAGCATATAGACATCAGACATCATTTTGTCAGAGATAGCTATGAAAAAGGTTTGATTTCTCTGCACCATGTTCCAACAGAGGATCAGTTGGCAAATGTATTGACAAAAGCTTTAGACACATCTACCTTCACAAATCTGATTTCTAGAATTGGTATGCTAAACATGCACTAAAACAACAAAAATGTTTTAAATAAAAACATTAAAATGTTTCAGAAAATCAAAATCCATCCTTAAAAATAGCATTTTGGTTGAAAAATCTGTTAAGGATAAAACAACCACTGTTTCATCCACTCTATCCACTGTTAAGTTGAAATATCTGTTTCAAACATCTGATCAGATAAAACAACCACTGTTTGGTTGAAAAATCTATTCCAAACCTTTGATCAGATAAAACAATTGTTTCATTATATATATATATATATATACATATATACATATATCTATCTATATAAAAAAAAGTGCTGTTAGCATCAGCACTTTGGTAAAACAACAGCTGTTTGCATCAGACCTTTGGCAACAGCTGTATACCACCAGATGTTTGGCCATCAGATGTTTGCCACATCTGCTCCCAAAAGCAGAGTTTTGGCCACATCAGCGGTTTCACCAGAGCCTATAAAAACCATGTTTTACCACAACAGCCGTTACACTGTCTCATTATATTCAAAATACTGAAACCGCCTTCTTCATCCTCAAACCCTTACTCCAATTCCACTCACTCTCACACTCGGAATCCATTACAATGGATCTTCAAGCAAAAGCCACCCACAATTATCTCCCATATCTGGTAAAATTAGATGAAAACGTTCCATTCCATTCCACCATCGACATCATCTTAAAGTCCAAATACCTGACAATCCTAACCGCTGACGCTCCTATTTATCTTGATACCCTCCAAGAATTTTGGTTGAATGCTGAGTTTCTTCTTCAAGACAAAAAGCCTACATCCATTATCTCAAAAATTGGAGAGACAAGTATCGCCATTACCCCTGAACTGATATCCACAACCTTCTCACTCAATAACCTGTCAGGTAAACACTCTTTCCCTAAGGCAGAGCTTCACACAGAGTTTCGGGAAAGAGGTTATGATGCACAAATGACTGGGTCAACACTTTTCAAAAAGTTTTCCCACCAGTCATGAAAGTTTTCTTTCATACCCTCCTTCTCTGTGTCTCTGCTAAGTCCACTTCCTTTAATGAAATCCCATTGAGGATTCAGTACTTGGGTTATGCTATGTTGTCAGATTCTGACTTCAATCTATCCCAAGGACTGTTTATGGACTTAGTATCAAATGTGAAAGCCATAAAGTCTCGGTCTAATAATGCTTTTCTGATTTACCCAAGAATTTTGAGTGTAATCCTTCAAAAGGTTTTACCAGAGAAAGATTTTAAAAAGGGTGAGTTTGTTCAAATGAAGAGTCTAACTGATGAAACTTTCGCAAGAATGTTGGGTTCAACTACCCAAGAAAAAGTATTAAAAGTATCAAAAGTTTCCAAAACACAAACAAAGAAGGCTAAGACAACAACTGTTGTCCAAACCTCTGTTGTTGAGCCCACTGCTCCTGGTGATCATGGCACTACATCCAGTGCTGTGAAACCCACACCAGCCACCTCCAAAAGAAAACTTCCATCCACAAAAACCACCACTAAACCAAAAAGGGGACTTCTGGAAGATGAGATACCAGAAGAAAACCCTGTTGCAACACAAAAGCAACAAGAAACCACTGTTGTTACTTCCTCACAACAGTTGGATATATCTCAACCTAACCAAACTCCTCATGAATCGTCACAAAAGGATCATGTTGTAAGCCAAAGGGAACCACATCATGATACATATGAGTCACTTGACCATATGTTCACAAGCCCCTCTCCCAGGGCTAATTCTCTTTTCACTCCTCCACCTTCACCAAAACATGTTCCTCAAACCATGCATGCAACCTCTGTTTGAGGCTACTGATAAAACTCAGGAAAATCCCAGTTCCTCTCCTTCACCCATCAATGAGAGTATACCTCCACAAGTGACTGGGACTGAGGAAAATCAATCAGCCATCCCATAAACAGAAGAGGAGGTTACACCCCTAGAGTTCAATGAAACTCTAGGTGAGTTTTCAAGTGAAGCAGCCACTACTGATGTAGAGACCATTGTCTCACAACAGGACAGTGGTTACATAGCTAAGACTTCCTTGAAGGCAACAACTAATGAGGCCACTATAGTGTCCCCAAAATCAGTTGGAAGTCCCCAGAACCAAGAAAAAGGGGCATCTGGTTCTCATCCTTTGGACTCACCTCCTAGGACTGAACCAGTTACAACTACCACTGGTAGGAATCCAGATGATCCTATTAACTTAGGTGATGGGTTAAAATACCAAGAATTGATGGCCAGAGTACAGTCCATTGAAACCTCTGTTGCTGATATCAAATCAGATATCAAGACAATATTGGGATAAGTGGCTACTCTGACCAAGAGTCAACCATCCACAGCTGATATTGCTAGTGAGCTATGGAAATCAGTTTCTCCCATCATCATAGCTCATAGAAAACTAGCAGATCAGACTCATGAAACTTACATGGCTGAAATCAGAAATATGGTAGATGCTAGGTACAAAGATACCCATGCTGACATTCAAGCCATTAAAGACCATCTGCTGAAGACCACTGGCTCTGCCCCTACCACAATTCTCAGAGATGAAGATGATGATGACTTCACAGCTGATGATGCCAAAAAGGGGGAGAGTGGCAGAGATAGATTGCCAAAGCTAGATCCCTTTGGTTGTCCACCCTCACAAAAGGGAAAATCAAAGTCAGCCAACAAATCAGGGTCTACCCACACAGCACCACAACAACAACCAAATGTTCAAATCTCTGCTGCTACTGAAATTGCCAAAATTAGCAAAGCAAAGGAAGTTGATACCTTTGCTAATGAAGAAGCTGAAAAAGCTGCTGAAGAAAAGCAAAAGAGGGCTGACACTTTGGAAGTCAAGGCAGAGGCTTTGGTGCAAAAGAAAAGGGAACAACAACAGGAAGTTGAAGATGTGGGCTCCTCTAAAAGGAAGAAAATGCCTACCAAACATGTCAGAAAACCACCATCCAAACTTATTGCTAAAACCACTACTGCCACCAAAACCACTAATACCACCACAACATCTGAACCTATCACCACAACCACCAAACCAACCACTGAATTTACTACCACAACCACCAATACACCACCTACAACCACTCCACCACCTAAATCCCAAACATCTGCTTGTTCTACAAAAGTGCCAACAGATGTTAACACAACCACTGCTTCAACACAACCATCACCAAAAATCTTGTACAAAAGGAAGAGAAAATCTACCTTTGTGGTACAGGATGAAAACATTCACACATCACCACCTACTACTTCAACCACACAATCTACACCCATATCTGCCATTCCACTCTCATCATTCTCACCACACACTTCACAATTTACATCCCATAGACCACCACCAACCATCACCCCATTGGCAGTTCAGTATCCCCTTGAACTTGATCTACTCAAGGGGGAAATGCAATCCTTCTACAATACTGAACAACCATCTGAAAGATCTTTCCCATCTCTTCAACATTTTCCTGTTCCCCTAAACATAGACCAATATCTAAAATTCAAGGCTGAACAGGCAGATGCCATCATAAAAGAGAAATGCAAAGGGAAGGATGACAGGAGTGTTTAGGGCATCCATTCAGCAGAGCTTAGCAAATTGAGAAGGATTGAAGATTTTGCTAAGACCCTAAGCAACTCTATGTCTACCATGCCTCTCAGCAGTGACATGGAAAAGGTGGTTAGGGAATCTCTTCTTGAACAGATCTTGCCAACCATGCCTTATAAAGCAAACAAGAAACAGTTTGCAGGCTGGACCACTCATGCTCTCAGAGAAGAACTTATAAGGATTGAGGACATGGCCAAGAATCCCCCAGCCAAGGTCTCTGCCCTTGATTTCAGTAAAGGCAGAGATCCAGCCAGAGCCTTGAAATTCAAAAGAATGAGACAAGAAATTGTGGCTGCTGGCTATGGGGAGATGAAGTCTGTTGCAAGATGGTCAGAGCTGAGGTTGGTTGAAACCTACAAGAAACTGGAAGAAAACAGGAAGAAAGACCCTAACTTGCCCAGAAAACCTGTCTACCCTGATGAACCCTTGATGAAGAGACCTCAACAGGCTTTTACATTAGACAGCCTACTTGATACTTCTGATTTATCTGCTGCTGCAAGAAGACAATTCAAAAAGAAGAAAGAAATGTCTGAAGAAGATCAGAAGAAGTTTGCTGATACTTTTATAAAGGAGGGCCTCTACAATCAAATACACTTTTTCTCAAATCCCACTACTGAAAACTCAAAGAACTCATTGGGAGCCCTCCATCACCAAACTCATCCAAAATAAAGATGCATCTCAGCAAATCCACTGATTCAAAAATTCTAAAATGGAAGGTCTACAAATACACCCATGAATTGACTTTGCTCAGATCAGATGGAGAGGCTCAAAAGCTAAGCATGGATAATGCATATAGCCTGTGTGCAGATGACCTCCAAACATTGCTGAACCTTGAGCTTGAAAGAGATGCAGAAGACCTCTACTCTTTGAACTTTGAGTTACAATTCAAAGGTCAAATCAGAGAGAGTCTGATGAGGAATAAAGATCAAGAATAAAGTCTAGTTTTGGCATCATCTGTTCTAGGGGGAGATTGTTGGGTCTGCTGACCTGGAGAAGAACAGATGATTGAAAAGCCAAAATACACTAACAGTTGATCCATATTAATAAACAACATTTACAACATACTCCTCCCAAAAGACTGTTGACCTTAACAACTGTTCTACCCAAACAACTGCTGTGACAACTGCTGCTACAAAGGACTGCTGGATAACAACTGATAGCGAACAACTGCTGACTAAAGGTCTGATGAAGAACAACTGCTGATCAAGTACTGAATACTAAAGGTCTGTTGGAGCCAACAGCACTTAGGCTCCAACAGATGATACAAGACCATCAGAGTTTTCCTCAACAGTAGTTTACCTTACAGTGTTTTGGAATGTAATAGTAGTTTGTATATAGCAGATGTTTTATGTTGTTATTCTGTTAGAAGTCACTGTCTTAGGTGACGTCAGCTTAGATCATCAGTGGTTTAGATTTGTCTATAAATCGAACAGTGCCTGTACTGTTCTATTCATCACTCACAACATTCTCTCAGACAAACAATCACAGAGTGATCAGGCTGAGGGGGAGTACTTGTAATTGATTGTAATCATTCAATATTATGAAAGCTTTCGATTAGAAAACATTTACTCTCTTGTTTTGTTTATAGTTTATTATTCCGCTGCACTTTCCATTTATATTCACTTCATTCTTCTCATATTTACTTAAACAAATCAAAACAATCAAACTCAGATCCTAACAGAAACTATTGTTATAGGCCATCCATGTAGCTTATAAACATTATCAATGAAGGCTAGTGCCACAAAAGTTGCAGATATGGGATGAGTCATTCCCACAAAATATGCATATTTAGTCAATCTATCCACAACTACAAAAATTACATTTTTACCCTTGGAAGTAGGCAAAGCTGTATTGATGTCAGAAAAGACATAAGTAGGAATAGGAAGAAGCTGGATGAGGCCAGGATAAGCAGCGGTTTCATACTTTGCTTGTAAACAGATGTTACATCTCTCACAGACATTGACTATCCCTTCCAATAAAACATACCTTTTAGTCTTTGAAGGGTAGCTTGTACCCCAAAATGCCTCCAATAGTTGAATTATGATAGTGTTGTAGCAGTTCAGTTCTTACTTGTTTATCATTTCCCACAACCACTTTATTTTTCCTTCTCAATATACCATTAACCCATGTATAATGACCATTGACCCCATTTTCATCACAACCTTGAATAATATGCTGCAAATTCACATCTGTACCCCAAGAGCTCTTAACCTTGTCAATCATCAATGGCTCATAGGAAGAAATAGCCATAACAAAAAGGGAAGAACTTTGTAACCTTGATAAGGCACCAGCAGCCACATTTTCAACTTCATTTTTATATTGTATCTCAAAATCATAATGCATTAATTTCACCATCCAAGAGTGTTAAAGAGGGGTTGTGATTCTTTGGTCCAGAAAGTGTTTTAAACTTTTTTGATCAGTTTTTATCACAAAATGACCATAGATCAAGTAGTAGTGCCACTGTTTTATTTCTAAAAAATGGCCAAAAGCTCTCTATCATATACAGAAAGTACCTTCTATCTAGGAGAGAGAGCTTTACTAATGAAAGCTAATGAATGATGATTCTGCATTAGAACTGTTCAAATTCACATGGCTGAAGCATCAGTTTCTACTATAAAAGTTTAAGTTAAATCTGGTAGTGCCAAAACAGGTGCAGGACTCAGTGCAACCTTCAACTGTTGGAATTCCTGTTGAGCTTCATCAGTCCACTTAAACCCATCTTTTTTAAGAAGATCGGTAAGTGGCTTGGCAATCACCCCATAAGATCTTATGAATCTCCTGTAATAGCCTGAGAGATCAAGAAAACCCCTTAGTTGTTTGACATTAACAGGCACAGGCCAAGAGACCATAACTTCAATCTTTAAAGGGTCAGTTGCTACCCCTTCTTTGGTTATGATGTGACCCAAATATTCAACTTGATTACCACCAAAAGTACATTTAAACATCTTGGAAAATAGTTGATTTTGCCTCAGGGTTTCTAATACCTCTTTCAAATGTGATATGTGTTGTTCCATATCCTGACTATACACCAGTATGTCATCAAAGAAAACCAATACAAATTTCCTTAAAAAAAAGGCTTAAAAGAATGGTTCATTAATGCTTGGAATGTTGTTGGTGCATTGGTTAAGTCAAATGGCATAACTAAGAACTCAAATAGGCCTTGATGAGTTCTAAATGTTGTCTTTTGAATGTCAGGTTCATGCATTCTGATTTGATGGTAACCAGACCTCAAATCAAGTTTTGAAAAGATGGCAGACCTTCCCAGTTCCTCTAGAAACTCATCAATCTGGGGAATTGGGAGATTGTGGCTTCATTTAGTTTCTATAGTCAATACAAAGTCTCCATGACCCATCCGTCTTTTTAACTAGTACTACAGGAGCAGCAAAGGAGCTTTGACTGCTTCTGATAACACCAGCATCTAACTACTCTTGAGTCATAGTCTCTATCACATCTTTTTGGAGAGCTTGATACCTAATAGGACCTGAGGTTAATTGGTTTGTCATTATTGTTCAGCATGATTTGGTGGTCATAGGGTCTCTTGGGTGGTAATGAAGTGGGAATTTGAAAGACATATTTCTAGTCTTCCAACAACTGTTCCAATTTATCACAAGACACTGGGTCAGTTACTTTTTGACCCAAAGTTTCTTGACTATAAGACTGAAAAATCGTGTATACCTGACCTGTTAAGACACGAACCTGTTAAAACACGATACTCGAAACTTGACTACCTATACATGACACGAAAATTTTTCGTGTCTATTTTTTGATACACGAACCTGTTAATTTTTTTAACAGGTATACACGAAAAGTACCTATTAATACTTGTTTGTGAACATTATACTAATCGCATGTTTACGAACCTATTTAGTGAGAGAAAATTTCCAAAAGTTCACCAAAGACCTAGATAATACCTGTTTGTGTACCTGTTAATACCTGTTTACGTACCTATTAATACCCGTTTGCGTACCTGCTAATACCTGTTTGCGAACATTATACTAATCCCTTTTTGGAGTGAGAAGAGATTTAGGGTTAAAGGGTTTAGGTAAAGCTTTTTAAATATATTATTAATTTTAAATAAATTCTAAACTGGTATTAACAGGTACCTGCAGGTAAACAGGTATGTTACCTGTTAAGAAACAAAAATTAACAGGTAAATTCGTGTCTACCCGTTTAAAACACGAAACATGTTAAGGCCATACCTGTACCTGTTAAGATCGTTCAGGTTCTTGTCAGGTAATCGTGTTCGTATACAAAATTTTCGGCCCTACTTGACTACTCCCTTCCATCAGCTGCAACCCAAAGATTTGTGATGGAATTACCCGTGGGTTCCCATTCACCAAATTGGACATTTTTTTCCGGGGAACAAAGTTGCACCCCATTAGTTTCAGTACCCTTTAGTGTATAAGTCTTATCTTGGACCATAAACCGCATGGTCATATCAGAAAAGTTCCAAATGATATCTCCCAAACTGAGAGAGCCATTATATATCAATAAAAACTAGTGGGAAGGCCCGCGCGTTGCAGCGGGTATTTATGCTTTTTTTCCTGTATGTTGCGCGACGGGTTTCACGTTTTGCAACACTTTGTTTGTTTTTTCAACGTTTCGTTTTATGTTTGGTTATGTGTCTTGTGTGGAATACCTACGTAATGAATTTCCGTGAGTAAGGAATGAAAAGAAGTAACGTTTAGTAAAGGAATGGTTCTTATGCAAATCGTAACTGTAGGAAATAAAGGGCATGATTTTGTCCATTTCAGGTGGGGCCATGTCTTCTTAAAGTTCCAAGGGAAGGGTGATTGTCGATGTACTACCATTGAGTGGTATCACTCAAATTTTGGCTGGTTCTTAGCAGCTTTGGTTGAAGCATAGTATCACTTGTTACATTTATTCATAGTGCAAGTGAGGCAGTTGGATTGGGTCAGCTTCTTTTTTACCCATTAGACATTCTGGGTAGATGGTTACGTTGTAACACGGAGAAAATATGTCATACCTAATCAATGTGTGTTACATTATGGGTATAGTATAAATATATCGTTTTAAACACTTGATACAAGTGCATTGTTAATCACTACAAATTAAGAAGTATGTCTTTCAATCCATTACAACTGGTGTTGCATAACATTACACATAAAGTCAAAATTTGGAGAAGATGAACATTTTAGGATTTCTCCTTTAATCAACTACAACGGGTGTTGCAGCTTATGGATGTTGTCCATAGGACACAAGGAGATTTGATTTATAAATATTAAAAATTTTGATTTATATTCTCAATCAAGCAACTTCTTACCTACCAAAAATTTCAACGATTGGGATCACATACATTGCCATGTAGTATAGACATGTTCTAATTTTTATCTTTATTTTTTAAAAAAGAAATGCATACAAACATATTTTTTACTATATAGGAGTTTTAACAAAAAAAAAAAAAAAGGGCAAAGCCGGTGCCCAAGCTGAGCAAGCATGGTCTTGGGCTGTCGTTCCAATATAGGCATGATATGTGTATATTAAAAATTTAGATTAACTTCCAACAACTAAACCATTGGTATTAGTTTCTCAATGCTATCAGCGGTTGGTGATAATACAACATAATATCAAGGTACACTATTTCCCATTTACTATACTTATGCATCCAATCCATTTGTTGGCTGTATGTTTCTTACTAATATTATTAACAAGAACTAATTTGAATTTTAATTTTTAATTAGGAAAAAAAAGACTAACAAAGAGAGGAAGACAATCTTATTGATGATTAAGGAACCATTTAACTTATATATTTGAATTGTGAATTTAGCTTTTAAAAGACCCGTTTTGGCATTACCCAGTTCTTTGTAACGTGGTCCATTTAGGCACCCACTGACAAAAAAAACTTATAAATCTGTCATGGACATTGCTCTAAGGTTCGCCCGAATATTAACTGAGTATGCTGGTAAGAAATAAACATCACTAAAATCACATTATTGCAAGAGTAATAGCAGATTAGCAGCACAACATATGGAGTCGAATGACTCAAATGAAAAGAATCTTGTACATAGTAATAGTAACACATCTTAGTTACTTGCCTAACATCATTTTAAAAATTCTTTTTCACAAAGAGACAAATATGTTGACTGTTGGTGTCTTGATCTTTTCCCTATATGTAGTAAATAAATTTGGTAAGTTTAGTGTACCAACATCCACCTTTTGTCACACATTCATTCATTTTAACAATCAAACTATAATGATTCATAAATACAATAGAGAAAGAAACAAAAAGAAACATAAATAATTTTTTTTAACCCAAACTTACCTCACTCCAGATTTTTTTTCCTAAAAAAGAAGCCGCCCGACTTGTATCTTGTAGTTAGAAATTAATTAATAAGATTTTCAAAAAGACCCCGACTCTCGGTCGCAGTAGCCTCGCCTAAACAAGTAATTCATGCACGAATTAAACAAGGGTATTTTAAATATGTTCTTGCTGTAATTTATTAAGAAAACCTTTACATTAACATTAACCAATGAACACTAAATAGCAAACCTCATATGTCATATTGTCTGGATTGATATCATCCTGCCAAACAACATGCAAAGCACACACATTAACTTTTTGTTGCAATGAGTGTATCATAGACAAAATACGATCAAACTGTCAACTAATAAAGCTAAATCTTAGATTGGATAATGAGCCTAATTATGGACTCAAGGCATTCATAAAGGCCCATGAAAAAAAAAATCAAAATAAAAAAGCATACCGGAGAACTTGAAACACTGTTTGGACTATACTACCTGCTACATTAAAAAAATGGCATAAGTAAATCTGATCATCAACTAAAGTTGATATAAGAATCAAATTAGCTACATAAGATATGAGTAAAGATTAAATTAACCACTACATGCAAATTCTAGCTTAACTTCCTAACGCGTAACTACTTTTGGTTTATATGTATAAAAACACACACACACACACACACATACACATAAATATAGAGGTTTGTTGAAACATAACCAACATTAAGTAGAGAAACTATGAGAAGCACATAAATGCTTTTTAATCGCGGTGTTAAAACTTGTGGAACAAATAATAATGGAAATGTGGTGGAATCAAGTATAGAAAAACTTATCTCTATAAGTTTCCAACATATGGGTCAAGTTTTTCTTCTTCTTCAAGAATTCTTTTATGAATCCTCTTCTTTATTTTTCTTGTATTTTTTTCTAGTCTTTTAAATGTGGCACAAAGTCTTCTATGTATACAAGACCTAAGGATGAGTGAAGAGACTAACTTAATTCGAGCCATAAACTCTAATAAAGTGAAATAAAGAACTCTACTCAAGAGTCTCCTTAATAATTTCACTAATATCAATTAAATTTCATCCATCATATTATTAAATTTTTGTAGTTTCCAACATCTTCTTGAATGAAACATTTATTGGTAACATTGATGATGAAGAAGGAAAACCATAAGGCAAAGGATGTTTGTGAGGGTAGGGATGAAAGAATGAGGATAGTATTGTAAAAGTGTTTTGATATTGTAAAGTATGATGTGGGTAAAATGTCTACATTGCCCCTCTAAGTGTCTTAATTGTCACACCTATGCCTATTATACCCTTAAATTTCATGTTTAAATATGTTGTACATGTTGCATCTTAAGTTGTATGTAAATAAAAATAACCATGTTGGCCATCACTCCTCCTTTATAATGTAAGTGGGGTGCCCGCGCGTTGCGGCGGAGACCACAACACTCCAATTAGTGATTTTAAAGGTGTGTACAGGTTGTTGTTCGGTTCACTTTGGTTTCGAGCCATAACCAAAACCAAAACCTTCGATTAAGATATTTCAAAAACTAACGGGTTTCACTTATTCATTTGTTCCAATTTGGTTAATCGGTTACAAACATCGGTCCAACTGGTTTTCGATAAATAACCAAAATTTTTCTTTACTTGGAAATGTGAGTTGAAATATTAAAGAAGAAGAACCCATTATCATAATACATAATTAAATACAAAGTGTGACTCATTGCGACAAAAAAAGCCAATCTTAAAATGATTTATTTTTGAAAGTATGTAGTTTTAAAAACAATTTTAAAAGTAATGTAGTTATATCTTGGACTAAGAATTGAAAAACAAAAGGAGAAAAAACTCCAGTTGAAGTGTGGAAAAGAGAGAAACACTTCTAAAATTTGTCTTAAAAACCAAGACATAGTATAAAACGTTTTTCTTTATACATATGTAGAAAAAGATGAAACGATAGATTAAATAGCATAAGAGAATTGGCAAGTCCATTTCATAAACACACAAAACGGACAAGAAACAAGACAAAACTATAGTGTGAAATTCATTCGATAGCAAAACATGACAAGTAATTTTTATTTTGATCATCAACAGTAAACTAAAATAACATTTACCTGCAAACCACCATAGCTTTCTTACCCATCATTTGCTAGGAAGTCATGTCGTCGCCCATGGTCTCTAGAATCTCTATTACTATTCTTTGGAGCATAATACACATATGGGGCTACGGAAAGATACAGAAAAACATGGGGTTATTGATTAACTTATAATTAAAACAAAGTAAATAGGGGGGTTACATGTTGGAGGTGATATGATGTGTGTATTACACACATATACAATAAGCATGAGATGTTGTACACAAGGGCCAAAAAAGGAAGAAAATGACAAAAAAATAAAAATTTGTAAAGAGGCTTTTGATATGCCATCTTAAAATTTAAGTGAAATTACCTTTAAGGACATGCTTCCTCCTTAATAAGGTAATAGAGATTATTATAGATAGTTATACGTTTTTAATGCAACAGATTGAGCATTTCAAAATGTTGTGTAATTTGTGGTTAATGGATGAGAAAGATGGCCCAATATGCTATCCGGAACTTTACTGGGCTCAAGCCTACATCTATTTGGTTATTGTCAACCTCACTTTTTTTTCGGAATCTGATTCTGAAACTTTATAATTAATTTGAAAATGTGGTAATAAATTTACTTTTATTGGTAACTTATATTACATTTTTGGTGTTATTGATAACTTATATTATATTTTTGGTGTTCTTAATTTTTGTTATCTAGATTTCACGATAAACACTCTATGTTTGTTTCTCAATATTTCTAATATTTTTTTAATTCCATGTCCATTTATATGGTTTTGAAGTTGAGGTTCTTGTTGGAACAAGTTTCTTTATTATATGGGATAGTTAGTGTTATAGAAAAAAATAAATTTATATAAAAAAGTAAGTGTTTTTAGAATTAGTTTTCCTTTTTGAAAAATACGGAGTGGATTGTAATTACACGTGTATTACACAAGTTAATAAATTTAATAATAAAAATTATGTTTTAAAAATACATAAGCTGGCTTTACTCTTTTGGGATACAAGGATTACAAGCAAGCCCTTTGTGTCAAGCAACTTTTATACAAAGTGATTTGCATAGTTAAATAAACCTGTGCATTTCAATAATAATACAATAATAGATAATGTAATATGTGTACAGGGAATGGATCGTGTGAGAACCACATTGAGTTGTGAGAACTAGAGAACTCTTGTGGACCATTGATCTTATGATCCTATGGTTAAGATTTAATCTTGGTGTCTTTTTTGTCTTTACATGCCAATTAAAAGATGATTATTATATTTTAATATAAAAAAGTACAATAAAGGGTATTTAGGTAAAAACACCATGAAAGAGAAAATAGAAATTATAATACTATTTTAATTTTTTATTTAATTATTAAAAAATCATATTTTTAAATAAAATCTGATGAGATGATCTACCGTGATTTACACTGGTGTAATTATTTACACCAGTGTAAATCTGCCATACACAAACTTCTACAAAAATATGTTAGTGTAAAAACCAAACAAAACATATGATAAGGATGATTTACACTGGTGCAAATTACACCAGTGTTTTACTAACATCTATATAAACCAAACATCCATGATTTTGTATGATTTACACTGGTGTAATTATTTACACCAGTGTTTATTCACATCTATATAATCAAAAACCTCTATCATTTTGTGAGATTTACACTGGTGTAATTATTTACACCATTGTTAAAAAAAACCACAACATCAACAAACAAAATATATTGCATAATTCGTATTTACATTGGTGTTTTCTTACATTATTCGTATTACATCAGTGTAAAAAAACAAACATCTATAAAAACATAAAAAAATTACACTAATGTTTACTTTACATTTTATAAAAAAAGAAACCCTCGTAATCATCACCTTCACATCGTCATCGTCTCCTTAAAAAATACACACAGTATTTTGGATCTTCCATGCTAAAAAACACCTTCTAATGATAGTAAAACACCCCTTATTACACCATTGTAAAAATAATAAATAATAACAACAATAATAATAGTAATAACAAATAAAAATAATAATAATAATAATAATAATAATAATAATAATAATACCTATTGTTATCTTCATCACCATCACCAGTCGAACCACCGTCTTCAGCCTGCCATCACCACCGTCTCCCACCGCCGTCTTCATCGTCGTTACCGAACCACCATCGTCTTCAAAAACCCTCTGCAAAACCCCCACCGTCGAAACAAAACCCCTCTGCAAAACCCCTCTTCCACCGTCGTCTTCATCATCATCGCCACCACCATACCATCGTTCAGATCTACCGTCGTCTTCATCATCATCACCACCACCACATACCATCGTTCAAAACCCCTCTCTCCCACTGGTATGTCTTCATCATCCACCCCCATCGAACCATACCATCGTGCAAAACCCACCTGCAACCATCGAACCATCCCCACCCCATCGAACCACCTGTCACAACCATCGAACCCTCTGCCACCACCTGCAAAAACCCACCATTATAAAACCCTCTTCAACAACCCACCGGTCACCCTCTCTCTCTGCTCTCTCTCTCCCTTCGAGATCTGTCAAACCACCCCTGCAAAACCACCTAACCCCACCACGTCGTCGTAGATCTGCAACCCACGATCTGCAACCCCTCTGCAAACCACCATCATCAACCCCTCTGCAAACCCACCGGTGGAGAGAGAGAAGGAAGAAAGAGAGAGGGAGAGACGAGAGAGAGAAGAAAGAGATAGAGAGAGACGAGAGAGAGCAGAGAAATAGGGTGAAGAGAGAGAGAGGAGAGAGAGAGAGTGTGATTTTAAAAAAAAAAATCAGTAAATCTTTTTAATATATAAAAGGTGATTTGGGTGGGGTGGGGTGGGGGTGGGGTAGGGGTAGGTAATTTACTATCTTACCCTTATATTATTATATTGATAATATGGTAATGTGTGGTCAAGAATAGTTCCCTAGTTCTCATAACTCAAGGTAGTTCTCATATGATCCGGATCCTATGTGTACATATACATGTGTTATGATATGTGTTTAGCAAAATTATACGATGGCGTGACAGGTACAAATTTTGTTAATTTGGTTGATAAAATATTATTCTTTTCACTGGGTATTAACTTAAATTTTTTAATACCACTTACGTAATTATTCTTTATTTTTTTTAGTATTCTAACTAACATAATTTGAACATAGTGAAACTTTTAATAAATAAAGAATAAATAATTGATTTCATATTAAATTAATTTGATTAATGATGTAACAACGAGTTGCGTTTGCCCGCGCGTTGCGGCGGATCTTGATTATGAATGTTTTAGTATCACCATATGAGATGCGAAAATTCTTAAACTTTATTCAAACCATCTTTCCTTTTTATTTTTATCTTTTTTTGCATTATATCTAACCTACAACAACACACCTAAATCATTTTACTTTAAAAGACAGTGTTTTAAGGAGATGACCCGAATTACTTATAATAATTGCAGACCAAAAAAGGAATTGAATGAGCGATCTTTTTCGATCAGTAATTGTAATAGGGTATACATAATATGGTATAGATGTTTTTATTTGGGATTGCCAGCCAATTCTACCAAATTAAAGTCGCGGTCTCGTGGTGGAAAATTCTACTTTTTATCATTCCAATTGTGTAATTATCCGATGATTTATGAGTGTAGCAGTTATGTGGTAATTGATGTCCCTTTCAGGAGGATGCTACCGGAACAGATGACAATTCCATAAAAGATGCAACACGTAAGTTAGGATTTTACAATAATATGCGCCTCTTCGTTGGTTTTGTAAACTTGTTCGTTATTCAAAGGAACAATAAATTAGAATCCTTACATGAAAGATGAATCTGGAAAACGGTTTCAAACAATCATAAATTGTGTTGGTAAAAATGAGATGTAGAAAGGACACGTGTTAGAGCGGGTTATTAAAATCAAATAGATTTGGAAATAAGAAAAAAACCTTGCAAGTCAGAATCGGTGTTTTGTGATATATATTGTTTTTTGATATGTATTGTTTCCAATTTAAATATATATATACACACACACGGTAGTAAAGCACGAGTCGTATGATGTTGAAAATTGTATGTATAATAATTTGTGAAACGGTGGGGAGTGATGGGGAAGGGTTGTGACTCTTAGAAGTTGCCAAAATTGCTAATTGTAGGAAAAGTGATGACTCTTAGAGAAGATTAATGTTGATAATTAATTTGTGAAAAGGTGCCAAGTGACGTAGAAGGGTGGTGACTCTTAGAAATGACACAACTAATTTGTGAAATGGTGCCAAGTAATTGAGAAGGGTGGTGACTCTTAGAAGTGACCCAACTTAACGGATGTTAAGGAATAATAAATTAGAATCCTTACATGAAAGAAGTGACACTCTTAGAAGTGACCCAAATTAAACACTTGAGGTTTGAATTTTTTTTTTGCTATTTTCGTCCTTTTCACTAACTCAGTTAAAAAATCTCGTTAAGATCAGGGGTAGGCTTGTCATTTCGCCTACTTAATGAGGGACAATCTAGATATTTCATCCTATTAATATTTTAATTAAAAAAAAAAACATTAGTCATCTTCTTCCCTCTTCTACATTAACTATTTCATCCCCTCACAAGGACTCCTCTTCTCTCTCTCTCTCTCTCTCTCTCTCTCTCTCTCTCTATCTCTCTCTCTCTCTCTCTCTCTCTCTCTCTCCAAAAACCTAGCCGCCGCCACCACTATTTGCTGAAGTCGACTAGTGGTGAACCGAGTGAGGTGAAACCTATTGATGTCACACCCTCAAATTTCCACTGCGGGGTTTATACCACGAGGCGCATGACATACCAGGATTCTATAGCCATAAGTCATATGAACGAACTCAAAATGCCCAAACCATTTAGTTCGTTTTCAAAAACCAAGTTTAGTTAAGCTGCGGAAGCGTAAACCAAATTTAAACCTTTAAAAAAAACATGCGCAAAACAACGCGCCAAAATTAAAACCATATGAAAGAAAATGTAAAAGCGTAATATGTAATTTAGGTGTATGCCCAAGACCCCAAATGCAGTGAAGTGTGCAGTGCTTTCTAATCCTGGCACCGGAAGCTAACTACCTGCAAAAGCATGTAAATCGTCGGTCAACAAACAATGTTGGTGAGTTCACTAAGTAAAGTAAATCAGTATGTAAATGCGCTGGTTTCCAAAACCACGTAAACAAGTATTGAGTTGGTTCCAAGAACCGTGTAAAAACTAGTTCATCGCATGTCAAGGGTAGCTAACCCATTCATGATCGTGTAGCCACAAATGTGAGCCGCATGCCTTACATCATTGCCTATCAACAATGATAAAATCTGTTAAGTTATAGTTCACTCGCGCACTCCCCAAGCCGGTGTGAGGTTTGTCAGACCTAATAGCGCTATCAACTAATAACCCGCTTGCCATAACCCGACAACTCATTCGGTATGTGAAGGACTTACAGATGATAGAGTTGGTTTAGTTCATCAAGGACACAGTTTGCGAACTAGAAATAACCGACCCACACAAGGATCCATAGCATCCCAGCCCGGGATGTGTAAGTAGTCCCAAACCGGACTAGAAAGTAGTAGTCCCAACCCGGACTAGAAAATAGTAGTCCCAACACGGACTAGAAAAAGTTAAGTACGTTGTCTCAACCCGAGACGCATGCTTTTGAGAAAAAGGTAGTGAAACTCACCTTAGGTTGCACGTGAATAATCCAAATTCCTCAAATAGAAATGAGCTACCGACTCCCTATTACAAATGTCACTAGGTGAGTATATGTGCATAATCAACACACCATACGACTCGTTTGTCCAAGACGTTTAAAGTTCAAACCGTGTAGTGACACCTAATGACTCTACATGCACAAGTAAGTCCTATGTATCCCGTTGGTGATCATATTGAATATTATCATTTTAATACCTCATACACATCTCATATAAGTATTCATGCAAGTTCATGTCAAATACATACCATATAAGACTCCAAATAGTCACGTAAACATCCCTTACACAATCTGCGTTTTCAGGGCAGATTGTACGCTGTGAAAAACGAATTATTTAAAATACTTAACGAACGAATTAAACTCCCAAATTTTTAATGAATATTCATTGGGATTCATTTGATAACCCATATTTTTGTTTTGTCTCACAACCAAACACAAAAATTATTAAAATTCGTACAACACAGCTATGTCTAGAAAATTTCCACAGCAAGTCAGTTTAGTAGAAAAATTCCCAAAAATTGTGTATTGACCCAAATGAGGTGAATCCAATTGGAAAAGCTAAGTTTTTCCAATGTTGACTTACTGTCCAAATTTCTTAACTTAACCCTTTGTAAATCTCGAGTTATGACCGTTTAAAGTTGACCCAATTTATAATTCCGAAAATCTGATATGACCTTTAAACTTAAAAAATCATGAATACATATCAAAACAAGTCCAAAACGCATGATTTTGGACTTTTTGAAAAGCTAACGTCATAAGTTATGTATTAGCATCAGAAAACAATCAGATTACACATGTTAATCACCCTATAACAGCCCTACAATTCGTCACAATGAATCTGTCAGAAAATCAGAATTCTAATAACATGCTTCTCATGAACCCTAATCATCCACAATAGCCTATAATCATATGGTAAACCCATATTATCAAAATCAAATCCCTATTATCAGAATTAAATCCATATTTTCACAGCACATTACTACTATCATAAAGCATGTAAGATTATACCTTTCAATGCAATGATCCTTAAAGCTCAAAGATTACACCCAAACTAACTTGAATTATGGAGGAAAGTTGTTGGAAGATTAATAATTGAGAGGATTGTGGTGGTGATGGTTCACGGCGCAAGGAAGGGTTTAGGGTTTCTTATTATTTTTTTTTTTGAACAATAATATAATAGGAATTGGATCATGGGCCTAGGTTTCGGGTTTATGGGCCTTTTCTTGATAAGCGGACCCGTTACAAGGTTTTAATCCCGAGAATGATCCCGATAATATTAATCATACTAACTTATATGAAAACTATTGTTTTTATCATCTCATATCATATTAATCATGGGGTGCACATATTTCACAGGGTTTACGTACTGATTATCTATTACTCGGTAATTCACATAAACATGTAATTCACATACACATGTTAGTTCACATTCATCATCACTCAATTGCTCATATAATCATACATGCTTGACAAATCACCAACGTTCGGGATACATGACTCGTGTGTGTGTCAAGACAAAGACTTTCCTAATTATAACGTACGTTAATACCATCTAGCATATGTTATTGTTCCATAACACATTCAAATGCCCTATTAACTAACCCTAGTTAAGTGTTTAGCCACATACGAACATGCAAGTTAACTAGAGTTCAGTTAAAGTAGGAACCTGAAAATGCGGGGTGTCACAATTGAGATCCCACCTCCTAGACCGAAAAGGAAGTCGATGCACCCTTACCCTCGTAAGCATTCGACACCAATCAAAACAGGAATTCAACATGAGAGGTCAACTTCACCGAATTCATTTGGGTCAGATCAAGATTACCAGTCCCTGACTTTTGTTTTGTCAGCAGGCGGTTCGAATATATTCGGACTGGGTGATTCAAGCTCACATATCACGGGTTCCCCCCTGTTTCATCTGCTAATGGTGTGAAACCTGATCTCCAACCTGATGAAAACGAATCATCGCCTTCTGAATCGCCTTCAACGGTACTAATTTTATCTTTGTATTCCATGGCACACTTATTGCGCAATCAAGCTCACTGAAACAAATCCATTATTCCTGCTGAAGATCGATGGTGCCGTAGGTTGAATGATCCGAATCACTTATCGCCATGGCTGGGTATTATTATGATTAATCATTGATTGAGGATGTTGCAGAGATATAAAGAGAGAGAGAGTGAGAGAGTGATAGAGAGAGAGAGCGCGCGGGGGGTGGGGTGGGTTGATTTTTTTAGGAAAAATTGAAGATTTTTAATTAAAATTTTTAATTGCGGGTAAAAAGACAAAAATACCCCTGACTTAACGAGATTTTTTATCCGGGTTAGTGAAAAGGACGAAAGTAGCAAAAAAAATTATAAAACAGGTGTTAAATTGTAAAAAAAAAAAACTTTTGTTGTACTGAAGTAGCAAACTGGACCAAACCTCAGAGACGAATTTGGCTATTAACTCTTATCAATAATTAAGCAGAAGATAAAAGGAATAATATCTATACTTAAAAAAATAAGTATCCAAAATAAGTAGGAGAGAGAAACGAGGAAACTAAAAAAATGTCACACCCTCAAATTTCACGTGCGGGGTTTTACCGCGAGGCGCGTGACACACCAGGATATCAGTCAACGGTCACAATAAATCACAACTAGATGTATAAGATACGTAAACCGAAACATAAGTTAATAATGTAAAACCGACAGCGGAAGCTTTAAAAATCTTGTTTACAACCCAACAAAGTAAATAAGTCTGAAATAGTTTAACATTTATGAAACCAAGACTCTAGACGCTGTGTGAGACTCCATGCGCCTAAATCCATATGCAGCTACCTTAGCGACCTGAGAAAATATGCCAAAAATGTCATCATACAATGCTGGTTAGTTCACATGTTTTTATAAAACGTTTCGTAAGTTCCAAAGATCATCCATGTTACTACTATGTTATGCAACGTTAGCTAGATGTTAGTTTCGAATACTACTACGGTTGGAAAACCATTACTAAACTAACCAATACCAGACTGCCCAGACTGTTTGGGCTATCGCCATTGATGGTAAACCCGAGACTAGAGACAATATGCGCCCACCCCGCCTCCAGCCGTCAAGTGGAGTTTGTGAGTCCCTAATAGATCTTTCCACATTTCCCTTGTTGTGCAACCCGCACATTCATGGTTTCCCGTGGGAATTAATGCAACGCCGTATAGTAATCTAGAGTAACCGTAGTATAACATGATCTTTATAAATCCAAGTATGTAGCATGTTTCTCCCCCAAAAGTAAAACCAGTAAAAAGTGGGGCTGTAACACTCACCTTAGTTTTTGTACTCCAATGACAAGAATATCAACACAACTGATAATCCCAACTAATGGCAACCTATCGATAACCTTCTCGTGCTGCATCAGAACACAGCCGAGACCCCGAATAGAAGCATCGCAGTAGACAACAAAATCATCCGTGCCCTCAGGCAGAGACAAGATAGGCGCAGAACATAGTTTACGCTTCAACAACTGAAACGCTGACTCCTGAGAATCACCCTAGTTGAACTTGCGGCCCTTCTGGGTAAAAGATGTGAGGGGTTGAGCAATCTTTGAAAATCCCTCAATAAAAAGTCGATAGTAACCCGCAAGACCTAGGAACTGTCGCACCTCAGATGGCGTCCTTAGTGCTTCCCAGCCCTTGATGGCTTCTATCTTAGCTAGATCAACATGTATTCCTTGTTCATTAACCACATGACCAAGGAACTGGACTTCACGCAACCAGAAGTCACACTTCGAGAGCTTAGCGTGAAGATGTTCCCTCCGCAAAAGTTCCAAGACAAGCCACAGGTGTTCCTCATGGCCCACCGTGCTCTTGGAATAGATCAGAATGTCGTCAATGAAGACAATGACGAACTTATCGAGATAAGGTTTGCAAACGTGGTTCATCAAGTCCATGAACACTGCATGTGAGTTGGTACGACCAAAAGGCATGACCAAGAACTCAAAGTGGCCATAACGAGTACGAAAAGCAGTCTTTGGCAAATCGTCCTCATGTACTCTCAACTGGTGATATCCAGATCTCAAATCGATCTTCTAGTAGAAACTAGAACCCTGAAGCTGGTCAAACAAATCATCAATGCGTGGGAGAGGATAGCGGTTCTTGATCGTCACCTTGTTGAGCTCACGGTAATCAATACATACTGAAGGCTTCCGTCTTTGTTCTTAACAAAAAGAATAGGGGCTCCCTACGGGAATGAACTAGGGCGAATAAAACCCTTCTCCAACAACTCCTGTAACTGGCTAGATAAATTCTGCATCTCGGTTGGTGCAAGACGGTAAGAGGCTCGAGTGATAGGGGTTGTGCCAGGCGCAAGATCAATACGAAACTCAACCTAATGTTGAGGCGAAAGACCAGGTAAATCATCGGGAAACACATCGGGAAAATCGCGTACGACAGGAATGTCTTCAATCATCTTCTCAGCTGAATTACTAGAGAAGAGTTTAGTTGCAGCCAACAAGAAGGCCAGAGAAGATCTGATCTGGAAAACTCTGGAAGAAAGGGATGATCTAGACTTAAGCCATGAAGAAAAACTTCAGGCCTATGAAGCTGAACTACAAAGGCAGGCTAGCCTTGATGAGATTACTTAACAAAGTCTGACAACAAGCCATCAGTAGTTTCATCTACATCAGGAGTTGAGACCCTGAAAACTACTGATGAGCAAAATCTTTACACAAATGTCAGAAATTTGCCTTTAGATCAAAAACAAAAGGCAAAAGAGTGTGAACTTTGTGGTCTGTTCAACCACAAAACTGAGTTTTGTAGATACAGAAAAGGAATTCAGTTCAATCATAAAATTAAACAACAGGTTGTGGGAAATCAAATCAGAAATGATTATGAAAGAACCTTTAATCGCAAGAAACAACAACCTGAAAACACCTTTTCTCAGAAAAAGATAAAATCTCAACTAAAATCTTTTTCTCAAAACTCTTTATCAGTAGTTAGACCTGATTCATCAGCAGTTTCACAAACTGCTGAGATTCAAAAACTAATGAACTTGGTACAACTACTGATGACCAAGGTTGATGGTGGTCCTAAAAAGGATACCACCATGGTTCTTAATGAAAAATCCATTGCCAAAAAGACATGGATTTCTCAACCTGGTCAAGAACAAACTGTAACTGTTCTCAAGAGCAAACCCAAAGCCAAACAGGCTTGGGTTCCTAAATCTAACTAATTTGCTATTGTGTGCAGAGAGTTTCCAAGGGCTTAAACAGCATATGGTATGTTGATAGTGGAGGCTCTATGCACATGACTGGATGCAGATACCTGATAAACAACTTTATCAGCCAAAGAGAAGGATCTGTATCCTTTGGGAACAATGCTAAGGGATATGTGCTAGGACATGGCAATGCCTCCTCTGGCAAAATACAGTTTGACAAGGTCAATCTGGTGGAAAACCTTGAATACAACTTGCTGAGTGTGTCACAAATGTGTGATAAAGGATATTCTTCCTTTTTCACAAAGACAGCATGCAAGATCATCTCACCAGAAGGCCAGAAGTTGATAGAGAAGATCATTGAAGATCATACTTTGCTGATTGCCAAAAGATGTGGCAATGTCTATGCAGTGGACATTGAGAAAGACAAAGTATTGAACAACACTGCCTGTTTCTTCTTAAGGGCATCAACTTCAGAAACAGATCTCTGGCACAGGAGACTTGGCCATGTGAACTTTAAAACCATAAATAAAGTCACAAAAATGGGCTTGTTCAGAGGTCTACCTTTGAAAGTGTACCAGTGTCAAGAACACTGTGTATCCTGTTTAAAGGGAAAACAACATAAGTCCTCCTATAAGTCTATTGAAGAATCAAAAACAACTGCATGTCTTCAACTACTCCATATGGACTTATTTGGACCTGTCAAGATTATGAGCCTTGGTAAGAAGAAGTACTGCTTAGTCATCATTGATGACTACTCAAGATTCACATGGGTATTCTTCTTATTTTCCAAGGATGAGGCTGCTAAAATCATCAAGTTCTTCATTCTACAAGTGGAGAAACAATATTCTCTACCTGTCAAAACCATTAGAAGTGATAATGGGACAGAGTTCAGGAACAAAACTCTGGATGAATTCTGTTTGTCTAAAGGGATTATTAGACAATACAGTGTTCCCAGAACTCCTGAACAAAATGGTGTAGTAGAAAGGAAGAACAGAACCTTAATAGAAGGAGCAAGAACAATGTTAGCTGATTCTGGACTACGCTTGTACTTTTGGGCAGAAGCAGTTAACACATCATGTTATGTTCAGAATAGAGTTCTTGTGGTCAAAAGACATTCCAAGACTGCCTATGAAGTTCTTCATGGCATGAAGCCCCTTATCTCCTTTTTCAGGGCTTTTGGGTGTCAATGTTTCATCTTGAACATCAAGGAATCTATTTCAAAGTTTGCTGCCAAAGTTGACTCAGGTTACTTTCTTGGTTACTCTTCAACTAGAAAAGCCTACAAGGTTTTTGATTCTCACACCAGGATAGTAGAAGAAACATTGAATGTCAAGTTCAACGAGTCAAAACACACTCTTATTCCAGCACATCCTGCTGAACTTTTTGACCTTGACAACTTCCATTTTGGACCTGAGAAGGCTGTTACTTCATCTAAACCTACTTATTATGGTGACAAAAGGTTTGATGATGAGGATCCCACACCATGGACTCCTCAAACAGTTATCAAGTCAACTTCAAAATCATCAGAAGTTCCCCAAACTTCTGATCAAACAAGTACTGAGGAACAAACTCAAACTTCTGGTTCAGTAGATCCAACTACTGAAGATCAAGGAACATCTGAACCAGATATTATAGACCTCAGTAGTTTGTTTGAAGAACATGAGCCACCTACACCTGTCAGTGGTTTACAACAACTGATTGAACACAGAGATCATCCACTTGATCAAATCATGGGTGATATAGCTTCAGGTGTTCTTACCAGAAACCAGCTCTCCAACTTTTGCCTATTTTCAGCCTTTATCTCACAGTTGGAACCAAAGAAGTACCAGGAAGCCCTCAAAGACAATAATTGGGTGCAAGCTATGCAAGATGAACTGCTTCAGTTCAACAAGCAACAGGTCTGGGAAATCTGTCCCTTACCTCCAAACAAGCAACCAATTGGCACAAGATGGGTTTTCAGGAACAAACAAGATGAAGCTGGTATGATAATCAAGAACAAGGCAAGACTGGTAGTTCAAGGGTACTCTCAAGAAGAGGGAATTGACTATGATGAAACCTTTGCTCCAGTTGCAAGGCTTGAGGCCATCAGGTTATTTCTGGCCTATGCCATTTCCAACAAAATTAAAGTTTATCAAATGGATGTAAAGAGTGCATTTTTGTATGGAAAAATAAAAGAGGAGGTGTATGTCTGTCAGCCACCTGGGTTTGAGGATCCTTCTCATCCTGAGTGGGTGTACAGACTGGACAAAGCTCTTTATGGGCTCAAACAGGCTCCAAGAGCCTGGTATGATACACTCTCCACCTTTTTACTCAAAAATAACTTTACAAGAGGTGCCATTGATAAAACTCTTTTCATTAAACATGTTGGAAATCATGTCCTACTTGTTCAAATTTATGTTGATGATATCATTTTTGGTTCAACAAACACAAAACTGTGTGATGATTTTAAGAAACTCATGCAATCAAAATTTGAGATGAGTACCATGGGAGAACTGCAGTACTTTCTGGGACTGCAGATCAAGCAACAAACAAATGGAACTTTTATACATCAATCAAAATATGTTAAAGAATTATTAAACAAATTTTCTTTAAAAGACTGTAAATCATGTTCCACTCCCATGACACCAATCACACAAATTGAACCTGATGATCAAGGAAAACAGGTTGATCAAACCATGTACAGATGCATGATAGGTTCCCTTTTATATCTAACTGCTTCTAGACCAGATATTATGTTTTCAACATGTGTCTGTGCTAGATATCAATCAGCACCAAGGGAATCACACCTTATAGCAGTCAAAAGAATTTTCAGATATCTGAAAGGAACTCCAACACTTGGAATTTGGTATCCTACTTCAAGCAATACCAAGTTATCAGCTTTTTCAGATAGGTACTATGCAGGGTGTAAGATGACAAGAAAGTCAACATCTGGTGGTTGTCAATTCTTGGGTAATTGTCTAGTGTCATGGCAATCTAAGAAGCAAACATCTGTTGCAACTTCAACTGCTGAAGCTGAATACATTGCAGCTGCAAGTTGTACATCACAGATACAATGGCTCCAATATCAACTTCTTGATTATGGAATCAAAGAAACCAAAACACCTCTGTTTGTAGACAGCAAATCTGCCATTAGCATCATTCAAAATCCGGTACAGTTCTCAAAAACCAAACATATTGAGATCAGGTACCATTTCATAAGAGATTGCTATGAAAAAGGCAAGATTGAGGTGAAGCATGTAGCAACAGCTAATCAAATAGCTGACATCTTCACAAAACCCCTTGACACATCAACATTTCAGAAGTTAGTATCCATGCTTGGGATGCTAAATTTGTAAGTGTTTATTTTATTATTCTGCACATATTTTTCATTTTTCACTTACAAAAAGGACAAAAAGTCTGAAACAAAACTTCTGAAAAGAGAGAAAACTACTGATGAACAAAACATCAGTATGGGAAAATTTCTGAAAAGTGTAAAACTTCTGATAAAATAACTTTCAGAAGTTATGAATAAAAGTATTTATAAAACATTTCTCATCAGCTTTTAAAACTACTGAAGAGGAAATGGGAACTACTGATGAAATAATTCTTCATCAGCAGTTTAGTCAAAAAGGGCAAATCTGACTTTTCCCATCATCAGAGGTTTTGACCTAGTCGGTTTAAAACTTCTGATAAAAAGATTTTTAACCGAGGTGGCTTAAAAACTTCTAATAAAGAAGATTCAAGCGGTTAAAACTTCTGATAAATATCTTTTTTCAACACTTATCCTTTCAAACTCAAAAATTTCCCTCTTTCTCTCTCAAAAACTCTCTCAATAACCTAAACCTGCAAATCAACTGTTCGATCAAAACCCAAACCACATGGCTTTTGTTCTAAAACAGGGACACAATCAAAGGGCCTTTCATGAAAAACAAGAAGGTTGGTCCCAATACGATGAGATCATTGATCTTGTCGTAAAATCCCAATATTTTACTGCTCTCACAATAAACCCACCAATTCATACTGAAACTCTGAATGAGTTCTGGGCTAATGCTGAGACGGTGATGGCTGATGATGAAATCATTTCCCTCAACTCAAGAATACAAGGGAAACCACTGACCATCACACCGGCCACACTGGCAACAAGACTGGGCCTGGATGATGTAACTGCCCCTGATCAAGTTGCTAATTCTGATATTCACTTAACCATGACAGAGTGTGGTTATCAAGGTACTCTCTCCCATGCTACAATCTTCAAAAAATATTTTGAACCAAAATACAAGCTTTTGTTTCATTATATTATTATGTGTTTGAGTCCAAAAACAGGGTCTTATGACCAGATGCCCTCTACTTTTCAACCAATATTTCATTCCATTGTGAATGAAACCAAATTCAGGGCATCAAAATTATTTTTCAATGAGTTGGTGTTACATCATAATAATACCAAGAAAAAGTTTTTGTTATACCCAAGGTTCATTATGCAATGCATAATAGGGGAACTGGGTAATGAGGTGCTTGTAGGAAAAGTTTCAACTTTAAATCCATTAACCTCACAAGCATACTCTAGGCATAACAAACCGGCTACCTGGCCAGAAGATGATCAGGGAGAACAACAACAAGTCCCCCTGAAGCCCACATCTTCCAAACTCATACCACCAAAAGCCAAACAGCCCAAGCCAACAAAAACAAAAACCCACCAACCCAAAAGAGAAGCTGTTCAGGAGGTTGAGATGCCTGAACATGCTCATGAGCAATCTGCTCTTCAAATAGGTGAGACTGAAACACCCTCTCAGTCTCATCCATCTCAAACCCCACCAAGAGCACCCATAACTATCTTATTCAAAAGAAAAAGACTTAGAAAAACTATTGAAACTCACTCTTCTTTTGAAACTGCTAACCAACCTATTTCACCTATTGCCCAAACTACTGAACCAACCCCTCAAATTTCTGAACCAGAGGCAATAGAAATTGCCAAACTTCTCTCTGGGCTAAAAGAGAAAGTCCCATCTGATTATGTCAGTCCCCTACAACCACAACAAACAGGGGACATAACCACAACATCAGACATGGATGTGGACATCACTAGCCCTAACCCAAGAGATGAGGGTGGACCAGAGTCTTTAAGCCCAATTTTAGAGACTCTTGGGGCATCTGAGGCTGCTACTACTCAGTTACCACCCAGTGGTGGATCTGAGGATAGAAGTAAAACAGCTAAGACCTCAGATGTGGCAACTACTGATGAAGGCTTAATGCCTGAAGTAGGAAATCCTCAGAACCAAGAACAAGAGGTTCATGAGAGAACTGAGTTGGGCTCAGCTCATGATTTAACTGAGACAGTCCTCAATGAGGACAACATCAGGGATTCAGATGATTCCATTAACTTGGATGATGTTTCAAAAACTAAAACTACTGAATTGATGGAACTTTATGAAGGTCCTGTTTCAGGGGTATCCAAGCTCAAGAAGCCAGTCACCCCTGCACAGGTTAAAGTCCACTCAATCCCTAAAACCCCTAGAGTGGCATCCTCTGTACAACATGAGGATCTCCCAAAAACACACCCTTCACAACAAATGCCTACCCAATTCCCTGGGCAAACAAGCATAGACTTGAACCAGCTATGCAGCCCAGAGGGTCCCCTGTACCACATGATGAACACTCTCATCAAGAATCACTTCCAAACATACACAGCTAACTTGGAGCTGTCAATCAAGAACCAATTTGGAGTGATCAAGACAAAGATGAATGATCTGTCCAACAAGATAGAATTCAACAGCAAACAGATTGCTCATCTTCAAGGTCAATTCTCCCAACCCTCAACCTCTAAACTTAAACTTGATGAATCCAAAAAGGGGGAGAAAATCAGGGAACCTAAGGAGTCATTCCAAGCCAGGATAAGGGCAAGAGTGGCCATCCTTGAAAGAGATCAGAAGGATCAAGCCAGAAAAGAAAAACTGGCCAAACAGTTTGGTGTCTCAGTAGAAGAGATTGAAGCCACAGAAAAACAAGATGAGACCCAAACCTCTGAAGAATCCCTAAGGCATAATGAAGAAACTTCTGATGGCAAAAGTTCTGATGAAGAATCAGAAAGTACTGAAGACAATCCTTCAGTAGTTGACAAACCATCAGCAGTTGTCAACCCATCAGAGGTTAACACTTCCAAACCTCAAACTGCTGACCCTTCCAGAACAACTGCTCCCATTCAACCAACATCTGATCCTATCAGGCCTACTACAACAGTTACAACAATGACTGTACTAAACCCTTCTCCTATCTCTCAATCAGCTGAATTACTAGAGAAGAGTTTAGTTGCAGCCAACAAGAAGGCCAGAGAAGATCTGATCTGGAAAACTCTGGAAGAAAGGGATGATCTAGACTTAAGCCATGAAGAAAAACTTCAGGCCTATGAAGCTGAACTACAAAGGCAGGCTAGCCTTGATGAGATTGTTGGACAAGATAAAAGACAACAACTGATGTCTTACATCACAAAGAACAGCAAGACTAAAGCCTACACACTCAAGGGACTCTCTATGCAAGAGCTAACAAGAAGAGCACAAATCATTGCAGACAAACTGGCCACAAGCAAAGAAGGAAAGGCCAAGAGAGCCCAGATGATAGATGAATTAGTAGCAGAGGGCTATGGTTCAAAAGCCTCAGTATCCAGATGGAAAGAAGAAAGACTGATGGATACTTATAGAAAATACAAGGCTGCCAAGGCTGCAAATCCAGAGAAGTTTCAAACTGCTGATCCTTCAAGATCAGTAGTTAGAACTTCTGGTGTATCAACAAGAAAGCCTGCTACTCAAAGAAAGAAAGCAGAGGACAATGTCAAAACTGATTTCAAAAT
Source organism: Ambrosia trifida (assembly GCA_028751855.1). NCBI lineage: Eukaryota > Viridiplantae > Streptophyta > Magnoliopsida > Asterales > Asteraceae > Ambrosia > Ambrosia trifida. The sequence goes on along the minus strand of CM054123.1, from coordinate 18,133,513 downwards.
GGTACTACTTGAAGGAAGTTCAATAGTCCATTCAGATTTTGACATTGAGGAGAAACCTCTGTTAACACAATTCAGGGATCCTTCCACTTTTGCCTACCAAATCCAAAAGACCATCAAAGACAAGATGCATACCAAGGTAGTGACTGAACACCATCTCCCAACTATTCAGATGCCTGATATGCAACAACAACAACAAGGAAGAGACTCCCACCTGAGGTTAACTGAAACAGAAAACATCCAACACTCAGGATCATCAACCCAAGGGACAAGTCTGGTTCCCTATTCCTCTGACTTTAACAAGTCAAAGGTACCTATCATCAGATGGTCACTTACTAATAACAACTCAGTATTGTTGACAAGAAGAGACCTTTCAAGCAGGGCTTACAAGAAGATCAGTGATCTAAAGAAACTGTCAACACAAGACTTGCTCACAATTCAACATCTGGAACCACAGAGAGGATCTCTATCTGATGGACAGTTAAACCAGCTCAAGAACACCATGTACAAAGAGATATGGAAGATTGTTCAAGATAGAAGAAAATCATAAGGAATTAGTAAGGTTTTGGCTTCATCAATCCAGGGGGAGATTGTTAGGACAAAGAGGATTGGTGAAACCACTTTTGGAAACCTTAGTCTAATTCACTTCTGTCATTTTGGCTAAGTATAGAAGTACTGAAGAGAAGACAAGAAACTGCTGAAGAGAAGATATGAGAAGTGCTGAAGAAGAAACTTCATCAGAAGTTCTGAAGTCCAAACCAGACAAGTTCACTTCAGAAGTACTGAAGACAAACTACTCATCAGTAGTTTGTCATTCATCAGCACTTAGCATCAGATATTTTCCACCGCCTTTTGTATCAGTAGTTTATTGTTTATTATTACTTTTAGCTGTATTTGTTAGTTTCAATGTTGCAACTTGTGCAACTTGTTTCTGATGTTTCTGTACTTGCTTTTTGGGCAAGATACATGTATGTAAACGTTTATAAATAGGAGGCTTCAACCTTCTATTTTAGACATTGATTTTAATAGAAAAATCCTTCAAACACTTTCACTGTTCTATTCCATTTCAGTATTTATTGTGAATCTGTCTAAGTATCTAATTCTCATTTACTGCTTAGATTCATAATAAATACTTGTCATTATTAGTTTCAATCATCAAGGGGGAGTAATAACTCTTCCTAAGTATAAAAAGTGTTGCTTTAACTTATACATTCCGCTGTGTTTATAATCTGATATACAAGGGCTTGCTAAACACTTAAGTGTCAAAGATAGCAAGTTCTTACTTAAACAAAAGAGCAAACTGATCCAACATCTCCAGTCGACAAAACAGAAACGAGTGCCAGAATAGCGGTATAACCCTTTCGTAGGTACTTGTAGGCCTTCATGCAAGAGATGATACTCAAGGAAACACCACCCTTCTCGCCAAAAATCGAAAGAATCTCACCATCAGGGAGAGGAAGTCGAACGATCTTGTCAAAACAGACAATCTCGGCACGATACAAGGATAACCAATCCACACCCACAACGACATCGAAACTACCCAAGTCAACCGGCATGAGATCAATGGGGAAAGACAAACCTGACAACTCGAGACGACACTCCCTAAGGACATGCGTAGCCTCAATTCATTTACCATTAGCCAACTCTATCAAGTACTTAGCTCCTAGAGGTGTAGGCACTATATCTAGCAATTGACTAAATGAGACAGGTATGAAACTCTTGTCGGCACCAGTATCAAACAAAACCGAAGCATAGCAATCATTAAGAAGAAACTTACCCGTAACAGTGTCAGGATCCTATCGAGCCTCGGCCGAACCAATCACGAAAGCACGAGCACTCTTGCCACCACCATCTTTACCCTTACCAGTCCCATTCTTCCCAACATCACCCTGCTTCAACTTAGGGCACTCACGCCTGAAGTGCCCTGTTTTCCCACAGTTATAACAACCCTGCTTTCCCTGACTCCCATGAGGAGCGCGAGTAGGAACAGCAGTCTGATTGGACTGAAGATTAACCCCAAAGTCCTTAGCCTGATGACGAGTCTTGTGACATCGATGACAGCGATTACACACATTCGCAAAATGTTGAAAACCACACCGATTACACTTCGGCAACTTCCCAGCATAACCCCCAGACCTCTACTCTGACGACGAACCTAAAGCATTCTGTTTCTTCACCTGTTGCTAAGACGCAGACGACCCAAAGTTCTTCCCCACACTCTCCCATTTCCTCTTGTTATCCACAGGGCTTTCACAGCAGCTCCCCTGGGAGGTAAGACACCCTCAGCAACCTTCATGTTGGTCAGCATGTGAGCTGCCCGAACAATAGCCAACAACGTAGTATTATCAGCGGCAGTTATATGCCCAACAATCTCTGGCGCCAACCCAGCGATATAGTGTTCGATCCTCCGATACTCTGGTGTAGCAATACCAAGGCACATCACAGCCAACTCATTATGCCTTGTAGTATACTCCTCGATCTCAGAACCAACCATCTTAGGATTCCAAAACTCATGCTCTAACCTCATAATCTCATCTCTCGGGCAGTACTCAGCTTGCAACCTCTGAATGAACTCAGTCCATGGCATGGCATTGGCCTCGCCTAAGCCAAGAGTCAAAGTGGTAGAGTTCCACCATGTCAGAGCGTGACCCTCCAAAGTTCCCGTAGCATACTTAACACAATCAGTATCGAGAAAATTACACATGGCGAACACAGACTCGATCTTTTCCAGCCATCGGAGCAGTCCCACCGCTCTTTCAGTCCCATTGAAGTTGTGGGGCTTGCAGTCCAAGAACATCTTAAAAGTACATGCAGGCGTCACTGGATGAGGCAGGTTAACAGCATTACGTGAAGCAACGACATCCAATTAGTCAACAGAGATGCAATACTCAAGATAAGAATAGGAGTGGCAGTAATTAAATTACCGCCAAGGCCTTGCTGAGCAGCTTGGAAAGCAGCCAAGGCCACATTCAATTGTTGCTAAAGAAAGTGATTCAGCTCAGCCTGAGTCGTGTTCACGCTACCACGACCACTGCCACCACGGCCACCAGCACGACCACCTCTACGACCACCACGAGCGCTAGATGTGTTCTATCAAACACAAGAACAGAAACTCAGATTCATCGCTAGTACAACTACTAGTTATTCCAAGAATTCAGATCTAGGTTCAATCCAGGACCATCACTCCAAACATAGAGCCCACTAGGATTTTCATGCATCTTAGTTTATGATTTCGTGTGCACCCGAAATGATAAACTATTCTACATGATCCTCCAACTGCAATCCTAGTTTGAAGCTCAAGTCGCCGGACACTAACACCTAGGGGTGTACTACAACAAGTATGAGTTCTAGATAGTGTGTGTAGACGAGTGTGTCCATTAGAGTATAGAAGGGAGATGTCCAAATCCTGGACAGATCTCGAGGGTATGCCGAAGCTACTCCAATGCATAATACCGCCGTGTCAAAAGATCTCAAAACTCGAAAAGAAGAATGAAGACACGAAGTAAGAACAGATAGAGGATAGAATGGATAATGTAACATGTTGATAAAAGTGATACCGACATCCCTGCAAGTTAGTATATGTACCATGCAACAAGACTCATATGTATGTGACCATCTAGTGTGTGTAACTCGGCTATAGACCAGACTCTACATGTAGTCCTAGTTCACTATAACCATTGACTCTGATACCAATGTGTCACACCCTCAAATTCCACGTGCGGGGTCTTACCGCGAGGCACGTGACACACCAGGATCTCAATCAACGGCCACAATAAACCACAACTAGATGTATAGGATACGTAAACCAAAACATAAGTTAATAATGTAAAACCGACAATGTGTGAGACTCGGTGCGCCTAAATCCATATGCAGCTACCTTAGCGACCTGCGAAAACATGACAAAAATGTCAACATATAATGCTGGTGAGTTCACAGGTTTTTATAAAAACGTTTCGTAAGTTCCAAAGATCATCCCTGTTACTACTATGTTATGCAACGTTAGCTAGACGTCAGTTTTGAATACTACTACGATTGGAAAACCATTACTAAACGAACCAATACCAGACTGCCCAGGCTGTTTGGGCTACCGCCATCGATGGTAAACCCGAGACTAGAGACAATATGCACCCGCCCGGCCTCCTGCCGTCGAGTGGGGTTTGTGAGCCCCCAATAGATCTATCCACATTTTCCTCATTGTGCAACCCGCACATTCATGGTTTCCCCTGGAACTTAGTGCAACGCCGTATAGTAATCTAGAGTAACCGTAGTATAACATGATTTTTATAAATCCAAGTATGTAGCATGTTTCTCCCCCCAAAAGTAAAATCAGTAAAAAGTGGGACTGTGACACTCACCATAGTTTGTGTACTCCAACGACAAGAATATCAACACAACTAATAGCGACCTATCATAAGGTTTGTATTAGTGTTGTGACTACTAACCCGTAGGTTAACTAGTCCCCGATTGTCCAGGTCATGACTAAGTATGTATAAAAACGTGTTTGACTGTAGTCCCGATACACCGGACAGACCTGACATCCCGTTGGTGACCCATTACATCAATTAATCAAGTATATAAGGTTAACACACAAGAATCAAGCATAAAACACTTAGTTCACATAAAAAATCTCACGTATGCAGTCGTAGTATTGAATCAGTGAATTAACAGACTAATTCGACCCAGTTACAAGTTGGTTTGACCCAACATAAGTTGGTTCGACCCCCATGATGCATATTTGACATATATACAAGTTCATTCGACCTAACACGTGTTTATTCGACCCTAACACATGTTATTTTGACCTAAATCATGTTCGTTCGACCTATATGAAGTTCCTTCGACCTAGATGAATGTTGGTTCGAACCCCTGGATGCTCATTTGACCCCACGATGGGTCGAATAAGTTTCCAGGTTTGACCCTCATCAGCCCATTTCACATACAACGCACCAAATCGCATCTAAATAGTCCGAAAACACCACAAACTACCACGAATCACAGCAGTCAACTATCATTAGCCTATCCCCACAAAACCCTATCGTTTTTATCCCGAAATCAGTCCATTTTACAACTTACCCAAAATGGCAAATTATGGAAATGTCACATCAATGCATGTAAACTTTACCAAAAATGGAAACTTGTCGAAATCACTAAACAATCAGCTCAATATGCTCAGTTTATCATGTATATGAAAAATCCTAATCATTTCATTAACAATAACATCATGAAGAAACCCTAGATCTAACACAAAATCCCCAAAATGGGCAAAACATCATCATCCAACAACTTGTAACCTAAGACAATCATAAACCATCATCTATAACAGTCCTAGATCATTGTTATAACATCTAAACAACATTCAATCATCAAACAATACAATACACATCATTAAACACCATTAACACATGTTATTTTGTATAAAAACTCATGTTTAATGATGTGGTTTTGTTTAGAAAGATGTTAGAAAGGTTTTTATTCATGAAAACCATCTTAGAACATATCTGGACCCTTGGGGTTTGATAAAAATGAATCAAAAATGCTTGAAAAAGATTTTAGGTTAAGAACACACCTTAGATCTTCTCTTGTTTATGATATAGAAGGTGTTTGTGGGTTAGATTCTGAAAAACAAGGTCAAAAACTCCTCCCTAGGTGTTTAAGGTTGAGAGAGAGCACTTTGAGGCATTTAGGGTTTGTGAAATGATGAAAAATTGCAAAGTATGGTATTTATACTCCATCTTCATTCGCACCCTGCAGGGGTCAAATGAAGATCAACTGAGGTCGAATGAGTGGACCTGATACTGGTTCGAACCCCCTACAGGTCGAACCAGTTTGCATGTTTTCCCCAATTTCCAGTTTTGTCGTTTTAACGTATTTTAAGACATCCTAACACATGAACATGAAATCCTAACCTATGTTAAGCAAGTATAATCATGTATAATCATATAAACCCCATTCAAACACGTATTTGCGCATTATATAACATATATAGATCAATCTACGTATGTTACTTAATTCAATTCATGTAATTCACCAACAACGGCACTCAAGACTCGTGTGTGCATGTAATAACCCCAATGATCCTCCAAATCATTGAACCCTGGACAATACGTAATGCAATTCAACTCTTGATGATTCCCCGAACCATCAAATCAACTCAACTGACTCAGTTAAATATAATGTATGCATGCACTACTAGAAAATAAAGCTAATGCAACTTTTTAGTAGCAACCTTTGTATGTCTTGTTGCATTTGACTCTAATGCAACTATGTATAACATAAAGGTTGCCTTAAAAGTTCTAATGCAACCTTTATCCTAAAAAGTTGCAAATATTAATTGAAATTGCAACCTTTATCATAAAAAGTTCCAAATATTAATTGAAATTGTAACATTTTTATTTAAAGGTTGCTAATTTTACTAAACATTGTAACTTTTTTCTTTAAAGGTTGCAAATTAGGTGAAATTTGCAACTTTTGTTAGAGTGGTTACATCTATACTAGCTTTTGTGTTTTAAAAAACTAACACGATAATTTTTTTTTGACATACATAATATACTATTTTTATAGAGTTATTGCCTTATAAAAATAAAAATAGTTTTATATAAGATCATATGTAATGGTCATGTGAATGGGGCGTTAAAGCCCATTTCACCTTGGAACCCCCCCTCCCCCCCCCCCCCCCCCTTGTTAAAGGGGCGTTAATCTTCCTCACGCAAAATATTTCACGCAGCTCAAACCTTGCTCCACCCAATCCCTTGTGAACACGTGGTAGAAGGAAATTAACTACCACTCATTTTTTTTTAAATCTTTATACACACACTCAAACCATACCACATCACTACACCTATTATAAATTTCAAGCCTCTTTCACCCCCTTATAGACTAGACCCACATGACACATGTTGAAAAACATCCTATTTCACTCATCAAATTCCACTCACCACTACACATGATTTATGTGAAAATTAATTCTGACAAGTCTATATTTAAAGCAAATATTGAGTATTTTAAAAACAGAACTTTGTTTTTTATATAAAACTAAAACATTTTTTAGTTTCTTTTTCCTCATAAATCAGTAATCACTAATCACCGGTTTTCCCAAAAATTTTAATTCCCCTCAAATCCCACCCCTTTTCATTTGAAAATTTGCTTCCCCCAATTGGAAAAAAGTAACCGTCGAACATAATTTGCGTGTAGCTCGTATTATTGGATCAGCGGCAAACCACCACGCCGAAGCCTTCTGATCGCCATGCTGTCTTCAAATGTTCATCTCCCTCCCTATCTCTAGGATCCATTTCGAACCGGCGGCAAAATCAAAAGCTAATATGGTTCTATTCCGTACTACTACCTTTATATTTAAGAAGGGTTTTAAATATCATTTTTTTTCTCTTATTTAATGCTTAATTTGCATTCATGATTTGAAACTGACTCTTTGAAGTGCCATATACCTTTCTTTTGTGATAAATTTTATCACTGTTGCAGGTTTTATTTGTACCGTTTGTGACACTGAGCAGCCAGTGCCGGTATGTTGTTGTGACTGAAAACATATCTGATTGCCTGAGCTTTCTTTACTATTTCAGTTGATTTGTGAGTATAATTTTTACGTTTGGTGTAATACATACAACTTGTATAGTACGTTATCATTTCATTTAGATTGCTTTTGGACGGTCCTTTGTGGGGAATTATTGAGCAAAAGGCCATTACATTCTGATTAATTTATTGATGTATTCAAGGTACATTATCATTTCATTTAGTTGAATGTTATTGAGTTAGTTTTGAATGAAAGTAGTTGCTTGTAATGTTATTTTAATGCCACATGATTTTCGGTGTTATGTGTTGAATTGTTGCAGATCATTTTTTATTTGTATCCTGTGTGTTTATGTGTTATTCATGATTTTGGGGGTGGGGGTGAACTTCGAGTTTTTGCTTCACGAAATCATAAGGTTAAGATAGTCGTATATTTAGTTTTTTACTTGTCTTATAGATTTCACTTGAGTAATCAGCTAAGAAATTTATATAACCCTAGGGATATCCCACATCGTCCGTGGACAGGAGAGATCTTGGTTCATAAGTAATGTCATGTCTCTTAAATCACCAACGTGTTTTGGGCGCATATGGCTATGGAGCACATGAAAACTCCATAGTTAAGCGTGCTTGAGTGACAGTAATTCCATGATGGGTGACCCCCTTGGAAGTTTTCACTCGGGCAACCGTAAACAAATCCGTGAATGTTTCCCCTCACTTGTATTGTCAACATTCGGCATAATATATGTAGGCAATTTTTTTTTTCATTTATGATATTCATATCACCATTGTAAGCATTTGATAGGTACTTAGTATTATTTCTAAATGCTTGTTGCATCCATTTGTGCAATCTGGGATAGAAATTGCTTGCACTAACTTAGAAAAAGAGGAACTCTAGTTTATCTAATTTAAATAGAGTAATTTGAGTTTGGGTAGTTTTAATGTTATCGTTATATTGCCTAGTTAGCATGCCCGCTCCTGTGTTTTACTTTTTTATTGATGTTACAATATAGCGAAAAGAACATAACCCTGGCATGAAAAGAACATATAAAAATATACATATATTTAGGTTCATGTAGATAAACCTACATGGTTTTAATCATATTCAAACTAATAGAAAATGATAATCATCATAACTGTTGAGGGAGGCGAGGAATGAAAACTAGTTAATAGTTTCTTTCATTTGTGAAGGCTAATTTGGTTCTTAATTAGGCCTTTTGTTTTATATGTGATGTAAAATGAGAGTCAGAATAGTTGAACTTAGTTCTTTTTCAAGATTTTCAAATTGAGTCTTGAACTGTGTATTTGGCAGGTCACAACAAAAGAACTGGTTATGTCTATTGGTTAAGTCAACATGTTGGACCTCCTCTGAATCAATCATCTGGTTAAATTAAAAGCTTTCGAGTATTGTTAATTTAACTTGCTTTATGTGGTGATTAGCAATCTAATCTGCTTTGTTCTTGACTTTTTTCTACAACTAATTTCAACTGAATCTGCTTGCTGTTTTGATAAGCATCCGAACTTGTACGTCTTACCTTTTGGAACTCATGCATAGGCATATAAACTTTTAGTTGATATGCTTACTTAAATGTGATTCAAGTTTTCATTCTAATGGTGATGTTCCTAATGGTTAAAATGTGTTAGCGGATTTACATTTAGATTCGGCTATCCGTTCAAGCTTGCTTATGATGCATTGATGCTTGTTTAAATGCATTGCTATAAGCAATCGATAATTATCAGCGTACTAAAGATTTAGACAGCCGGCTCTTTCCTCTATATATTTTAAATTTGATTTGGTGATATTAACCGCCTTTTTTCTTCATTCCTTTCTGGATTTAAGTCTTGGATAGCCCCCTTTTTTTCTTCATTCCTTTCTGGATTTACTGTTGGGGCTGGGATTTATTGTGATTTATGTTGTATGCAAATCTTGGTTAGCAACCGATGGTATGTATATGCAGTTCATGTTAAATAATTTCATGATAACTTTAAGCATCGATTATTGGGCATGGGTTTGCTTTCATTCAACCAAACATTAAATATGATTGAATCATTTGATTATTGGTTGAAAACTATAAAGTTATGTATTAAAGATTGGTAATATGTCTTTATTTTTCTTGTGATTTTTGTTTTTAACTGTTTAGTATGCTGATTTTTTTTATTGATGTACATTACAATTAATACAGAGAGACGATCACCCAAACAAGGAATTACCTAGTTTGACAAAAAGGTTTGAACATACACATAAAAGGACTGAAGGGAGTGCTTATCTTAGATGCATATAATGACACTTCGATGAAAATTGTAAGTCTTTATAGCTCTTCATTTGAGAATTTTGTATGAAGTATCTCGTATGTGTTGGCGTTAGATGTAAAAGTTAGTTGCTTATTCTATGGTTCAAATGACTTGATTATGAAGGCAGACATTTAGCAACTATGGGAATGCACATCTAGCATTACATCATCATAACATATATGTGGAATTAGAAAAAAAACAGGGGCATTACTATAGGTTATGTAATATAATATGGTTCTTGATATTTTATTTATGCTGGTTTATTAGCTGTTGTTTTCAACAAGAAACTTTTAATTGTAACTATGGTTTATTGGTTGTTTTATTATTCAAATATTTTCTCATTATCTTTCAAGGAACGAATGAAGAATTACAAATCTCCACAAGATGGAAGTGATTTAGTTGATCATTTTACGGTTATAATGAACAAAGAGCAGCATGATGGCTATGTTTGACTTTATTGGTGAGTAAAAAGTAGAGAAATGACAAAGAATATGGATGGTGGTGAGGAACCATACATAAATTCTGGTTGACTTATGGAATCTTTCAAAGCGAGTCATGAGTTTAAAAGACATAGTTGCTTGAAATACAAAAAGAAATTGAAGATGACCATCAAAGGAAAACAATTGAGCTAGAAGCTATGCAGAAAGGTTTTGATAACAAACGCGCAAATTTTGAAGCTACGATGCGAAGTATTATACAAAAACTGCTTATTGGGGTACTTCAAGATCTTAGAGACGAGTAGAAGGTTTTTGTTACTTTTTATCATTGTAATTGACGACATCATTTTCATTAAATTGTTATTTTGACTGCATACATATGTTAAATTACGATATAATATTATCTATTTTGTTAATGTTTATTGTGTTAATTTAATTTTGTGACTACTGCATGCTATCAAAAAAAAATTAGTATTTCAAATGATGATGTTATAGAGTTACATTACATTGTAAAAAGGTTGCATTTTTTTACTACTAAAATCTTTAAAAAGTGTTACATTTGATGTAAATAAAGGTTGCATTTTTCTACAAAAAATATATAACAATGGTTGCATTAGAGTGTAACAAATGTTGCATTTGAGTGTCAAAGAAGTTGCATTCAATTTTAAAAAGAGCTGCATTAGTATGTAAAAAAGGTTGCATCATTAAAAGGTTGCATTTGAATAGTATATGCGACCTTTTAAAAAAAGTTGCATTATTCAACAAAAAGGTTGCATTATATCTAATGCAACTTCGCCTAATGCAGCCCTTAATAAAAGGTTGCATTAGGCCTAATGCAACCTTTTCAAGGCCTAATGCAACTTTTTATCGAGGTTGCATTAGCTTCATTTTCTTGTAGTGATGACTTGCTAAGGAAGACCGATTAGTTAATGAAAAGTTACTAACCTGATTTTACCAGGTGTCACAAAAAATAGATTGTTACAATGAATGACACGTGTACTCTATAGTTTTCTTTTATTATATATATATATATATATATATATATATATATATATCTTTTACTTTTATTATATACGGTATAGAATAGATTAGTTTTGATAGAGAATGAATATGTACTCCATTAGTTACATACTATTAAGAATTTTGGATTTTCATTTTCGCCCTTATAATTTAATGTGTTGCTATATCGAATGTCGAAACCATTACAAACTTGACCGATCCCGTCTGAAACCAGATTATGGCCGCATTATGTGAAGGAAAGTTATTGAAATTAATGTTTTTATATCCTTAAAGTTAAAAGTTCAAACCCTGCTAATAACGATTTAGTGTAATTTAAGTCGTTAAAAAAAAAATCTCGTACATTTCAAGTTTTCAAGTGCTCTCTAATCAGTTTTAACGACAGTGTCATATTCTTTTTTATTTTAGATATATTATATTAAATTATAAATCACTTTTAAGAGTAATGGATGAAGTCAATCCTCTTATGGTGGAGTAGCACCATCTTGCTTTCCTTATGTGAGGTGGGAAGTTCGAGTCCTACCGGCACCAAAATGCTGCTGGTAGGCCGAGTTTTATCGCAGTGAGCCTTCGGGCGACGGATTTTCTTCAAAAACTGGTGTGAAATTACTAGTGAACCCGGTTACTATTTGAATACTCCTTTATCCGGTTGATACTTCCAAAGTGTAAGGGATTGATTTGTTTACGGTAAAAAAAAAAAAAAAAAAAAAGGTAGATAACTCTCATATATAAAAGGTACTAAGAAATCAAAAAGTGAAATAGAATCCAATGCAAATAGTACTGGATAGAATGCCAGGTCGGCGGGTCCTATCATCAGATTTTTTTCTTTCTTTTAACATTTATCATAAGTTCATTAACACTTCGTAAATTTGTTTATATTCTTGAATTTTTACTTGAGAAGGTTAACGAAAATATTTATATGCATAGTTACTAAATTATAAAAATTATTAATACCCAATACATTGAATAGTAACCTCATTAATGAGTTTTGTTTTTTTTTTTCTAACACTTATTTATATATAAACACATAGGATTCAATAATAATTAATAAAATAGGTTAGTAGTGGAGTAGTTTGTGGTGCATGTGTGTTTTTTAAGGTCTTAGGTTTGAAACCTGTTTGAAACATAGGATTTTTTTTTTCCCAACACTTACTTATTTATAAATACATATGATTACATAATAATTAACAAAATGGCTTGGTGGGGAGTGGTTTATGGTGCACTTGTGTGCTTTGAGGTCTTAGGCTTGAAACATGAGATTTTTTTTTACAAACACTTCTTTATAAATAAATAGAGTAAATTGCCAAAATGGCCCCTCAGGTTTGGCCCAAAATGCTTGTTTGGTCACTTTTTTGAATTTTGTGCCAAAAGCACCCCTCACAGATCGAAAATTGCCTAAATGACCCATATTTAACAGAGTTTCTGACGAAGAAAAAAAACTCAGTTAAATCTGAGGGGCATTTTCATCCTTTCATGTTCAAACGTTTAAAAACCCTCTTGACTTTGGTTGACCAGCTAGTTATGTTGACTCCAGCTGACTCAGCTGACTTGTTGACTTCTGTTGACCGGATCAACAAGCCTTAGCCCAAGCTCTACCACCTCTGTATGCTAACCGAGACCACCTCTTGTGATTGCTGTTATTGTTTCACCATCACCAACACCTCTACAACGCCACCATCGCCATCATAACCCTCACAGTGACCGCCATCGGAAACCCGCCTCTTCCCCTGTTCAGATCCATCATCACCATCTCCTTTACAGGTTATTATCATCACCATAATCCACTGATAATCGAAGAAGGAAAAGGGATAGGTTAGGGCTTACCTTCGATGGAACGACGATACTGTGAAGGGTACCGATGCTGCCGCTGCCGCCGCTTGGAACCACCGTGACCCGCCGCCGTCTCCTTCCTCCTTCGGGTCCTCTCTCTCTCTCTTACTTCTCTTTCTTCTTCTGCGTCATAATAGGGTGAAGGGTTGTTGTTTGGGTTGTGGGGTGGCCGGAGCACCACCGTGAAGGGGAGGAGATCCTCCATCTCCTTTCTCTCTCTCTCTCCCTCTCTCTGTTTCTCTCTCTTCGGTATATGTATTGTGTGTGTGTTGTGTTGTTAGGGAACGGAGCCGCTGGGCTCCGCCGTGAATCTCCGGGGAGGGAACTGATCAGAATGATTTGGCCCAAAATGCTTCAATCTCTTTCTCTGATATATGTGTAGTTCAGATGGGTTTACAGATGAAAGGACAAAATTGCCCCTGAGACTTAACTGACTTTTAATACTCAGTTAAATATGGACCATTTTGGCAATTTTCGATCTGTGAGGAGTGCTTTTGGCACAAAATTCAAAAAAGTGACCAAACAAGCATTTTGGGCCAAACTTGAGGGGCCATTTTGGCAATTTAATCTAATAAATATATATGATTTTATAATAAGTCACAACATGGTTTGGTGGTAGAGTGGTTTGTGGTGCATTTGTATGGTTTGAGGTCTCAGGTTCAAAACAAGCGAATGACAAGTTTTTTTTTTTAAAAGTCCAAACATTTTTTTAGTAATAATTATATATAATCTATTATATAATTGAAAGCAATAAATCCTACATGACACTCATATAGCCATTCTCCTCTTTAAGAGTGTCATGTAGGATGCCATGTGGCATTAAGTGATTTTAGGAAAAAAAAAAAAACAAAATTGGATTTTTCTTTCTCATGTTTTATGTCATAATTTTTAAACGTTAATATCTTTCATATACGAGATTTTTTAAAGAAAAAAAATTACACCAAATTAACGAGCGTTTTATTATCTTTCCAACGAGTACCATAGTGTTATATAAAAGATAGAGAAAAAAAACGACTATTTTTTGTGGGTTTTGTTCATACAGGAAAAAAAACACAAAGTGTTCAGGTTATTCATTAATCATGTATAGGCAAGTTATTAATTATGTTCAAACCGGTAAATATGAATTCTATTTACAACAGGTGTTAGCATTGGAGTTGTACATTGTTTTAGGTTAGATTTTAATATTGGAGTTATACATTGTTTAAGGTTAGGCGTTAACATTGGAGATATATTGTTAATTGTTTTAGGTTAGGTGCTACCCGAAGTTTTCCTGCATGTAACTGTAAAGCGCATCAGTCTATTTCGTATGTAAAATTAATATGCCATATTAGATTTTTTTAACCCCGTGACGCTCCCGGGGTATAAATCTAGTTTTCATAATAAATAACAACATTGCTTATATAGGAAGGGCAACGGGGCGATTTCCTTTTTTCCCCATTCACAACATGTTATTAAGTAATAAGTACAAATATACCCATGGTTGTGTGAGATGTCGTTTTTAAATTATGGTCTAAAAATTGGTAGTTACTTTGTTGATAATAGTTTTTTGTATTTTGTATACGACAAAATTGTAAGGCGTGTGAAGCGCACCTTAAAACACACTAGTATGTAATTAGGTGTTTCCACTTAGTTGGCAATTGTCAGCTTGCTAATTTCATCATTATAGGACTTATTTAATTAGTAGAAATTCTATTGTTAATTTTTGTAGTTTTGTAGTAGTCCATCTAAGTTAAAATGTTCCAATCAAGAATTATATTAGTCATGATTAATAATTTAATTATTAGATTAGGTTGATAATAAGATGTGTTTAAGGGGATGAATGGTTTTATTTTAATTAATCGATCAGCCATCCAAAACTAACAATCATTTAAATAAAAAAACTAAACAATATAATAAATATGCACTAGATACATATAAATGTTATTTTAAGGGAGTTAGAATATTTAATATTTTATTTTTTCATGAATTTTGCACAAATAAAAGAAGTTCAATTTTCTAATTACATTACGCTATATTAATTTTCAATAACATTAAATGAATAGTAAAAATATTAATATTTTATTTATATTATTATTTTATTTAAAAACTTTATTATATTATATACTATTAATATATTATATTATATACTATTAATATATTATACCGATCCCGACAATATCGATACCGAACGGTACGGTATCGATTCGGTACCGGTATGGTATCGGTATTTTACCTTAAAATACCGATACCATACCGATCTCGTACCGATACCGATAATACCGAAACCGAGAATCCATAAGTTTGGGTACCGATACCGATCCCGAAACCACTCGGTTCTGTATCGGTTCGGTACGATATCGAGATCGGGACGGGATGAGATCGGTATTCGGCGTTGTATGCTCATCCCTAATTAATATATTTTATACTATTATTTTATTCAAAAACTTTATTATATTATACACTATTAATATACTATATACTATTATTTTATTAAAAAAATTATTATATTATATACTATTAATATAAATAACATAATCTTATGTAATTTCGTTATAAATTTCATGTGTTACCTTATGTGTAGATTTCTTTATTTTTTTAACGTTTACAACCACAATGGAATCTCGATTGTATAATTCATTTATTGATTAACAACTCATCTAAATCTCGATTGCAAAACGCGCAACGCGCGTGATTTTATACAACTAGTATATTTTAATTTCACAGCTTTTTTTACACTAAAATCACAATTCATTTAGTTATGACCCCTCAGAGATACAATTACAGATGAGCAGATGCTTTATCTCTCTCTCTCTCTCTCTCTCTCTCTCTCTCTCAAATGTGTGTAGATTGAGGAAGGAGTAAAATGGATGGCGTGTGTTGTGTGTATAGAGAGCCAGACGCGTGTCTGGGTTGGATGAGGAGGATATGACCGGCCACACAGCCCAATCAAAGAGAATCACCACCACAATAAGCCAATGAGAGAGCAACATCTACTCTAATTCACTATTCATCTTCATATATTAACATATATAGGATAACTAGTAGATTTACTGGCGCTTCACGCCGGACAAGTTGGTCAAAAAGGTCACCTGAGTTCCCGCCGTTGCCTCTGTCAAGCGCATGCCTCTTTCTTTCTGTCTACCCAAGCAAGGAGGAACACTTTCTAATCTCTAATATCTTGATTTCTATGGCATTTACCATAAGTCTGATATTGTTCTTTTATTCTCACCTGTTTCTAACATAAGCATTTTTTTTTATTTCCGGCGAGTGTCCGCACCGCCCACGACCGCCGCAACCGTTCGATATTAGAAGCTATTAGAAGCTCCGGCAACATCGCCAACAACGATAGAAGGCTTGAAGCAGCTCTGTCTTCCTAATACAACTCAAATCCTAAAAGTTTTAGTGGCAAAACTATAAAATAACAAAAGGGAGCTGCCGCAAACATGTGTTTCTGTCACTGTTTTTCCCCTTTTCCAGGCAATACGGCCACCGTTGACATTCGCTGGTGCTGTAGAGGTGGCTCCATGGAGGTATTTCCTGGTGCGGTGGATGTGTGAGACGGTGGGGTGTTGATGAGGGTTTGACACAGAGAGAGAGAGAGAGAGAGAGAGAGAGAGAGAGAGAGAGAGAGAGAGAGAGAGGGAGTTTTAGAAAGGTAGGTAGGTAATGAAAGAGATAGAGAACGGATGTTGGGCACTCAAATGACTCACATGTCCCTACAAAACCTAAAAATTACGATAATTTCAAAATGATATATATATATATATATATATAATGTTAGCTTGTGGCGTCATGATTTGATTTGTGCTTTACAATATTAATCATGGAAAGCTTTGCTATTTGCTTGTCAACGAGAACTTTTAGTTTCTCTTGATGTAACATGTTAACGAAGATTGAACCAACCCTTAGATTATATGTAGTGAAGTTATTCTAGTGTCGCATTACTAATGAAGGTACGTGTTGCCTGTTAAATCTTAACATGGTAAATCTTAACATTAGTGGATGTAGAAAGTGGCCGTTGGGGGTAATAAATAGTGATGACACTCACTTTTTTTCACTAATTAACTAAACCACAACTATTGGATCTATATGTGTTTAGCAGATTGTTAAAGAACAATTTATGACTTGAATTAAATGCAGTGGAATAGTAATTGTTCTTAGTTAATAGTTCACTTTTAATATCAGTAAATGCTCCCCATCAATCTATAAACCAAAATAGAACAAGTGTATATGTGATGCAGAAAGTAAATGATAAAACAATTATGTTTTCTTGAATGATTCACATATCTATATCTATACTATATTATAAAGCATTTAACAAGGACTTCTTAAAAGTTAAGAGGTACATGTTTAATTGCTTATAATACAACACATAATGCATATAAAAAAATACTTTTGAGGGGCAAATTTGTCTTTAAACACCATATTTAATCAATAAGAAATCAAAAGTCAAGAAATGTGTATGAGAGCTCATAACATTTAACTCAACAATTACTTTGAAGTTGAACACATTAAATAGAATCCTTATAAAAAAGTTCATGCTTTGTTATAATCTTTTATATAAAATTAGCTAATTTATAAAAGTTAAAGTTTTATAAACTTGATAATACTATAAGAACTTGAGAAATAAGTATTGCGCTATCCAAAAGTAATATCAAATATAATCAGTGTTTACGATAGATCGGGTTAGATTGCGCTCTCATAAAGAGACTCGGTGACACCCGCCGCATCGCGCGGGCTAACCCACTTATTAGAATAGTGGAAATCAGTCTAAGTGTGTATTCTATATGTAATAGATGGTGTGAACCCATCTATTTATTGTGAGAAGTAAATGTACATAAGAAGTATAAATCTAATACTAAACTACTACAACAGGCTGTAGTACTGGAACTTGTACAAAAATATCATAAAAGTAATAAAAACTAATATAATACTAAACTGCTGAAGTTCAAGGGCGGTGGGAAGCTTCTATCAGAACTGTTGAATACCAAACAACTTCTGATGAGTAAATCATCAAAGTTGTTATTCAGATGTTTATCTGGTTCATCTTCAGGTCTTTACTCTTCAGCACTTGTAGTTTCTTCTTCAGCACTTTCTTTTACTTCCTCAGCACTTGTGTATATAAAAGTTGCAGAGAGGATATTAAACTAAGGTTGATAGGCTTGTCAATCCTCTTTGACCCAACAATCTCCCCCTGGATTGATGAGCTAAAACCTTATCTAATCTTTATTTAAATCCTCCTCTTCTTCTGCAGTCAAGAATCCTCCGCATTTCTTTAACCATGGATATTTTGATTTCCCTGACTTGTTGTCCAGTGAGGAATGGTCCCTGCTCTGGTTCTAGATATTGAACTGTAAGTAAATCTTCTGATGAAAGGTTGTTTAGTTCACTCTTGTGTTTCAGAACTTTGTATGACATATCTTCTCTTTCCAGGCAGATGACATTTGACTTGTTAGTGAAGGACTATTTCACAATCTTGGATTTGGATTTATCAAAATCCATCTTGTAGGGTATGATACCCTTTCTTGGTTTGCAGCTAGTCCTGATGATTGAGGTTGGTCTTCTACTTCAGTAAAAATCAAGTTGGATCTTTTGACATGTTCAACTTGTGCAATACCAGGGGTGTCAATAGGAATAGGAATGTGGTGTTCAGTGATTACCTTGGTTTTTTTTTTTTTGATCTGTGATAGTCTGCTTCAGTTGATATGCATAAGTAGTTGGATCCCTATCTGCTAAAATCAGAGGTTTCTCTTCATATGACAAGTCTTGGTCAACAATCTGGTTGCCTTCTAGAAGTATCATCTTGAAATATGTTTTGACTTGTTCCTCTAGAAGTTGTTGTTTCCGTTTCTCGGCAGCTGGCTTGGAAGTTGACTTCTTTCAAGGTTCAGTAGTTTTATGAACTTCTGATGTATTGAACATCTCTCGGTTGGTTTTCTACAGAGCCTTGAATTTCTTGTAAGTCTCATGAAGATCAACATCCTTCCATCTAGACAGTTAAGCGTTTGAACCATATTCATTGGCTGCCAGTTCTTCTATAATCTGAGTTCTTTTCATCTTTTTGTCTTTTTCAGCACTTTGTCTTTCTTGAATCAGCTTCACCCTGTATTCAAGTTCTCAAGATGAAAGATCTCTAAGAGAGTATTTTTTGGTCTTGCTATTCTTCACAATCCAGCTAATCAGTTGTTGTCTTTTGTCTTCTTCAGTAATTTAGATTTTTTCCTCAGCAATCCTTTCTTCTTCATCTAACTCTCCGAGTTTGGTCTCATAGGTTTTGAGTTTGTCATTAAAGCTTAAGTCTTCCCTTTCTTCTATGTTGTTCCAGATCTCATCTTCCTTGGCTTTTCTTTGGGCTGACAATAAACTCTTCTCCATTTCTTTATATGAGAATGCAATTGGTGAAGGGTTTAGAACAGCTTCAATTGTAGGCACAGGAATCTGATTTAGAATTGGTTCAATTATTGTAGAAGGTTGAGTTGTTGCTTGTGTTGCAACTACTGAAGGGTTGGTCTGAGTACCAACTACTGAAGGATTGTCTTCAGTACTTTTATGTTGTTCTTCAGCAGTTGTTTCTATGCCATGGGAAGTCTTTTCAGCTTTTTCTCTAAGGAGCCTTTTTTGTTTTTATTCCTAGTCATGCCTTTCTTTCAAGGCAATTTCTTGTTTATTCTTGAAAGATTCTTTTTGGGAATCCTTGAGCTGTTGAGCTTCTCTTGCCTTCTTAGAGGCTTCAAGAGAAATCTTTTCTGGTCCTTTTCCCGTAGCTCTCATCTCCCTCTTTTTGGCTTCATCCACTTTTGGAAACCAAGGAGCAGGAGGTGCAACACTAGATAGATGTTCTAGTTGTCTTCTATTATCTTCTACTCTCCTGGACAACTCTCTCATCTTCAAATCAATGGCATTATTTATCATCTCCAACTGACTTTTGTTTTTCAATTCCATTGTAGTTGTGAAGGTTTGGAGATGTGAAGAAATGAGATGGTGGATCATCTGGTATAAAGGCCCATCTGGGTTGCATAGCTGGTTCAAGTCTATGCTTGTAGCACCAGAAGATTGGGTAGGCTTTTGTGAGTGGGGAGGGGTGTTTCTGGAAGATCCTTGTCAGTTAAAACTTTAGATTCAGGACCTTCACTATTAGCCGTAAATTCTTTGTGGATAGTTGAATCATCATCCAAATTAATGGAATCATCTGAATCCCTGATGATTTCATCAGTTTTATCATGAGCTAGGCCCATCCTAGTAGTCTCATGAACCCCTTTTTCTTAGTTTTGGGGATTTCCTGCCTTAGGCTCAGCGCCTTCATCAGCAATTGCCACAAATGAGGTCTTAATGATATCACTACTGGCCTCTGATCCACCAAGGGGTGGTAAAAGAGTAGCAGCAGCCACATTTGTACCTAAGATCTCAAAGATTGGGCTAAGAGACCTTGATCCTTCCTCATTTCATGGGATAGGATTGATAATATCCTCATCAATGGCCATATAAGAAGTTTGTTCCCCTGTTTGATATATTGACTGAGGAATGACACTAACTGATGGGATTTTTTCTTCCAATCCAGAGAGAAATTAGGCTATCTCTACTGTTTGTGATGGTGAGTGTTCAAGTTCAGTAGTTTTAGGGACATCATTAGATTGGGGTTCAGGGGTTTGGGTTTCAGTAGTTTCAGGGATTTTGGTTTCAGTAGTTTCAGGAATTGGGATAGAAGTTTTATCCTTTTTGGATTTCTTCCTTGAAAACTGAATATTGAAGGTTCTGGCTCTTTTTGGTGATGGTGGAGATGGTGAATGTAACTAAGAGGAAGTTTCAGTTACATCTTTCTCAAGTGCAGATTGCACATTAACGTCCGCAGGCATCTAAACCTCCTGAGGTGTCTTTTTGGGTTTGGTGGTTTTGGAAAATTTTCTCTTAGGCTTTTTGGTCTTTGGAGAAATGGGTTTGGAAGATGTGGGCTCCATGGGGACTGGTTCCTGTTCCTCTTGGTCATCTTCTGGCCTGCTAGCCGGTTTGTTATGCCTAGAGAACTTGTGAGATTAAGGGTTTAAGATTTGATGCATCACCCACAAGTACCTCTTCACCAAGTTCCTTGATTATACAGTGCATTAGGAACCTTGGGTAAAGCAAAAATTTATTTTTATCATTTTGATGATGCAAAACTAGTTCATTGAAAAAATATGATGATGCCCTGAAAGGTGTTTAATTCACAATGGAATGAAAAATTTGTTGTAAAGTAGAAGGCATCTGGTCATAAGAGCCAGTTTTTGGACTCAGACACATGATAATATAATCAAAAAGTAATTTGTATGGTGCATCAAAAAATCTTTTGTAAATTGTAGAATGTGACAGAGTACCTTGGTAACCACATTCAGTCATGGTTAATTGAACAGTACCGGTTGGGATGAATTCCGGGCTTGTGCAACCCTCAGACCTAATCTTATTCCTAAAGTGTCCGGTGTGATTGCCATAGTCTTCCCTTTGATCGTCGTCTTTAGGGAGATAACCTGGCCATCAACAGTGACAGCAACAACGTTTGCCCAAAACTCATTCAGAGTTTGTATGTGGATTGGTGGGTCTATGGTGAGCGTTGTGTATAGTAATTTGATTTCATAACCAAATCAATGATTTCGTCGTATTGGGACCAGGCTTTGTCTTTTGTGAAGTAGCCGCGTTGATTGTGTCCCTATTTGAGTTCAAGAGCCATTATTGCTTTGATAGAACAATTACAGGTTTCAAAGGGTTTGTAGAGAGAGGGAATTTTGTTTTTAAAACGTAATAAATGAGAAAGAGGGGTTTTTAGAAGTTTTATAACTGCCCTAGATCCAACTTCTGAATGGGAAAAGATTGATTTGCCATTTTGACCAAAACTTTCGATGAAACAGATTTATTCATCAGTAGTTTCCCATTTCTCTTCAGTAGTTGTTCACAACAAATATGAATTCAATTTTAAAAACACCCAACATAACTTTTGATGTTTTGTACATCAATAGTTTTTCTTTTTAAAAAATATTCCCTTCTGATGTTTTGTACATTAGTAGTTTCTCTATTTTTGGTCATCAGAGGTTTAGGAATAGTTGAGTAACAAATAAGTGAAAATGAAATATGTACAGAAAAACGAAAACACTTACAACATTACTCCAAATTTAGCTATTTGATTAGCATGGATACCAACCTCTGAAATGTTGATGGGTCAAGGGTTTTTATGAACACATCAGCTATTTGATTAGCCGTTGAAACATATTTCACCTCAATTTTGCATTTTTCATAGCAAACCTTTATGAAATGATACCTGATTTCATTATGTTTTGTCTTTGAAAATTGGACAGGATTTTGAATAATGCTAATGGCTGAGGTACTGTCTATGAGCAGTGGAGTCTTGGTTTCTTTGATTCCATAATCAAGAAGTTGATTTCGAAGCCATTGTATCTGTGATGTACAACATGTAGCTGCAATGTACTCTGACTCAGCAGTTGATGTTGCCACAGAAGTTTGCTTCTTTGATTGCCAAGACACCACATAGTTTCCTATGAATTGACATCCACCAGATGTTGATTTTCTTGACATTTTACACCCTGCATAGTCACTATCTGAAAAAGCTATCAATTTGGTATGAGTGTTAGCAGGATACCAAATCCCTGATGTAGGAGTTCCTTTTAGATATCTGAAAATTCTTTTGACTGCAATGAGGTGTGATTCCCTTGGAGCTAATTGATATCTAGAACAAAAACATATTGAAAACATAATATCTGGTCTAGAAGCAGTTAAGTAAAGTAGGGAACTAATCATACATCTGTACATGGTTTGATTAACCTGTTTACCTTGATCATCAGGTTTAACTTGTGTGGTTGGACACATGGGAGTGGAACATGATTTACAGTCTTGTAAAGAAAATTTGTTCAATAATTCCTTAACATATTTTGATTGATGTATAAATGTTCCATTTACTTGTCGCTTAATCTGCAGTCCTAGAAAGTACTGCAGTTCTCTCATTGTGCTCATCTCAAATTTTGATTGCATGAGTTTCTTAAAATCATCACACAGTTTTGTGTTTGTTGAACCAAAAATAATATCATCAACATAAATTTGAACAAGTAGGATGTGATTTCCAATATACTTTATGAAAAGAGTTTTGTCAATGGAACCTCAGAGATACAATTACAGATGAGCAGATGCTTTATCTCTCTCTCTCTCTCTCTCTCTCTCTCTCTCAAATGTGTGTAGATTGAGGAAGGAGTAAAATGGATGGCGTGTGTTGTGTGTATAGAGAGCCAGACGCGTGTCTGGGTTGGATGAGGAGGATATGACCGGCCACACAGCCCAATCAAAGAGAATCACCACCACAATAAGCCAATGAGAGAGCAACATCTACTCTAATTCACTATTCATCTTCATATATTAACATATATAGGATAACTAGTAGATTTACTGGCGCTTCACGCCGGACAAGTTGGTCAAAAAGGTCACCTGAGTTCCCGCCGTTGCCTCTGTCAAGCGCATGCCTCTTTCTTTCTGTCTACCCAAGCAAGGAGGAACACTTTCTAATCTCTAATATCTTGATTTCTATGGCATTTACCATAAGTCTGATATTGTTCTTTTATTCTCACCTGTTTCTAACATAAGCATTTTTTTTTATTTCCGGCGAGTGTCCGCACCGCCCACGACCGCCGCAACCGTTCGATATTAGAAGCTATTAGAAGCTCCGGCAACATCGCCAACAACGATAGAAGGCTTGAAGCAGCTCTGTCTTCCTAATACAACTCAAATCCTAAAAGTTTTAGTGGCAAAACTATAAAATAACAAAAGGGAGCTGCCGCAAACATGTGTTTCTGTCACTGTTTTTCCCCTTTTCCAGGCAATACGGCCACCGTTGACATTCGCTGGTGCTGTAGAGGTGGCTCCATGGAGGTATTTCCTGGTGCGGTGGATGTGTGAGACGGTGGGGTGTTGATGAGGGTTTGACACAGAGAGAGAGAGAGAGAGAGAGAGAGAGAGAGAGAGGGAGTTTTAGAAAGGTAGGTAGGTAATGAAAGAGATAGAGAACGGATGTTGGGCACTCAAATGACTCACATGTCCCTACAAAACCTAAAAATTACGATAATTTCAAAATGATATATATATATATATATATATATAATAATGTTAGCTTGTGGCGTCATGATTTGATTTGTGCTTTACAATATTAATCATGGAAAGCTTTGCTATTTGCTTGTCAACGAGAACTTTTAGTTTCTCTTGATGTAACATGTTAACGAAGATTGAACCAACCCTTAGATTATATGTAGTGAAGTTATTCTAGTGTCGCATTACTAATGAAGGTACGTGTTGCCTGTTAAATCTTAACATGGTAAATCTTAACATTAGTGGATGTAGAAAGTGGCCGTTGGGGGTAATAAATAGTGATGACACTCACTTTTTTTCACTAATTAACTAAACCACAACTATTGGATCTATATGTGTTTAGCAGATTGTTAAAGAACAATTTATGACTTGAATTAAATGCAGTGGAATAGTAATTGTTCTTAGTTAATAGTTCACTTTTAATATCAGTAAATGCTCCCCATCAATCTATAAACCAAAATAGAACAAGTGTATATGTGATGCAGAAAGTAAATGATAAAACAATTATGTTTTCTTGAATGATTCACATATCTATATCTATACTATATTATAAAGCATTTAACAAGGACTTCTTAAAAGTTAAGAGGTACATGTTTAATTGCTTATAATACAACACATAATGCATATAAAAAAATACTTTTGAGGGGCAAATTTGTCTTTAAACACCATATTTAATCAATAAGAAATCAAAAGTCAAGAAATGTGTATGAGAGCTCATAACATTTAACTCAACAATTACTTTGAAGTTGAACACATTAAATAGAATCCTTATAAAAAAGTTCATGCTTTGTTATAATCTTTTATATAAAATTAGCTAATTTATAAAAGTTAAAGTTTTATAAACTTGATAATACTATAAGAACTTGAGAAATAAGTATTGCGCTATCCAAAAGTAATATCAAATATAATCAGTGTTTACGATAGATCGGGTTAGATTGCGCTCTCATAAAGAGACTCGGTGACACCCGCCGCATCGCGCGGGCTAACCCACTTATTAGAATAGTGGAAATCAGTCTAAGTGTGTATTCTATATGTAATAGATGGTGTGAACCCATCTATTTATTGTGAGAAGTAAATGTACATAAGAAGTATAAATCTAATACTAAACTACTACAACAGGCTGTAGTACTGGAACTTGTACAAAAATATCATAAAAGTAATAAAAACTAATATAATACTAAACTGCTGAAGTTCAAGGGCGGTGGGAAGCTTCTATCAGAACTGTTGAATACCAAACAACTTCTGATGAGTAAATCATCAAAGTTGTTATTCAGATGTTTATCTGGTTCATCTTCAGGTCTTTACTCTTCAGCACTTGTAGTTTCTTCTTCAGCACTTTCTTTTACTTCCTCAGCACTTGTGTATATAAAAGTTGCAGAGAGGATATTAAACTAAGGTTGATAGGCTTGTCAATCCTCTTTGACCCAACAATCTCCCCCTGGATTGATGAGCTAAAACCTTATCTAATCTTTATTTAAATCCTCCTCTTCTTCTGCAGTCAAGAATCCTCCGCATTTCTTTAACCATGGATATTTTGATTTCCCTGACTTGTTGTCCAGTGAGGAATGGTCCCTGCTCTGGTTCTAGATATTGAACTGTAAGTAAATCTTCTGATGAAAGGTTGTTTAGTTCACTCTTGTGTTTCAGAACTTTGTATGACATATCTTCTCTTTCCAGGCAGATGACATTTGACTTGTTAGTGAAGGACTATTTCACAATCTTGGATTTGGATTTATCAAAATCCATCTTGTAGGGTATGATACCCTTTCTTGGTTTGCAGCTAGTCCTGATGATTGAGGTTGGTCTTCTACTTCAGTAAAAATCAAGTTGGATCTTTTGACATGTTCAACTTGTGCAATACCAGGGGTGTCAATAGGAATAGGAATGTGGTGTTCAGTGATTACCTTGGTTTTTTTTTTTTTGATCTGTGATAGTCTGCTTCAGTTGATATGCATAAGTAGTTGGATCCCTATCTGCTAAAATCAGAGGTTTCTCTTCATATGACAAGTCTTGGTCAACAATCTGGTTGCCTTCTAGAAGTATCATCTTGAAATATGTTTTGACTTGTTCCTCTAGAAGTTGTTGTTTCCGTTTCTCGGCAGCTGGCTTGGAAGTTGACTTCTTTCAAGGTTCAGTAGTTTTATGAACTTCTGATGTATTGAACATCTCTCGGTTGGTTTTCTACAGAGCCTTGAATTTCTTGTAAGTCTCATGAAGATCAACATCCTTCCATCTAGACAGTTAAGCGTTTGAACCATATTCATTGGCTGCCAGTTCTTCTATAATCTGAGTTCTTTTCATCTTTTTGTCTTTTTCAGCACTTTGTCTTTCTTGAATCAGCTTCACCCTGTATTCAAGTTCTCAAGATGAAAGATCTCTAAGAGAGTATTTTTTGGTCTTGCTATTCTTCACAATCCAGCTAATCAGTTGTTGTCTTTTGTCTTCTTCAGTAATTTAGATTTTTTCCTCAGCAATCCTTTCTTCTTCATCTAACTCTCCGAGTTTGGTCTCATAGGTTTTGAGTTTGTCATTAAAGCTTAAGTCTTCCCTTTCTTCTATGTTGTTCCAGATCTCATCTTCCTTGGCTTTTCTTTGGGCTGACAATAAACTCTTCTCCATTTCTTTATATGAGAATGCAATTGGTGAAGGGTTTAGAACAGCTTCAATTGTAGGCACAGGAATCTGATTTAGAATTGGTTCAATTATTGTAGAAGGTTGAGTTGTTGCTTGTGTTGCAACTACTGAAGGGTTGGTCTGAGTACCAACTACTGAAGGATTGTCTTCAGTACTTTTATGTTGTTCTTCAGCAGTTGTTTCTATGCCATGGGAAGTCTTTTCAGCTTTTTCTCTAAGGAGCCTTTTTTGTTTTTATTCCTAGTCATGCCTTTCTTTCAAGGCAATTTCTTGTTTATTCTTGAAAGATTCTTTTTGGGAATCCTTGAGCTGTTGAGCTTCTCTTGCCTTCTTAGAGGCTTCAAGAGAAATCTTTTCTGGTCCTTTTCCCGTAGCTCTCATCTCCCTCTTTTTGGCTTCATCCACTTTTGGAAACCAAGGAGCAGGAGGTGCAACACTAGATAGATGTTCTAGTTGTCTTCTATTATCTTCTACTCTCCTGGACAACTCTCTCATCTTCAAATCAATGGCATTATTTATCATCTCCAACTGACTTTTGTTTTTCAATTCCATTGTAGTTGTGAAGGTTTGGAGATGTGAAGAAATGAGATGGTGGATCATCTGGTATAAAGGCCCATCTGGGTTGCATAGCTGGTTCAAGTCTATGCTTGTAGCACCAGAAGATTGGGTAGGCTTTTGTGAGTGGGGAGGGGTGTTTCTGGAAGATCCTTGTCAGTTAAAACTTTAGATTCAGGACCTTCACTATTAGCCGTAAATTCTTTGTGGATAGTTGAATCATCATCCAAATTAATGGAATCATCTGAATCCCTGATGATTTCATCAGTTTTATCATGAGCTAGGCCCATCCTAGTAGTCTCATGAACCCCTTTTTCTTAGTTTTGGGGATTTCCTGCCTTAGGCTCAGCGCCTTCATCAGCAATTGCCACAAATGAGGTCTTAATGATATCACTACTGGCCTCTGATCCACCAAGGGGTGGTAAAAGAGTAGCAGCAGCCACATTTGTACCTAAGATCTCAAAGATTGGGCTAAGAGACCTTGATCCTTCCTCATTTCATGGGATAGGATTGATAATATCCTCATCAATGGCCATATAAGAAGTTTGTTCCCCTGTTTGATATATTGACTGAGGAATGACACTAACTGATGGGATTTTTTCTTCCAATCCAGAGAGAAATTAGGCTATCTCTACTGTTTGTGATGGTGAGTGTTCAAGTTCAGTAGTTTTAGGGACATCATTAGATTGGGGTTCAGGGGTTTGGGTTTCAGTAGTTTCAGGGATTTTGGTTTCAGTAGTTTCAGGAATTGGGATAGAAGTTTTATCCTTTTTGGATTTCTTCCTTGAAAACTGAATATTGAAGGTTCTGGCTCTTTTTGGTGATGGTGGAGATGGTGAATGTAACTAAGAGGAAGTTTCAGTTACATCTTTCTCAAGTGCAGATTGCACATTAACGTCCGCAGGCATCTAAACCTCCTGAGGTGTCTTTTTGGGTTTGGTGGTTTTGGAAAATTTTCTCTTAGGCTTTTTGGTCTTTGGAGAAATGGGTTTGGAAGATGTGGGCTCCATGGGGACTGGTTCCTGTTCCTCTTGGTCATCTTCTGGCCTGCTAGCCGGTTTGTTATGCCTAGAGAACTTGTGAGATTAAGGGTTTAAGATTTGATGCATCACCCACAAGTACCTCTTCACCAAGTTCCTTGATTATACAGTGCATTAGGAACCTTGGGTAAAGCAAAAATTTATTTTTATCATTTTGATGATGCAAAACTAGTTCATTGAAAAAATATGATGATGCCCTGAAAGGTGTTTAATTCACAATGGAATGAAAAATTTGTTGTAAAGTAGAAGGCATCTGGTCATAAGAGCCAGTTTTTGGACTCAGACACATGATAATATAATCAAAAAGTAATTTGTATGGTGCATCAAAAAATCTTTTGTAAATTGTAGAATGTGACAGAGTACCTTGGTAACCACATTCAGTCATGGTTAATTGAACAGTACCGGTTGGGATGAATTCCGGGCTTGTGCAACCCTCAGACCTAATCTTATTCCTAAAGTGTCCGGTGTGATTGCCATAGTCTTCCCTTTGATCGTCGTCTTTAGGGAGATAACCTGGCCATCAACAGTGACAGCAACAACGTTTGCCCAAAACTCATTCAGAGTTTGTATGTGGATTGGTGGGTCTATGGTGAGCGTTGTGTATAGTAATTTGATTTCATAACCAAATCAATGATTTCGTCGTATTGGGACCAGGCTTTGTCTTTTGTGAAGTAGCCGCGTTGATTGTGTCCCTATTTGAGTTCAAGAGCCATTATTGCTTTGATAGAACAATTACAGGTTTCAAAGGGTTTGTAGAGAGAGGGAATTTTGTTTTTAAAACGTAATAAATGAGAAAGAGGGGTTTTTAGAAGTTTTATAACTGCCCTAGATCCAACTTCTGAATGGGAAAAGATTGATTTGCCATTTTGACCAAAACTTTCGATGAAACAGATTTATTCATCAGTAGTTTCCCATTTCTCTTCAGTAGTTGTTCACAACAAATATGAATTCAATTTTAAAAACACCCAACATAACTTTTGATGTTTTGTACATCAATAGTTTTTCTTTTTAAAAAATATTCCCTTCTGATGTTTTGTACATTAGTAGTTTCTCTATTTTTGGTCATCAGAGGTTTAGGAATAGTTGAGTAACAAATAAGTGAAAATGAAATATGTACAGAAAAATGAAAACACTTACAACATTACTCCAAATTTAGCTATTTGATTAGCATGGATACCAACCTCTGAAATGTTGATGGGTCAAGGGTTTTTATGAACACATCAGCTATTTGATTAGCCGTTGAAACATATTTCACCTCAATTTTGCATTTTTCATAGCAAACCTTTATGAAATGATACCTGATTTCATTATGTTTTGTCTTTGAAAATTGGACAGGATTTTGAATAATGCTAATGGCTGAGGTACTGTCTATGAGCAGTGGAGTCTTGGTTTCTTTGATTCCATAATCAAGAAGTTGATTTCGAAGCCATTGTATCTGTGATGTACAACATGTAGCTGCAATGTACTCTGACTCAGCAGTTGATGTTGCCACAGAAGTTTGCTTCTTTGATTGCCAAGACACCACATAGTTTCCTATGAATTGACATCCACCAGATGTTGATTTTCTTGACATTTTACACCCTGCATAGTCACTATCTGAAAAAGCTATCAATTTGGTATGAGTGTTAGCAGGATACCAAATCCCTGATGTAGGAGTTCCTTTTAGATATCTGAAAATTCTTTTGACTGCAATGAGGTGTGATTCCCTTGGAGCTAATTGATATCTAGAACAAAAACATATTGAAAACATAATATCTGGTCTAGAAGCAGTTAAGTAAAGTAGGGAACTAATCATACATCTGTACATGGTTTGATTAACCTGTTTACCTTGATCATCAGGTTTAACTTGTGTGGTTGGACACATGGGAGTGGAACATGATTTACAGTCTTGTAAAGAAAATTTGTTCAATAATTCCTTAACATATTTTGATTGATGTATAAATGTTCCATTTACTTGTCGCTTAATCTGCAGTCCTAGAAAGTACTGCAGTTCTCTCATTGTGCTCATCTCAAATTTTGATTGCATGAGTTTCTTAAAATCATCACACAGTTTTGTGTTTGTTGAACCAAAAATAATATCATCAACATAAATTTGAACAAGTAGGATGTGATTTCCAATATACTTTATGAAAAGAGTTTTGTCAATGGAACCTCTTGTAAAGTGATTTTTCAATAAAAATGTGGAAAGTGTGTTATACCAAGCTCTTGGAGCCTGTTTTTGCCCATATAGAGCCTTGTCTAGTTTGTACACCCAATCAAGATGAGAAGGATCCTCAAACCCAGGTGGTTGATAAACATGCACTTCCTCTTTTATTTTTCCATACAAAAATGCACTTTTAACATCTATTTGAAAAACTTTGATTTTGTTGGAAATTGCATATGCTAAAAATAACCTAGACGGCTATAAGCCTTGCTACTAGTGCAAAGGTTTCATCATATTCAATTCCCTCTTCTTGGGAAAAACCTTGAACCACCAGTCTTACTTTGTTCTTAATGATTAGACCAGCTTCATCTTGTTTGTTTCTGAATACCCATCTTGTGCCAATTGGTAGCTTGTTAGGAGGTAATGGACAAATTTCCCATCCCCATTGCTTTTTGAATTGTAGCAACTCATCCTTCATAGCTTCCACCCAATTGTTATCTTTAAGGGCTTCTTGGTATTTCTTTGGTTCCAACTGTGAAATGAAGGCAGTGTAAAAGCAGAAGTTGGAAAGCTGGTTTCTTGTCAGAACCCCTGAAGCTATATCACCAAGAATTTGATCTAATGGATGATCTTTATGCTCAATCAGTTGTTATTGGGGTTAAACAATGGGCTCTTGTGTTTCTTCAAACAAACTACTGAGGTTAATAATATATGATTTAGTTGTTTGGACTGTATCAGAAGTTTTAGGAGCTGCATTAGAAGTTTGGGCTCCTGAACCAGTAGTTATTTGGATTGTTGGTTTTGGAGTTGATTTGCAGGTTGTATTGGGAGTCCATGAAGAAGGACCATCATCAAACCCTTGATCACCATAATAAGTGGGTTTAGATAAGTTATTTACAGCTTTTTCAAGTCCAAGGTTAAAACTGTCAAGGTCAAAGAGTTCAGCAGGATGTGCTGGAATGAGTGCATGTTTTGACTCATTGAACTTGACATTCAGTGTCTCTTCTACTATCTTGGTTCTTGAATTGAATACTTTATAAGCTTTCCTTGTGGAAGAATAACCAAGAAAATAACCTGAATCAACTTTAGCAACAAACTTTGAAATGGAGTCCTCAATGTTTAGAACAAAACATTTACATCCAAATGCCCTGAAGAAGGAGATAAGGGGCTTAATGCTATGAAGAACTTCAGAAGCAGTCTTGAAATGTCTTTTGTTTATAAGGACCCTGTTCTGAACATGACAAGTTGTGTTAACTGCTTCTGCCCAAAAATAAAGTGGTAGGCCTGAATCAGCTAACATGGTTCTTGCTGCTTCAATTAATGTCATATTCTTCCTTTTTACAACACCATTTTGTTCAGGAGTTCTATGAATGCTAAACTGTTTAACAATCCCTTTAGACAAGCAGAAATCATTTAGATATTTGTTCCTGAATTTTGTCCCATTGTCACTTCTGATGACTTTGACAGAGAGATAATATTGCTTCTCTACTTATAGAATGAAGAATTTGATTATTTCATCTGCCTCATCCTTTGAAAATAAGAAGAAAACCCATGTAAATATTGAGTAGTCATCAATGATGACCAAGCAGTACTTCTTCTTACCAAGGCTCATGATCTTGACTGGTCCAAATAAGTCCATATGGAGTAGTTGAAGACATGCAGTAGTTTTGGATTCTTCAATAGACTTATAGGAGGACTTATGCTGTTTCCCTTTAAGACAGGAAGCACAGTGTTCTTTACCCTGATATTCCTTCAAGGGTAGACCCCTGATTAAGCCCATTTTTTTTTTACTTTATTTATGGTTTTAATGTACACATGGCCAAGTCTCATATGCCAAAGGTCTGTTTTAGAAGTTGATGCTTTTGAGAAGACAAGCAGTGTTGTTCAGTACTTTGTCTTTTTCAATGTCTATAGCATAGACATTGCCACATCTTTTGGCAATTAGCAAAGTATGATCATTGATAATATTCTCTATCAGCTGTTGGCCTTTTGGTGAAATGATTTTTCAAGCAGTTTTGGTGAAAAGGAAGAATATCCCTTATCACATATTTGAGATACACTCAGCAAGTTATACTACAGATTTTCAACCAGATTGACCTTATCAAACTGTACTTTGCCAGAGGATACATCACCATATCTAAGAACATATCCCTTGCCATTGTTCCCAAAGGACACATATCCTTCTCTTTGACTTATGAAATTGTGATCAGGTACTTGCATCACGTCATGTGCATTGAGCCTCCACTATCAACATACCAGATGCTATTTAGAAATTGGGAGGCCCTCTGCACAAAGAGTAGATTAGTTAGTTTTAGGAACCCAAGCCACTTTGGCTTTGGGTTTACTCTTGAGAACAGGAAGAGTAACAGTAAC
This sequence comes from Ambrosia trifida, assembly GCA_028751855.1. Lineage (NCBI taxonomy): Eukaryota > Viridiplantae > Streptophyta > Magnoliopsida > Asterales > Asteraceae > Ambrosia > Ambrosia trifida. The sequence goes on along the minus strand of CM054123.1, from coordinate 18,100,586 downwards.
TGATGTTGAGTTTTAGTCCTTTTCTCAGGAATGGTTTTGTTGGACTGTTGTTTGTTGGAATAAAAAGTCTTTTCAAAATCATTTTTAATCTTTTTGCCAACATCCAGTTGTTTGATTTTATTATTAAATAAACTTCCTTTTCTGAATCTGCAAAATTCTAATGTGTGGTTAAACAGACCACATACCACACATGGTTTTGCCTTTCCATTCATTTTATCATTGTCAGTAGTTTTGGAAGGCATTTCTCTAACATTTTCATCATTTTTAATTTTTTTTCAGTAGTTTTTAGGGACTCAACTCCTGAGTGCTGAAGATTTGATGTCAGAGGTTTACACTTTTGATAATGATTTTTCATCAGCAACGGTGAGAAAACACTAATGAAAAGATGTGCTATCTTTGAATTTAGAGGTTTCTTTTTGAATCATTTCACTTGCATCATCAGCAGTTTTGGGAGTGAAATCAGTTGGTGATTCAATGTGATTGTATCTAATGCCAAACTTAACATTTGATGCACTTTGTTTGTTAAGAAGCATTTGATAACCTCTACATGACTCAACCCATGTTTCACAGTGAACCTTGGTGTCAGCAAGTTCTTGTCTGACAGCTCCTAGGTTTTCTATCACGATTTTTATTTGCGCTTGAGTTTCAATGGCTTTATCAGTTAAATTAGAAATTTCTTTATTTTTAGAAGAAATTTTTCTTTCTAAATCACATTTTAACTGGGTGTATTTTCTTTCTGAGTCATTGGCCTTGCCTTGTAGATAGACATTTGTTTCCCTGATTAAAGCAAATGCTTCTTTGCATGATTTTGAGCAAAGCTTTAAAAGGGATTCCTATGATACCTGTAATAATGCAGAATTAGGGGAAGATTCCTCAAAATCCATTAAGGCAAAGTTTTTTCTGCCATTATCTGGTTTTCCCCTGTTGGTATTAAAAACCTTGTTGTCAGCATATGGACTGAATTATGATGTGTCATATGGAAGGTTGCTCTAATCAACATACCCAGAGGTAAAAAGACTTTGGTGACTGGGTTGTTGAGGTTGTGGAGGTTGAGCAGCATCAGTGGAAGGCATTTGCTGTTGGTGTTGGCCCTGTTGCTGAATGGGCATTTGAACATACTGAATCTGAGGCACATATTGGATTTGTGGAGATGGTGCCTGAGATTGTATGTAGTTATGTGAGGATGCAAAGTGAGCACTTCCATGTGATCCTTGATTTCTGTTGTAACTGGAGCTTGGTTGGTTTCTTGTTTGTGGTTGGTTGTAGCTAGAGCTTCTACACTCTCTAGCAAAGTGTCCCAACTTCTGAAACTTGTGACATCTAAGATTAGATTTGTCAAAACGAACTTTTGTTTGATAATTTAATCCTGGAAATTTTCTACCTGAACTTTTATAAAATTTGTTAGTTTTAATACTTAGCATGGCCAGTTGGTGCAGAATATCTATTTCCTCTAAATCATCACTACTGAAAATTTTTATGTCATCAAGTATAAAACACATGTTATCAGTAGTTTGATTTTCATCATTGTCATAGGTTGAATATGATCTTTCTGATGAGATCCATGTTGTGATGTCAATGTGATCAAAAGAACCAAAATCATTTGAACAAGATGAGGAATCTTGTCCCAACAAAGCTGTACTACCAGGAACATAGTCATCAGCAGTTTTACCAGAATTTTGTAACTTTTTCTTTTGATTAATTTCTCTTTCAAAAGTTAATAATCTCCCACGTAATTTTGGAAGTGTTAGGGAGTCAAAATCTGAACTTGACTTGAGAACTATGGAGTAAGTTTCCCATTTTTCTAGTAGAGACCTTAAAAATCTATGTAACATAGATGTATTTGTGTAGGTTTGCCCATTTAATTTAACTCGGAAATAAGTGAAGAAAATCTTTTAAATTGTTGTATTAAAGTTTATCCATTTACATGAGTAAAAGTTTTATATTGTTGAGCTAAGATTTCTCTGGTGTTGGCAATCACCTCATCAGTTCCTCCAAACTGTTCTTTGAGGCTATCCCACAGCTCTTTGGCACTCTCATAATGTAAGAGCTCAGCATATATTTCATTTGGGAGAGCCATTGCAACATAGAGAAAGCTTTAGAATCAAGCTCAAGTTTTAGGAAATCTTCTTCTATGTAGTCTTTTGGTTCTCTGACTTTTTTTATTTTAGTTTCTCGATCAATAATCACTGGTTTATGGGGTCCATACATGACAAACTTCCAACAACCAGTGTTCTGCTGTGATAAAGTATGTGCCATGCTTCTTTGCAAGATATTATATTCATTTCTTACTGGCATAAGAGGCTTATTAGTAGATCCGGTATTATGAGGATCCATTTTCAAGAAGATTGATTGAATAGCAATTTCTTAAAGTGATGGATTGGAAAAATAAAATGAACTATAGACTTTGATTGAATATCAATAAGAGCCTGTGTCTGATCTCAATTTGTTAGATTGATATTTATCAGATAAACTAGAAGCTCTGATACCAATTGTTTGATCTATATGTGTTCAGCAGATTCTTAAAGAACAATTTAAGCCTTGAAGTAAATGCAGCAGAATAGTAATTGTTCTAAGTTGATAGTTCAATTTTAATATCAGTAAATGCTCCCCCTCAATGTATAAACCAAAATAGAACAAGTGTATATGTGAAGCATAAAGTAAATCATAAAACAGTTGTGTTTTCTTGAATGATTAATGTATATTAGAAAAGTGGAAATCTGTCTAAGTGTGTATTCTATATTTAATAGACTGTGTGAATTCATCTATTTATAGACAGAAGTAAACATACATAAGAAGTATAATCTAATACTAAAATACTACAATAAGTTGCAGTCTTGGAACTTGTACAAAAATATCTCAAAAGTAATCTAAACTAATATACTACTAAACTGCTAAAGTTCAAGGGCGGTGGGAAGCTTCTATCAGAACTGCTGAAGACCAAACAACTTCTGATGAGTAAATCATTAAAGTTGTTCTCCAGATGTTTGGCTGGTTCATTTTCAGGTCTTTACTCTTCAGCACTTGCAGTTTCTTCTTCAGCACTTTCTTTTACTTCTTCAACACTTGTCTATACAAAAGTTGCATAGAGGATATTAGACTAAGGTTGATAAGCTTGTCAATCCTCTTTGACCCAATAACAACACATAGTATCTATACTATGTTATAATGCATGAGGTAAGGGTAGTTTAAGAGGCCCAAAAGTTAAGGACTTTATTTTCATAAACAACCCTAAAATGAGGGTAAAATAGTCATTCAAACACTTTTACACTTTAATACCTCATCTTACTTACACTTTAATCCCTTAAATTTTACTCAACTTTTGCTTATTTGAATTATAGTTAAACTTATTTTCCTTGTTTTAAGCAAAGTGATTTTTAAATAGTCATATTTTTTCATACATTGATACTTTAAAAAAAAATATCATAATAATGAGCATTTTATTATCTTTTATTTGAGTATAGTATTATTAATTTTTTTAATTAAATTTTTTTTATGTGCTACGTGATTAACAATACCTACGAGTGAGCAAAAACTAAACCGTTCAATGAAGCCAAACAAAAAAGAGACAAAACTAAACCAAAATCAATTGAAAACTAAATTAACCAACATCCAATTTAACTTAAAATCGGTTATCGTTTTCTTTTTTACCCTTAGTTAACCGAAATCAGACAAACGAAACGGAACCATTCATATATTCATAACAGTGTGCTAGCGCGATATAGTAGGGAGCACATACACTTCTAATGATGCATGGTTGTGTTAGGTTCAGTTCAGTTATTAGCCTCAACTGAAACAAAAATCGACATTATCGGTTTATCGATCTTATTAACCAACCGATTAATTGGTTTAGTAAATTTGGTTAAATTGTTGTTTTTAATTAATAACCAAAATCAAACTTTAGGTAATTTTTTTTCTTAGAAGTACATGAAAGGGAGATATAAATACATGAAATGGATGTATAAAAGATATAAATGTTGATGCACTATTATGTGGACGTCACTGTCGAATAGACTAGGGTTGAGTCGTGTATTGTGTTACATGAGATTGTGGTGATCCATAAGGGCATTTTATGGATCTGATGAATTTGTGAATATAGACCAAAACCTAAGCCTAGGTTCGACCATTTGCAAGGGGCGAACCTGCAGAATCTGCAGGTTCGACCTCCTTAAATGGGCGAAGGTGGCTTATGATTTTGGACTATAAATAGCAATCTCATGTGTTGATTTTCATTGTAGATTTGAGTTTGTGCTTTGAATGCTCTCAAAGGGGAGGTCATGCCCGACCTCCCCCGGCCCCGAGATAGATGTTTATCCTACTGATGACAGTGTCTGTAACCGTTTCTGAATTAACACGAATCTGTGATGACTTTGTTATCGTATGTTTATGTCTCGTATCGAATCTTCCGTCTGAAACCGAGTTGTTTTCGCTTATTTGATCCGTGGATTCGGTTATTAACCGGATTCTCAACTGGTATTAGAGCTATGGTACCGATTTGAATGATCTAACAGTCGTTTGAATCAATCACAGCTCGTTTTCATGATTTCAGACGTTAAAATTCAGTTCTTGATTGAAAGGTTGAAACCCTAGAAACCCTAGATTCTTAATTGAACCCAAAAATCATGTGATTTCACCATGTTTTTGTGAATTCGAGGGTTAGGTTTTCATTTCCGCACCTTTCTGTACAAGTTTCATAATCAAATTCGAACAATCAGAGTGTTTATGGGCTGATTTGCATAAAATATTGAAGAAGAACACGTTTTCTGCAAACAATCGAATGTGCAGCAGATTAGAACTTACGAGTGGTCGAACGTGGCTTGTAAACGGTCAAACGTAGGTTTTGAAGGTCGAATCTGCTAATTTGAATTGATAAGAACGGTCGAACCTGGAAGTTTTCCACATTCGACCTCACGACTGGTCGAATGTGGAATCTTAATTTTAGTCAGGTTTACATGAACTTGGTTCGACCCAATCATGGTACATTCGACCATACACAGGGGTCGAATGTAGGTTTATTTTCACTTTCGCCCCTTCGACATAGAGAATGAAAAATTGGTATTTTAAGGGGTAAAAAATTTCGAAAATTTTCTATGGCAATTTTTGAAGATTTTTGGGAGAATGGTGATGATGTCTACATAAATTGTTGAAGAAATGATGATGATGAAACGTTTTATTGTGGGGTAGTCATGAGAATCAACAGTATGATAATCAGATTCAAATGACTATTATGGGCCAGAAAATAGACAGATTTTATTCCGCAAGATGAAGAACAGTCAACCCAGTTCCAGTGTGATTGAAGGAACTTGTTCAAACAAAGTTGTTATATACAAGCATATCAAGACTGAGATCTCAATGTTTCAAAAATAATGAGGGATCCCAGTAGAAGTCATGTGGCACGTAGATTCAACGAAAGTTTCAAGGTTACAGTCCTGAAGAATTTCAAGAGCTGTTGGTGGTTATTGTTGGCCCTATAGAAAACTTCAGTTTCTGAAGCATTTCAAGTCCACAATTGTACCGGTAGTTCCTGCAGAAAACTTCTGATTGCTTGATTCACTCGTCTACGGCTAGTATTCTGTCAAACAGATGAAGTTACTCAAGAACATTTAAAGAGAAGAATGTGTTAATGTAATAACAGTCAGCACAGATGAAGAATTTCATAGAAGTACAAGTGTCCGAGTGGATTGTTTTGCACATAGTCACATTTGAGATGTTTAATTGGGTACTGACAGTTAGACTTCTCCAGTTGGTGTGAAGGGTGATGCAAAGGTTAAGTGTAGATATGAGATGTGAATTAGTGGTAGTACCTACGTGTTACGTTGAATATCTGATCGGTCAGTATGGAATCCTTCTAGCAGAGGTCTTATCGGGCTAGTTGGATTGCGCGTGATGTACTTGGTCAAGATGACATTTCTGGGTACTGATGCTACAAGACTGCAGTGCATTACATTGTCAACTTCACATTGGCATAACTAGGTGATCTGGTTGTAATTCAGCGGCTCGCTGATTTCGCAAATGATATACGTGGTCTAGCTGACTTCCTACGTATTGATGCTGAGGATCCGTAAGTGCATTACTTGGTCAGTTCACGAAGGATATTCTATTTCTAACTCTATGCAATAGTGCATGTATTGAGGGGGGAGACCTGTGATTTTGACTGTTGATGTGCAAGAGATTTGTGGATTCGCCAGCAACGTCTAAGGGGGAGATTGTTGATGCACTATTATGCGGACGTCACTGTCGAATAGACTAGGGTTGAGTCGTGTATTGTGTTACATGAGAATGTGGTGATCCATAAGGGCATTTTATGGATATGATGAATTTGTGAATATAGACCAAAACCTAAACCTAGGTTCGACCAGTTGCAAGGGGCGAACCTGCAGAATCTGCAGGTTCGACCTCCTTAAATGGGCGAAGGTGGCTTAAGATTTTGGACTATAAATAGCAATCTCATGTGTTGATTTTCATAGTAGATTTGAGTTTGTTCTTTGAATGCTCTCAAAGGGGAGGTCATGCCCGACCTCCCCCGGCCCCGAGATAGATGTTTATCCTACTGATGACAGTGTCTGTAACCGTTTCTGAATTAACACGAATCTGTGATGACTTTGTTATCGTATGTTTATGTCTCGTATCGAATCTTCCGTCTGAAACCGAGTTGTTTTCGCTTATTCGATCTGTGGATTCGGTTATTAACCATGTCTCAATAAATATAGGCAAAAAAATTTAACCAAAGTTTGGTTTTTGTTGTTAACCAAAATCAACTAAACCGGACTAAAAATCGATAATCTACCCATATAAATCGAACCAAATAATCGATTGTTTAATAAGATTGATTAACTGAAGACTTTGGTTTTAGTTTCGGTTGAGGCTAATAATCGAACAAAACCGAACCATACACACCCTTATAAGTGTCTGTTTTCCACGTTGCATCATGCGGACACCCTACTAGTTATAGTTATATGAGAATATGAGGTTTTAGAATAAGAGATAATAAGAAGATAATCTATAAAGATAAAAGTAAGATATCTTGTATTTTAGTAATTAAATATGTCCATAGTTATGAGTTATATAACACATTGGTTGTATTTTCAACTTTATTATTATATGGAACACTGTTATTTATATAATCTATTATCAACAAAAACATATTTTTTAATGAGAAAGTTCAACTCATATGAATTCAAATCACATATTCCTTGTAATTTCTTGACACTTGCCTACTATTTAATGCATTAAGTGTAAACAAATTTGTCTACCAACTTCTTTACTCATCTAAACTCATGGAGACAATATGATCAATATGCATTGCTGGCATTTTATTGATGACGTTGATACAAGTATATTGGATCTCTATAATCACAAGATCGATCATGCGAGTGGTATTATGCGACACTATCAATTTATTGAAAGTTCTAAGCAAGACTAGTGTTGCTTCATATTTGCAAGTATTCTTGACACACAACATACGTCTAGTTTACTTGCATCTCAAATGTGCCTACTAAAACGACTCTAAAATATAGCACTAATTTAGACACTGAAATGATACCAACTACGAACAATACCTAATTGACGCAAAGTGAACTACATGAGACAATTGACTCTCAAAATTGATCACTGAGAATGAAACTTGAAGGTGCTATTTAAAGCCTTCTTACCAACTAAGGTGCATGGCTGTGCATCTGGATAGGTGTCTAGACAAGATCTCTAGGTGTTTGTATTCATCTCTTTTGTATCTTGTGCATTAATTGTTAGTACACCCTACGGATATGTCCCTTGCGTAGATATGGGTTTAGGATCATGTTTTGCCCGTTATATAGATGTTTGGGTAGCATTGTATAGGTTTAGGGTTATTTTGGGGATTTCAGAATATTCCAGGCGTATCAATGCTTCATACGCCTGGCTGTCCCATGCGTATGAGTTCGCATGCCTACTGTATCTAGGTGTATGAACCAGTCCGCTATAAATACCCCAAGTGTTGAACCATTTTGTAACTTTTGCCAATTCTAACAACTGCAGCCCATTGTGTGTCTGTGTTTTTGTGTGTGAGCTCTCATATTATTATTATCTCATAAACATAAACCTATAACAACTAACCAGATCATTAATTCCGACCTCAATCCGTTACGTGTGCGATATTAATATCTTGTCCGAATTCGATCCTACAAGTGTTATCAAAGCCGAGGCTCATATCACGCTTGTTGTTATAGTGGTTTGCATCAGATCTGAAAGGTTTTTGTGCAATTGTTCATTGAAAACTTGTTTTTGACCCATTTGTGAATTTGTGTTTAGAAACTGTTATTGATCATATCCAAATCAAATTTCAATCAAAACGGATTAGATCTAGGATTTTTGGGAAAAACTTCAAGTTTATGTTCATCATGGTTTTTGGCTTGAAATCATTTACATGGATTGTTTTTTGATGATCTGATCGTTGTTTCATCTTACAAAAGTGTTTTGGAAACTTACTGAATCAAAATTAGATGTTAAACAACGTTATTTGAATCAGATCCGAGACTTTTGATAAAACCCATAAGTTTGGTGTTCATAGTTTTTCATAATTTTGGATTATAATTGTTGTTTTGGATCAATTTGGGCATTGGAATCTTGTTATGAATCATTCCCCACACATAACCTAATCATCTGATCATCCAAACATCCAATTCCATCAAATTTTTTGATTTCCCCATGAAGAACACTCATACTTGTCCTCTGCTGCCATACGCCTAGCCTGCCCACACGTATCAATTCATATGCGTCCCTCAATCACACGTATCAAACCATACTTATCAACTGGTCACACGTATCACCCTTCATAAACGTATTAAGTTCATAACCATCACCTTGTCACACGTATCACTTTCATAGACATCTCATTAACACGTATCACCTTCATAACTATCAAACCCACACATAGCAGCTCATAACCATAAACACCTACACATATCATTTCATAACCCTCAATCTTTACACGTATCAAACCTTCATACGCATACATTCATACTGGTGGTTTGTGATACGCCTCCCTTTCATATGTGTCCTTTCATACATGTACTTCATACTTGTAATTCACATACGTGTGTTAAAGTTTTCATATGTGTGTTAAGAGCATCCCATATGTGTGTTAATTTCCTCATACATGTGACTACCTGTGTTTGTCAAATTTTGAGCATTTTCAAGTTTGACTGTGTCCGTTTCTCTTCCCAATCACAGCTTATTCATCTAATATCATTCCAATCCAATCATCATGAGTTGGAATTACCTCACCTAAATTATCCATCCCAAGCATATTCAGCAACAACAAACCCCCCAAGTCTAACATTCTTATGTTGTTGCTAATGCTCTGAACCCTCCACAGCAGGCAAACGTTGTCCCACCTTATTATCCATTTCCCCGCCTCAGCAGCAAATACCCATGTCGTCAAACTCTTGGGCTATGGTTTTGGTGACAAGCCAAGTTCAGAGCATACATCAGATGACGAAAAGTGACAACGAGATGGGTAGCGGCAACAAGGCTCCTAAGATGGAATATTTGAATGAGTGTCCAACCTGGAAGGGGAGATTACAGAGGCACATTGAAGGGATAGATGCGGAAATTTGGTATTGGGTAGAGCATCCACTGGTGAGAAGGCTAAAGGAGAATTCAAACATACCAGTGGATATCTCGCAGATGAGTGATGACAAGAAGAAGAACTATAAGAATGAGAGAAAGGGGTTCTCCATTCTAATACAGGCATTGCCAAAGGACATCTTGCACTGGTACAACGTGTGCTAGATTGCTTATGATCTTTGGGCATTATTGAAGCAGGGATGTGAAGGAAATGTGAGGAAGTTCAAGATCAAGTAGGATTAGTTGAGGAAGGAATTTGAAGCCTTTAGCCATATTGGACAGGAAACACTCAGAGACATGCAAACACGAGACTATCATCTCATGAGTGAACTTCGTAAGTTTAATCTTAAATACAGAACTAATTGAATGTTTTACAGATGCACTCCCACCACAATGGATGCACATGTGGATGTGATGAAGGAGATAGGCCATTATGAAACTTTACCCATTGGTGAGTTTTTGTTGAGGCTAGGGAATAGAGAGATTGAAGAGACCATGAAATCAAAACGGATTCCATTACCACAAAATCCTGAACTTTATCATACAGCTACTCCAGCAACCTCTGCAATCACTACCAGTTCCCGACCTTAGACAACATTTATCTCATATGTTGTCAATGACCCATTTGCTTGCAACACACCACCTCAAATTGTTCAAGTCCCAATTCCTAATCCTATGTTATAGTATTCAAGTGCTTACCAGTATACACCATCACCAGCCACTTCTACCACCTATTGCCCAATTCCACCAAAACCTTCAAACACATATGTTCATCTTAATACTTCCACCCCCGAACAGTCAGCTTATGTTTCTTCAAACAATATGATGGCCCAATCCTCTATGAATAATTTTGGGAATGTGACATTAGAGGTTGCGAAGGAGCATGTTGCACTATTGTCTGCATTTGTTACATCCTACAATGACTTGGTGGCAGGGAACATCGGCAATGTCAACCTGACGAAAGAAGATTATGATCAGCTCGACAAAGACGAAACGGATCTCACGGATATACAATGGCATTTCGTAAGTGTGGTGAGACATACTGAAGATTTTATGGAAAGAACCGGTCGCACTGATTGTCAGACCAACACGGATACTAAGTACGGTTTAAACAAGCAGAAGGTCACGTGCTTTAACTGTGGTATACGTGGACACTTTAAAAGAAAGTGCGACAATCCAATCCAACAAGGAAACTAGTATCCTTTCAGGGCAAACCGTGGTCAAAGACATCAAAACCCATTCCAACAGCGTCCTCAACAACAAGCACAAGCACCTGTTCTAAATCATGAACGTGCTATTGTGCCAATGAAAAACCCACAGCCACAACCCGCACCACAAGCCAATAACCAGGCTAGGGCAATGATAGTGCAAGCTGATGAAGGCGTTGACTAGAATCTTCCGCTAGGATGGAATGGGGAGGTGAATGTGGGAGGTGAATGTAGGAGGTGCAGCGTGTTGTGCTGAGATTATTAAGGATGTTCAACAGGAGGAAGGGTCATCATCTTCAAGCTCAGAAGAAAGTTCGAGTGATGACGAGTGTTCGGAAGAAGTATCTAGTCAACAATCTGGGTAGTCAGAAAGCAATGCAGATTCTCTGTATGACGATGTTGACAGGCTGCTCGTAGAAGCTTATTTCTTAACCAAACAAAAGTCATGCTTGGTTCAAGATCTTGTGGAGTCAACAGTTGACAATTCCAAGTACTTCTTTATAGATGGTTCGTCTTCTCACTATGCTTTCATGGCAAACATTCATGACAACCAGGTCAGTTCTTCTGAAACACCAAAATATTTGAAATGTTATGAGTTAGCTATCTTCGTTAATGGGGCATCTTCGTCAATAGGGTATCTTTGTTGTTGGGTATCTTCGTTTTTGGGTATCTTTTCTCGTGGGTATCTTCGTTATTAGGCATCTTCGCTTATTAGGTATCTTCCCTTATTAAGCATCGTCCCCCATTAAATCTGTTTTGGATCGTAGAAGATTATCGGAGGTGAACTAGTCAGATTAGTCTGCACAGGTGAGTTCGTCTAAATTCGAAGGACAAAAAAAAAGTCTGGAATCTGGAAAAATTTTATTGCACAAATTTATTTTCCGGATGACTAGAATAAGGAGATGTTTTTGGAAGAAAAGTTTGGTGATAATATTTTTCCGAAAATTTTAACCGGTTCACAATGTTAATTGGAAAATTCTCATGATAGAAGAGTTATTCTAGCAAGAAGTTCCAGCTTTATCTCCAGGCCTTATGTGTGAACAACTGTGAGTCAGGTATTCTAGTATGTTTTACAGACCCGTTTGGATTAGTAATTAGAGTTGTGGATGGCAGAAACCAAAAGTGAACACGTTTTAAATCTCTGGGTGATACTTTAGGGTCGAAGTTGAGTGTTGTTGCATAGGGATTTGATTGGAAATATCAGGTTATACCGGAAGATTTTAGTGAGATTTTGAAGAGAATAAGGGGAGATAAAACTTTCTTGAAGATTTCTTGTGAAATAATCAAGCATTATTCTCTGAAAATTTCACAGATGTTCTAGTCAAGAAGATCATGGTGATTAGTTTGGCATGATTTTGTTCTTATGTTTCCTCTTTAGGATTCCGAGTGACAGTAGTCTACCTAGTTTCTAGTCATAGCGGGTGATTATGGATTGGGTGTTTCAGATCAAGATGGAAGACTGAGATTGAAGATTATAGAGCATGTATGTGTGATTTTGTCAAAGTGTCTTTGTAATGAAGCTGATCATTCATTGCTGATTAGTTGAAGATTGAACCCTATCATATGCCGGTTACTTTAGAGATTATTAATCAGGCGTAATTCTTCATAGGAGGGAAGTTGCAGATTATGGTGGATCCCGAAGTAATTTGGATAGACTTACATTGAGGGGGAGATTGGACATGAAACGCTTCAGGTTTTCGGTTGATTTGTGAAGATATCAAACAGAGTCATACACAGCTGGTTGAAGACAAGGATCAAGAAAACAGAATATGGTGTTGTTCATGCAGGTGTCAGTCTAGAAGTAAGACTAGTTCGTGGATCGCTAGAGGTTGATGCAGTGTAGGTTGAAGGTCAAAGTGCACTGCCAGAAAATCAAGGCTTGCCAGAGAATAACTGAAATCATTAATTAAGGGGGAGTTTGTTAGTACATTATTTGTGTCTAGTGATTATCAGTATTTGTCAGAATTGATAGCAAAGGTCAAGGGGGAGTTTGTTAGTGCAAGTTTGTGACCGTTGCTATGCAATTCAGTACATAGGCGAATATGTCCTTAAGCGAAGATAGTATAGAGCGAATATGGCACTGGGCGAACTTGTGGTGACCCAGGAGAAGATGTGTAACTTTTCCTGAGGCCTAGCCCAAAGAGAATATTCCATCTTAGCCTATATATGTGTGTGTGTTGCTGCAACAACTCTTAGGAGAAGACTATTGTGTATGGTCTAGTCTAGGTTGGCCTGGGGTTGAGCTCACCTCAGGCCGGCGTACCATTCAACAATGTATGTGTGTGTGTGTGTGTATGTATGTATGAAGAATATGTGTCGATTCATTTTATCTATCAATAAAGAAAGATTCAGTTATTACATGCATACTCTTTATGTTGAACGTCTCCCATATAATCAGGAGTTATCGTATGTGATCGGTCCAACATGAGTTAATAGTGGTATCAGAGCATGGTTAGGAATCGGAAGGTTTAATCGCCTCTCGATTCATGATTGCTCTTGATTTTGGGTTTTAATACCGCTAAAACTCATTGGGGACAATAAAATCGATCAGATCTGATGCATTTTATGTTTGATCAGAAGTTCCAATAGCCTTCTATATGATTTTCGACCAGATCTGAAGAATTCTGATGTGTTCGGGTGAAAATTTTCGATCAGGATTTGTAACAAATAGAGAAACGAAGATAAGTTAAAAACGAAGTTAGCTATCTTTGTTAATGAGGCATCTTCATTAATGGGGTATCTTCGTTAATGGGGTATCTTCATTGTTAGGTATCTTCATTTTTGGGTATCTTCGCTCGTGGGCATCTTCGTTATTGGGTATCAATAATGAAAGATTCGGTTATTACATGCATACTCTTTATGTTCAACGTCTTATATACAATCAGGAGTTATCATTTGTGATCGGTCCAACACGAGTTAACAGCACCAACCCTAAGTGAGATTTTGATAGTAGAGGATTAAACCACCCACAAGACCAAATACTAGATGATTGATTAGTTTATTCATTAAACAAAGTTAGAGTAGAAATAATTATTAAGAACACAGAACACCACTTTAAACAGAAATAAACTATTTATTTCATACCAAGTTCCATCATCACCCTAGCAACACCCAGAGAAATCTAGCCTAGCATGGTTGTTGATACAACAAGCTCACAAGGTTGGTTTTGTGAAAACATGGTGAGGGTTGTATAGATATTTCTAGTGGTTTTGGGTGATTTCGGGTTGTTTCTCTCTCAAATGTGGTGTTTATGGCGTGATGTCAGGCTCCAATGGACACCTACAAGCTCCAAAGATGGTTGATACTTCATGTAGAAGTTGGAGGATCTGATGATTTAAGGGATAGGATGGGATGCCAAAGGGTGGAGTGGAGGTATCTATTTATAAGCATTTCAGGTGGTGCACGCCCGTGCTCCAAGATATGGCATGCCCATGCTCGACAGCTGGTACGGTTGTAGAGTCATTTCACACAGAAACTGTCTCTCTGCAGATCAGGCACGCCCGTGCTTGTCCCTTCGTGCAACTGTCTTGTCAGTTTGGTCAGTTCTGGAACATTCCTGAGTACACGTTGACCTGAGCACGACTGTGTACCTTGGTGGGCACGCCCGTGCACTCCTATGCACTTGACGTTTTGCTTCCTGCTGACATGGAAATATGGACTTGTTAACCCGGGACAGGTGCACGGCCATGCACGGCCTAAGCGCAGCCGTGCTGCATTTGAATCAGCTCTGGAAGTCTTCAATTCCTTGTCTTTTGTGCCGTTTTTATCTTCTTTTCACTCCTCGGCCTCAAAACCTATAATTATCAACAAAGAAAGATAAATCATGATAAAACTAATATAAAAGCACGATTTTGGGTGAAAATGGGAGAAAATATTTGTGTAAAACATGTGAAATTTTTGGCACAGCTCAGCCTTAGGCAATTTTTGTGAGTCAAAAATTGTAAGTTTTACTCGATGTGTCGAGCTCAACCTACCTCCAAAGAGTCACACTTAATAAATCCTTGGGATTTCGGGCTCGGTTTGTGGTGAGACTACTCAAACACTCCTAAGGTGCCCCAATTCCTTTTTCCTCACTAGCGAGAGTTCACCCGGGTTTCATTTTGGGGGTGAACACTCAAATCTTCCAGATGGAAAGCACGAATCATAGGCTTGTATGCAAATCACAACTCCACTACTCTTGTGCAGGCAATGTGTGAATCAAAAGGACTTCCAAAGGGTTAATTAAGTGAAGTGGTGATGGATAGGGTCGGAATGGAGTCTACCACCATGACTAACTTTGGGTTTGGTGTTTTAAGGTGTTGTCGGAATCTTGTAGATCTTCTAAGTTGATGATCTTTCGTTGGACTTCATAGCTCGAATTTGGCGTATTCTCGTGAACCGTTCAGCGCATGCCGCCTGAAAGTCTCCACTGGGTTGGATTGAACACTTGGTCTTCAGAAAGTATTGCAAAACCTTTCTTTCGAAGTTCTCTCGATTCCTTTAGTTCAGCAGCATCATTATTACACACTTTTTAACGAGTATAAACGGGTTACACTTGATGCTTTGATGGGTGATTCTTGACACTTGGTATGCTCTTCTTGATGGCTCTTCTTTTGTAGCCATTTTCACAATCGAGATCCGAGATCTTTGATGTGTGGCTTATGCTTCTAAGTCCCAAAATTGTCGGAGAATTCTTTGACACTTCAACACTTCTCTGGTTTCGTCATGGCAGGGGCTAAATGGATGATGACTAGGGTGGGGAAAATAAATGGATGGCTAATGATAATGAATGGGTAAATCCTAAGTCCCTAAATCATTTTCACACACTCACCTCTAATGTGGTCTTGTAATGCATAAGTCACACAAGTTCTAACCATGTCATGCCAAAGGGGATTATCTCTCATAAACAAGTAAGCGAGCATGTAGAGTATATATGTAATGGTATGCTCGATAAGGCTCAAAATACTCACATATAGGGGTAGAGGTTAATTAAGGAATCGGAGACACCCTAGACGGCTCTTTTGACTACCAAAACCTCCTTAATCTCTCACAAGATCGTTTGGTGGACTCAAAAGTGTTTGAAAATATTTGTGTTTACAAAAACACTTTAAAAACTTTCCCTTTTGGTTACGGTTTGCTGACTTCATTGAGGTGTTTTAAATTTGTATAAATTTTAAACACCCCACAGTTAATTCTTTTAGCACAATTTTTAAATTAATGTCTGTGATATGTGTGCAAAGAACATAAATGGACTAGTCAAAAGGAACAAGTATCCCCCGTTTTGCTCTACAACGGTCTGCGTGCGGTCGATCCCCGCAGATGCCTCAAGATGAATATTTTCTCATGATAAAACACTTGGCATGAACTACAATAGTTTATTAGTAACAAAAAGAAAAATAAAATAAAAACAAGCTACTGGGTCCTAATGCCGAGAGGGCATACCTGGGTGATAGAAAATATCAAGAGTAAATGACCATACCTGACGGTTCTTAACCAACTTTTCTACCGTATGCACCAAGTTCTCAACTTATTCTTCTAAGTTATTAATCTGAACTGCCTCCCGATATCGCCACATTTCACGTCTTTGGCTGGACAAAACGTGTGGTGCTCAGACTGTTTCCTTCTTGGCTTCGGGCCACTGGTGATGTTTTTCTTCCATCCGCCTCTTTTTCTCCCACTACCCTTCTGACGGTTGTCCAAATACACATCGATCCACTTGGTGTTGTCAAGCCCTACTGAAGATTTTTCTGGTGGCATCACTACAACACTCTTGGCTTTCTTTAATTGATAATCTAATTGTTTATCAATAAAGTTGGCCATGTCGAACGGATCGCTGGACACATATTCTTTTCCACCGGCGGTATAGTGAAACTTGTAGTTCCCAACCCGAAGCGTAAGAACTCCTTCACTCATATCTACGGTAGCTCGAGCGGTGTCTAAGAACGGTCGACCGAGAATAATAGGAACATTACTCTCGCCCACGTTGAGGATGAAAAAGTCGACAGGAAAAACGAATTTTCCTATCTTAATAAGCAGGTTTTCAACAATTCCCTCGGGTTTCTTTATGGTACTATCCACCAACTTGATTGTAGCTGTCAAAGGTCGTGGTCACCCAAGTTGAGTTGATTGTAGATATAAGTGGGCATAACGTTCACACTTGCACCAAGATCGGCTAGGGCATAATTCGTTGGTAAGTTACCTATAGAGCAAGGTATAGAAAATTTCCCTGGATCAGTCAGCTTTGGCGGGATGCTTTGCTGGAGTAGTGCATTACCCTTGATTGCTTCTTCGAGGTTCCTTTTGTTGCTCAAGAAGTCCTTCAGGAATTTCGCATACTTAGGCATTTGTTGGATGATTTCTATGAAAGGTAAGTTGACGTGGATATGACTTAGGAGTTCGGTGAATTTCTGATACTGCTCGTCCATCTTCTGCCTCATCAAACGACCGGGATAAGCTATGTTAGGCCGATATTCCCACCGTACTAATTTAGATGGTGTTTCTTACGGCGGAGAAACCAGAGGATTCTGGTCGATTGCAGGACCTTCATTAACCGGTGGTGGTGAACTGGCGGTCGAGTTTATTTCTGGTGTTGCAGCATTGGGAACAATTATGGTTGGTGCGGGTTCATTTTCGGGTGGGATGGGTGGTGTAACTTCTTCGTTAGTAGCCACGGCTGGTACGGGATAAACTCGGCTATACGAAGAGTTATGGCACTCACGTTTTCCTTTGGGTTGGTTTCAGTGTTTCTTGGAAGACTTTTGGTGGGTCTTTCTGTGAGTGACTTGGCCATTACGCCCATTTGTATCTCCAGGTTCCTGATGGTGGACTTGATTCCTTGAAGCCTTTCATCGGTATTGTTGAAATTCTCGTCCATTCGGGCTGCTGATCGGGCTTCGAGTTTGGCGAGATTTTCATCTACGGACGGGTAACTGTTATTTGGAGGGCCTGAAGCCGGGTGGTTTCATGGTATTGTTGTTGTTTTTCCACCCGAAGTTTGGATGATAACGGCAGCCAGGAATATAGGTATTGCTGTACGAATTGTTTGGCGGGCAGTTCGTACAAATGAAGTCAACTTGTTCCACATTGGCCTGATGAGGAAGACTCTAGTCTTGCCGCTACAACTCTGCTGCAGTGATGGAGTTGACTTGTGCTTTGCTCAGTTGGTTGAGTCGATTTGATAGCGCCTTAATTTGAGCTTGCAACGAAGTGGTGGAATCGACTTGATAGAGGCTGGTCTTCAATGGCTGACTTTGAGGGTTGTACCACTGATAACTATTTCTTGCGATTTCTTCGATGAGATCATGGACTTCCTGCGGTCTCTTGTTCCCGAAAATACCTCCTACGGTCGCACCAAGTGTTTGTCTTGCTTGGTTTGTCAACCCATTGTAGAAGGATGGAACTTGTAACTAAATTTCGAGTCCATGATGGGGGCATTTCCTCAGCATATCCTTGACCCTTTCCCAAGCCACGTAAAGTGAGTCTCCTTCTTCTTGACAAAAGGTGGTGATGTCGTTTCTTAGCTTTGCGGTTTTAGCTGGGGGGAATATTTTGAGAGAAACTTTTGGGAAAGGTCAGCCCAGGTGATAATGGAGCCTGCGGTTTGCAAGTTTAGCCATGCTTTGGTACGATCCTTTAGTGAAAACGGAAACATGTGAAGTCGGATAGCGTCAGGAGTGAGGTTATGTAACTTAAAGTATCACAAATTTTGAGGAAATTTGCGATATGAGCATGGGGTTCTTCATCGGGTAAACCATGAAAAGTGCAGTTTTGTTGTATCATGTGGATAACATGGGACTTAATTTCGAAGTGGTCGGCATCAATGGCGGGCCTAGCGATGCTAGGGCCCAAAGCATTGATGGAAGTTCTAGAAAAATCAGAGATGGTTCTATCAACTTGTGCCATTTTTTATTTTCGTTCTTTTCTTCTAGCTCTAAAATATATTTCGGGTTCATCAAGAGGTGTAAGAATAGGCGAAGGATGCAAGATCATACACTACTCGAGAATCTTTAAAATAAAAATTTTAACAACAATACTAAGAAAAAGAAAAAGTAAGTAATTTTAAGAAAACATTTCTCTAAAACAATCATGTCCCCGGCAACGGTGCCAAAAACTTGGTGTACATGGGTTTTAACAAAACTTAAACTTCTTTTCTTTAAAATGGAAAAATCCCGAAGGAATTGCCAAAAGCTTTTGGTGAAAAGGGGATTAAGTTGGAAAACAGTAAAACGCTTTCATGTTTTAAATTTATAATTTAAAACAATAGTTGCTTAACGTTCTAGACCCCACACAACAAGCAAGTGCACCTATCGTGAATAGTATAGAAATGTGCAAGAATCGAGTATCGAATCCTAGGACACGGTTTTTACTACTCAGCTTTCCTAAAAAAAATACTAAGAGACTTTTAAAATGCGGTAAGAAAAGTACAAGAGAGATATAAAATGTAAGAGACATCAATAACAAAACAAAGGTGTTGCTTCGGGATTAGATGTGGCATGGTATGAGATAATAGTATATTTTTATTAAAGTGGTGTGTTTAAGTTGCGCACTTGTGCTTAACTTAGAGTTTGTGACACCCGTCGAAATCACAGGTCATGTCCGTACATTAGTTACACATACACATTGTGCATGACATTTCATTTTGAATGTTTCATTTCATTTGGGCCATACAGGGTTCCAACATGACAATTTCGATGCTTACAGACTAGCAGTAGGTCTACTAGTTGATACAAATTCAGGACTAGACAGTAGTTAGCTGAACTATAGAGAGATCATATCAAAAACTCAAGTTTGGGAAACTCATAAAATGATACATAACATTTCAATGGTGATTCCATCAAGGACAAAAACAAACAATGTCCATATACAGAAATCAGCCGAACACAACGCCTACATACGACTAGTAATACGACTAGTAAAAATATATATATTTTTGTGGCACTTAAACTTGTACAAAGATCACACTTAACATCTAATTACAACATATGTGTATGCACTTGTACAAGACATGAGTTTTAAATAATCAATATATATATATATATATGTATATACATACATACATACGACGGCATATATATATATACACACACATAGGTGTATGGTGATTTTCAAGGATCAAACTTTTACACTTTACATGATCCATCAATCCACCTTATATTCCACCATATTTATCTAAACACTTGACTTTGTATTCATTCCATACTAGTTGACTTACCAAGAATAGAATCCCTACCCATACATACATGTATACATCAACACACACCTATACACTACACAAGACACTAAGATTCTTGATAACAACTTTCACCAACATGGAAATGAGCTTTTGATCCAAGTATGATGACTTACCTCATTTAGTTTACGCAACCTTCCACCAAGATCCTTCCAACATATTCTCTAGCCACTTTCATTTCATTCCTAGACCTTACATCAAAATGGAAAGATCCTTATGACATTAGAAAAGTCTAGTGTTGACTTACCTCATTTGACATCCACCATATCTTGTGCCATATCTTATTTAGCCAACTAAGGACCCTTCTAATCATCCAAGACACCATGATTATCATGCATCAAATCCTTATGAACTTGACTAATCCATGGCCTCCCAACATACTAGAAATTTCGGCCACAAACCCCAAGAAACAAGGTCTTACCACGTCAAATCTTAATATGTCTCAAATCTAGCCAACACCATTATCTTCTAACATCAAATCCTTAGGAGTTGACTTACCGTAACCTTCCAAATTATCCCTCTAATTTTCGGCCCCCATTATCCAAGAAAGCAAGCCAATGTCAAGTCCAAATCTCTTCCTAATCTCATCAAGATCACCTTTACAAGATCTTAATCCATATTAGGAAAGATGCTTACTTTTGCTTTTCTTGAGCCATGATTCCTTTCCTTCCATAACCATTATAAATAGGGGTTGTGAGTTAGCAAACAAGTGCACCAAAACAACCAACACACTCTCCACCTCTCCCTCTCTCTTGCTCTCGGCCGAACCACCATCATCACCATTCGGCCACCACCACTATAAAACCACCTCTCATCCAAGCCCTTACACATAAATATTAACTTCCAAGGGTTCATTAGGGGTACAAGGAGCATAACTAAGGTTGTACAAGGCCCCTAACTCCCTCTTTTCTTAAGATACTAGGAGGTAACGCTATTTTCTTAAACTTATGCTTTTATTTTTACATAGTCTTTAAAATACAAAGTTGTTCACTAGTGTGTTTACTCTTGTAACTTAATCAAGCAAGTGGGTGAAACCATGTTTTAAATGCGTTATGTTAACTAGTAAATGTATGTGTTTTACACCCCTAAGGGCCAAAATATATATGTAAACATACATATATAGCTGAAAATTATATAAAGAATAAAATATACATTTTCTAAAATCATTAACACAAGGCATGATATTAAGAGTTGTTAGTCATTACAAAGCTTACAAAAATCCATGTGTTTTTCAAAGAAAAAGTAATATTTTGACAAGAAGTATTATTATTTTCACAAAAGATGTCAAGTATGAAAATAATAAGTTATGCATACTTAAACATGGTAGACCTACACACTTGACAAAGAAAGGTGTGAAACCTTCAACACATTAGCACATCAAAGTATATAAAACACTTGCTTTTCATAAATAAAAGTGATGTTTTTCCAAGAAACTAAGCTATCTTTTATCAATGATCACTAGCTTACAAGTCTTTCCATAAAAGACACATTTAACTTAAAGAGTTAAGAGAACAACTTGTAAACAGTACAAGTAACATAGACCTAAAATGTCCCTATTACATAGGACACGTAGGTCGATCTCTCTAGCCCAGACTCATTAGTCCATTCACAAGACATACCATAAGGTGAGGTTCGCTGCCCCT
Source organism: Ambrosia trifida (assembly GCA_028751855.1). Taxonomy (NCBI): domain Eukaryota; kingdom Viridiplantae; phylum Streptophyta; class Magnoliopsida; order Asterales; family Asteraceae; genus Ambrosia; species Ambrosia trifida. Next base: position 18,078,927 of record CM054123.1, on the reverse strand, counting down.
TTTCACTGTTTTTACATTTTTCCGGGGGAAAAACATGCGTACAGTTACAGTTTTTAGTTACATACATACATGACTACATATGTGAACATGAGACATCAAGGTTCGGGATCCATTAAGCCCTCGTGTCATACATCATACCATAACCATTAGCTATGGATTTGGCCATGAAACACCGGGATAGATCTATTGGGTTGACACCCCCACTCTTGGTTAGTCGCTCTGACCGAATGGCAGATATCAAAAGAGTGCTAGTATTTCACATTTATTCGTTGTCTTGAGTGACAATGGGCGAGGCAAAACACGTCAAGGTTTGGTTATGGGCTCATGTCAGATCACATATTAATTATTTCCCTAGCTAGGCAGTAATTTAGTCGAGTTTGGGATTACAGGTCCAACATACAAAACCAGTGAACTCACCAACTTTATGTTGACCCATTTATTTTCATGCATGTTTTTCAGGAAATTAGCATGGAGCATGGAGCTTGGGAAAGTCGCATGCGAGCATTTTGTGGGGGATACCATCTTTTGATCCGTTGTTGTGATGTTTTGGTCTAAACACTTTTGACAATGGTGTCCAGTTAAACAATTAACATTATGTTTTGTAAAACTTGAATGTTTTAAATGGTATTTCATGTTTTCTAAAATGATGCTCGTGTGACTTTTGTGCTTGGAAATCATTTCAGTTGTACCCCGTGTTTCCGCCTTAGGTGGGGTGTGACAGAGTTGCATAACTACATTCTCTAGAGGTGACTGTTTTCGCATAACTGTATAAACAATTTGTGTTCTTAAGATTTTTATGAGGGTCTCTCAAACCGGGTAGCTCACCTCTCAACAATGAAAAGAAAATGACTCGAGACTGTGTCGACCCAATCCCAAATTACCCACTTTCTAATGCTGCGATATAGACATCGAACTATTCTAGGCGTTTATGAATAACTTGTCAGTGGCCGGAGCATGACTGAACAAGTTTCCACTTAATATCATAGAGAAGTCGTGACTAACCAGAACACATGCGTCCCCTACTTGATTTAATTAATTTTTCAAAGAGTGAATGGTCTATTACTAATTGTGTGGCAATATAGTAATGAAAGGAAATAAAGACCGTTTCATTTCAACATGAGTTCACCAATCCTTGACTTGCGCCAAAGCATTCATAAAGACAATGAAGCTAAGTCACAGAATCAAGTCTTGGCTTATCACTAGGACCGAGTATAAAGACTGTACCGACCCTAAGTGAGATCTTGATAGTAGAGGTTTAAGCAACAAAGTGTGTATATTTCTACCCACCAATGGGCTAATCACTACTCGCGGTATTAGGTTAGCTCACAAGTGCATGGGTTGTTACACACCATGGGTACACTTATGAGTCCTCCCACTTCCTATCAAGACACCCACAAGACCAAAGACTAAGTGATTGACTAATTAATTCATTAAACAAAGTTTAGAATAGGAAGAATTATTAAGATCACAAAACACCACTATAAAAGATAAACTATTTAATTCATACCAAAGTCCATCATCACCCTAGCAACACCAAAAGAAATCTAGCCTAGCATGGTTGATACAACAAGCTCACAAGGTTGGGTTTGTGTACAAAATATGGTGAGGGGTTGTATGAAGATTTCTAGTGGTTGTGGGTAATTCTAGGTTGTTTCTCTCTTGATTGTGGTGTTAATTTAGTGATCCCAGGCTCCAAAGGACACTCACAAGCCCCAAGGATGACTGGAACTTTGTGGAGAAGTGTTGGTTTTCGATGTGGGAAGGGATGATCAAAATGTGGAGTGGAGGCCTCTATTTATAGGCAGTTCAGACCTTGTACGCCCCTGCTTAGGGTTGTGGCACGCCCATGCTCGACAACAGGTACTGTTGTAGAGTCCTTTCGCGTAGAATTGTCCCCTTTCAGGCATTGCACGGCCGTGCCGTAGGTAATGGCACGCCTGTGCTTGTTGGTATGTGTAACCGTCTTGTCAATTTGGTCGGTTTTGAGCATTGGAGAGCACATCTTTAATGGCACGCCCGTGCACGTCTGCAAATTGATTTTTTTTCCTTCTGTTGACTTGGAAATGTTGACTTGTTGACCCAAGACAGTTGCACGGCCGTGCACGGCTGTAAGCATGGCCATGCTACATCTGGAAAAGCTTCAAAGTCTTTAATTCTTCATCTGTTAGTGCCGTTTTGTGCCGTTTTTCACTTATTTTCACCTCCTGACCTCAAATCCTGGAATTATCAACAAAAAAAGATAAATCATGATAAAACTTAGATAAAAGCATAACTTCAGGTGTAAGATAGGTGAGAATATGTGTGGAAAACATGTCAATTTCTCAACACATCACATAGCAACAGAAACAAGGTGCAGGGCAAAGGTGTTCCTAGTGTGGGAGTGAAACACATTTCAAGAGGAACAATCCCTGGCTTGACCACAACGGCAACAATGAAACAACAACATCAATGGTGCTTGGGGAATAGCTTGTGTAATTGGCTCAGGAGAAGCCAAGAGCGACAAAATTGTGTTGACAAGTACGTTTCCTGTGAACGACAAGTTGCTGTTTTTTTCGATTATGGTTCGAATATCAATTTTGTGCCTTTAAAAGTTAGCAATATCAGAGGGTTAGCCCCTACTCTTCTTAAATCCTACACTCTATAGAGCTAGCTGATGGCAAGCCTGTTGAGGCGACCTACATCCATGGAGATCGTAAGCTTGAACTTGATGATCATTTGTTTGCCATCGATCTTATACCTATCATTCTGGGAAGCTTTGATATTGTAGTTGGCATGGACTAGTTCATGATTACCCAGATGTCTTTCCAAAAGAACTACCAGGTCTTCCACCTATTCATCAAGTGGAGTTCTAAATTGATCTTGCACTTGGAGTAGCCCCAGTTGCACGCGCACCATATCGCCTAGCACCAAGCGAACTGTAACAACCCGACCAGGAGGGGGCTGGACGTTACGACAGTTTGGTAACAAACTTGCACAACGGAAGCAACGATAACTAATATTTAAGTGTTTGTACAATTTCTAATCCAAAAATATAAATACATAATTTAAATAATAGACTAATATCTATGCAGGGATGAAATGCGGCGGTCGTCGGAGCAATCGACACGATGTGATCCGCTAGTGGATCCAAATATCAATCCATGCTTAGCCCTATATACTCTAAACCGTTACGCTAGCATCTTGAATCTTCTACCATAACAAGCTCTAATCCGTACAAGCAAGCATATACCTCGTCTTCAAGATTATCCAAATGTAGTACCTGAACACATGCTTAAAAGAGTTTCGGGTCAGCAAATATGCTGGTGAGTCCGTGTAAGTAGTTCAATGGATCCAAAAACAGTTTATCAGTTCGAAAACAAGTTCAACACGGTTCATCACATAGTTATGGTTATGGTGTTACAATTATATAAGCTGGCCACTCAAGCCTTGGCACCTAGCGTCATGCCTAACCATGCCTAGATGTAACAACAAAGTCTATGCCCGTTACTGTCATAGCTTTCCACACGTCTACTCGATTCTACGTGATTTTGGGTCGTGTTGAACTTTGTTGAACCCATAAAATAACAGATGATTGGAAAGCCAAAACATTCTATCATCTAATCTATAATAAAATAGTACTTGAAGAACAGATCCTACCAATAACAAAAACCTAACAACTACCGCCTTAACAATTGTTGTTGTAAAAACTATTACACAAGGTCTGCTGAAGGACAACATCTGATGAAGAATGAAAGAACTGTTGAAGTCAAGGTCGGCTGAAAAGACAACAAGGTATATTGACAAATAAGGTCTATTGGAGCTTCAACAGTGTTTAAGCTTCAAAAGATGATGAATACAGATGATGATCAACAAATGTAAATGTAATAGAACAATGTTTTAGACTAGCAGATGTTAGAGTTAGTTTTTTAGATGTCATTATCTATGTGACATCAACTAGATTACATCGAATGTTTAGTTTTTACTATAAATAGAACAGTGCATGTACAGTTCTATTCATCACTCTACACACAACAATCTTGTACGAACAAATCTAAGTGATCAGGCTAAGGTGGACTTGTATTCTTGTACTAATCAATCTTTGATGATTAATGAAAAGTATTTGATGAAAACATTCTCCTACTTGTTATGAATTAAAATTTATTTCCGCTGCACTTTCCATTTATTTCTATCTTTCATTTACTGTTTCATTATTAACTTTCAAAACAATCAAACTCAGATCATAACAGGTTGTTTAAGCTCCTTTTGCACACTTGTACCTGCAAACACATAAATAAATAAATAAATAAATAAATAAAAGCTATAAACTAATAAAACTGACTCAAAACTATACAAAAACTACACCAAATACATAGGATAAATTTATGTATAGATTTTGGCTTATTATATTTAATGTTATTGGATTTTAGGTTTCCTCATATTTACTACTATTTTTAATAACTTTATAAAAAATAAAAATAAAATGGCTAATTATCTAAAAAAAAAATGCCACACAGAACCATAGTAAATATGTATATGCTAAAGTTAGATAATAGCAACACTTAAAACTATAAAATTTCATGTGACTTTACATAAACGGTATCAACACCATCGTCACTTTGTTTTTTTGTTTATGTGACAGAATGATAGTGTTTGATCTGAGAGTGTGTTTGTGTGTGTTTTTGAGATAATACTTGAGTTTTGATAATCAAATTAAGTTCATAAATAATAATTCATCAAGTGATTCATACACACATCATAACAGAAAACAGAGATAGATTGATTGATAGAGTAATGTCAACACAGATTTATGTACTGGTATACAAGTAAAATCCGATTACTAACACTACCACTCACCTGCTACACCTCTCTCTCTCTCTCTCCCTCTCTCCCCCTCTCCCTCCCTCTCTCTCTCTCCCTCCCTCTCTCTCTCTCCCTCTATCCCTCTCTCTCTCCCTCCCTCTCTCTCCCTCTCTCCCTCTCTTTCCCTCTCCCTCCCTCCTTCCCTCCCCCCCTCTCTCCCTCTCTCTCTAGTAGCTTTCTCTTGTTGGATTCTAAAGATCTCAATCAGGTGCTCAGTGAGTTACAAATGATTGAACGTACTATTCTATTTATAATGAGAGAAGGTGGTGGTGATGTGTCACTGATATACGTTAAAATATACATATATAAATTCCGATTAAACTCCCAAATTACGCGTTGTCGACCATAATTGCATGAATTCGGTACTTAACCGCTTCATATGTTTATTGCAGGTCTTAAACGACGCCCCAAAGACAAAGTCAAAGAAATCGGACGAAATCTAGACTGGACGGACAGTTGCTGCACAATCAGGCGAATTTGGAAGATGTGCACGGTCGTGCGACCTTTGTGCACGGCCGTGCGAATTCATTTGGCTCGGACACCATAGGGATGCACTGTCAGTGCAGCTGCTAGTGCACACCAGATTCCCGGACACACAGACCAGCACTCCCGTGCACCAGCCCGTGCGACTCAACTTTCTCGGCTGCACTGCCAGTGCACCAGGCAGTGTAGCCCTTGTACCCGGACACCACCAGACCCGCACGACCGTGCACCCCTTGTGCACGACCATGCGCAACCCAAGATATTTTCAGTAACCAATAGCAAACTTGCCTGCCACGTCAAAAGATAAAGTGCATGACCGTGCACAAAACCAAAACTTCTGTAAAAAGAGAGCAAAACTTACTGAGCTGATATCGGGTTTTCTGGAGACGATCTGAGGCGATTTTCTGGGCTAACGAAGTGCTGCACAGGAGAGGAACAAGCTCGGGAAGCCGTCTGATCCATTTATCATCATCCGATCCTTCACTTTAGCATTTTTATGGTTTGATCCTTTAAACTATTTATGATCCAAATCTGATTTTGTATGCATATTGTAATGTTTATTTAGTAGATTATAAGCCTACGGGCAAAAACACTAGTATGTAGTACGTACAAACAATCGTTTGTATAGTTAATCATGTCTTGTATGAATTTGGTGTTTTTCATGACTTAATCTTGATGACTTATATTTTGTATTTGGAGTCTTACATATGTTAGTTTTATTATTTTAGAATTAATTTAGTTTAAACAAAACTTCCACTATCTTTTTTCTACTGGTAAATTGGGGATAGAGTTTTAGTACAATTACAAGCCGGGGCAATCCAAGTACAACTAAGTTACACAAAGCTTAACTATAATAAGATGAATCATCTAAAGTTTTCAACTCTTAGCTAAAAACTCTCATTACTTACATCATCAACTTGTGATGCATGTTCGTGTAATAAAAATACTTTAGCATAAAGCTGGTAAGCCGCATAAACTGACACATCAGTAAAACAAACACATAAACAATCATATTGATCACGTATGAGCTTTTTGTGACTATTTGTACATTAATACAAATTGTTAATTAGTTGGAGTTCAATTGCTCTAGGGTTTTCATAATTGAAGATCATATTTTCTTGTAATTGTTTTAACAAACTCCCAGTTTCTCTAACCAAACGTGTATCCATTTTAATATGGTTGATGACTTGATTCATAAAAACACTATCAGATTCTAGCTAGTATGTTAGTATGTTACACCCGATTATACCATAGGTATTTAAATTATTCTTCATCGAAATATCTGATATTCTATTTAGCTTTTTGATTTTTACTTCCCAAAATGTTCAATAAGATAAAAATAAATAAGTTCAGTTCGATCCAAGCTGATATCAGCCTCGGGTAACTCCCAAATAGTTCAAACACACTTGCATCCTCTTTTTGACCTTCACTCTACCATAGATCTCTCCTTTTAATTATTCCCACTCTTCATTTAACAAGCTAAAACATTTATTTTAAAACTTTTATTAGACTTAGTCATTTTGCAATTGTAATGAACATATGGGTAAATCACTTCTCATAAAAAATGTGTAACCATACAAATTTTACTAACATGTTGAGTAACGACCATATGCGGTCCATGGTTTTGAATGCATGAAAGGGACGAGTCGGGTCTCAATCTCGTAGGACCATGTGATGGGGTGGTCACACCAACACAAATTGGCTCAATCTCTACAATAGGTACGTACCTACAAATGCTTGGTAATTATTCTAACATACAACGTCTTGATGAACAATTCAAAGTGCGATAACGACAAATACAAGAATACTAAGAAAACGAAATGAATCTTGCGTGTATGAAAACTAATCTGGTTATATGAACTCCATAAACGTCCATGAATACACTAAAACAAGCGAGTTAAGATGAGCGAAAAAATAATTGATCTTTATTCCAAAGAGACATTTCACAGTTGACAACTTAATAGAGCCTAGTTTTTTAAATGGGTCTCATAACCTAATAAAGTCTGATTGTTATTTTTTTAATAACAATTGGTCACTTATTTTTCATTCCATAACTATCAAAATTACATCAAAATACGGGTAAGCGGGCAACAAGCTGCGAGACAGTACTTTGAACAACCCGTTGGACCCTTTAAATCCTTTTCCTTAATAGGAAAATCTTGCTTATATATATCCCACGTATAAACAAGCAATAATGAAGAAATGTTTGAACAAAAATAAACAGATTCTCCGATTCGGGGGGGTGTTTGGGATTGATTATTCAAAACAGATTATGCGTTTTGGAAAAGCAGGGGTGGAGCTGCTTTTAGATTATTGCGTTTTGGTAGCCTAAAAAACTGATTATCTGCGTTTTCAAAACGCAATCCAAACACTAAAAACTGATTATCTGCATTTTCAAAACGCAATAATCTAAAAATCAGATTCAAAACGCAATCCCAAACACCCTTGAAATTGAAGAATTTTAATGGGAAAATCTTTCTTATATATATCCCATTTATTTCATAAAAAAGTCATGGCAACTTCATAATAGAATATATTTTTACCACATACCAATTTTTGAAGAGAAATCGATACATTTGCGATGAAATCAAATGTTTGAGTAACCAAATTTTGAAGTAAAAACTTCTAGAAATTAGTATGTGAATTAAAAGAAAAAACATATCAAAACATTTAAACCAAAAAGTTTGGTAATTATAAAATTGGGGAAATTCACTTGGGTATTTTGCGGTAATAGGATTGCGGTAATGCCTTGCTCTGTAGTCTGTGTTGCATCCACATAAACAGTTACGACTTAATATCTTTTTGAGCTTTACCAAAGATTTTTTGTCTTTCGGAAAACAAAATTATATTGTCTGTTTGTCATTGGAGTTATGTACTGAAACTTGTTTGTTTGCCGTTGAATTATATATTGAAACTTTTTTTTTTTTTTTTTCAAAGTCAACATTTGTCATTCAATCCAGGACAACGAAAATTACATCAAGATAACGGGTAGGCGGGCAACAAGCTGCGCCGCCACCCCTTTCTGAATAGCAAATCCTAATCTACTAAAGACGTAGCCATGCCCACCCGGAGCCGAGACACTACTTTGAATAACCCGCTGAACCCTGGTCAGGAAACGGATAGCCTCCGGCGCCAATGAGCCAAAGGTACCAAAAGCCAAGGGTACAAAAACGTGTTGGTTCTCCTCGCAGGCTTTAGCATGTTTTTCTACCTTCTTTGTCTCTGCTTTCCGGACCGCTTGCCCTACTACAAAGCCACTATCCCTCAACCCAACTAGGGGAGATACACCCGTCAGGTCAACACAAGCATGCTTCCCCCAGGCCCACCCAAAGACCAGGAGATCTGCTGGTCGTAGGATGGATCTCCCTTCTGCTGGATCCGAGAGGAAGTTTACAGGGGCCTCCTTCTTGGCTGAGATCCCAGCCCGTCTTAAAATGTCCCACAGAATGTCTCGAACCCAGTCATGCCGATATTTGAAACCGGGTAACTCCTTACAATGAACCGCATGTTCCCCGTATTCATCCAGGCAAGCCTTACGGCAAATCGGACAGATTTCATCCTCTTGGTACATTGGGATCATCAGCCGATATTTAAGAATGGCTCTGTATTCAATAGCAGACATGCTTTGGCCTATACCTTCGATCGGGATAACAGTCAGGAAATCTTGAGCGTGGGGGCTTTGCAAGCATTCAATAACTGCCCTCTGACGGGGGGACAAACCAAAAACTTCACCCAGGCTCTGAGCGATTTTACCATAAAGGGCATTCGCCAAAGTTTTTTGAGGCTTGGGGGGGGCGGTGTCCTTGTTAGAAAAACCGCCAATATCAAAACCTGGGAGATAGTCATTTAGCGTTTCGAGGGCCTACACGTAGTCTAAGTCTGCGCCGACAACCCCGCTATTTCGTAGGATGTGGTCTTGAAGGTTCCAGGACTGAGCTCGCGACGCCACAAACGCATACATGCCGACATCCTTCGCAGAGAGGAGCCCTAATCCTCCCATACGCATCGGCAAAGACGCCATCCGCCACTGTAGGTCACCGAAGAAAGGCCCCCCAGATACCACTATGTCTTCAATGGCTTCCCTTAGACCCTTGTCAAAACATGACACTGCTTCATCCATCATAGGGGGTTGGCAGGTCCGTAACCCAAAAAGCAACTTAGCAACCCCATACAGGACTTGAGCAAGAGGAGTTCACTCTGGGGATCCCTAAGGCAAGGCAAGAGTTTCATAAGTTCAACCGCGCGCGATGCCCTCCGCCTTGCCAATTCGCGGATAAAATAAGAGTCACGGCTGACGGCCCCTCCGAGGAGCTTCACCCCATTTGCTGGCCTACCAATCCCACTGGGAAAAAACCCGTCTAGAAGTTTCACCCCATTACAAGACGGCCAGAAAACCTTTGTTTTCTTAATTTTAAGCTGAAGCCCCAAGGATGGCCCCTCCAGACGGATAATGTCTAAGGCTTTAGCAACTTCGGTGGCCTCACCAATAATCGTCCCATCGTCCAAGTACCACGCATGAAATGGGAGTTTACAATTTTCTTGTACCCGGAGAACCATAGGGTGTAAAGCAAGGGCGAAAAGGAAGGGACCTAAAGGGTCCCCCTGCTGAACCCCTGTAGTAGCCCCTATACAATCATTGCCAACATACAGCCTAGCTGGCTGGGCATATAAGAACTGGACCCATGAATAGATAGACGGGCAATGTTGATGGACCTCTCGAAGAAGGGCAGTGCGGTCGATCATATTAAACGCGTTCGAAAAATCCACCGTGAGCATAGCCAAAGACCCGTCCGCATGGAAGGAACTTAAGAACCTGTTCGCGCTGTGAAGCACCGCCTCCGCCCCATTGGGAGTTCCCACCCCAAATTGATAGTCCCCAAGGTACTTAGCCATTTCCTTCCCAACCTTCCTTATAGCCACTTTAGAAACTAATCTGCGCCAAATGGCCCTACTGCAATGGACCGAATCCCGTTATCAGGTTTCAATAAAGGGGTAAGGGGGTCGAAGAAATGAATTCAGCTAGAACCCTTGAGCACAAACCCCCTAGCCAAAGGTTGACGACTTCAGTAATAGCCGAGAGCAACCCCGCGGACGTCACTGACCCTTCTCCGGTAAGGGCATCTAACAAATGTTGGGCCCTCAGACCGTCCCTCCCACAGGAGGTCCCTTTAGGGGAAGATCGGAGACATCCAAGCACACAATCCATATCCACAATAAGGGCAGGCATGACATTAGAGTTGGCGGGCAAGGACGGAGGAGGCATCACCGGATGTTTGTCAATAAGGGCTCTCATGGTAGATTCCCCGAAAGGGGCAACCCCACTGGAACACAAGACCTTGACAGCAGCTGTGAAGTGACCGTCCCTAACTTTTCTAAGGCATTGTTTGACATTGGGGCTCTCTTTAGAAGACTCAATCCCCCTTACATCCTGGGTAAAGAGAACACCTTCCCCCGCATTATCAAAAAGGGAAGAAACCAAATCAGCAAACCCAGAACCGTCTTTCCATAAGGAAAGCGCTTGCACGATGCTACTACACTGCAAGGATTTCCTATTCCCAGACCTCCGCTCCTGCCTATTGGACGGTTTGACCACCCGCAGGGTACACCTCGGCAATAAAAGCAATTTGACCCAACTTTCTACAGACCCTGGAGAGGCCACCACCTTTCGTAAGGCACCTGTCAAAGCTTGGGCGAACGCCAATCGACAACTAAGGGGAATGCTCTTGACAGTTTGAATGGGCAGAGAGAAAACCTTTTCTAGGAGGGATACGTCCCCGACAACCCCTCCTGAAAGACCCAGTTCCAAATCAACAGTCGCACGACGAGGTTTCTGAATCCCCACAATGAAATCTTCCACATCCCCTGTGCTATGATTACACCTTTTGCTAAGAGCATGCATCACCATGCACCTCCCACATAGCCATTTGGCCCCATCTTGAAGGGCGCCCCCAACATCCATAAAAAGGTCCAAATCCTGAGATATGGCATCTCGCAATGACTCCTTCCGTTTTTCCGTCTTGAAATGCAGACTCTGCATGTGCTCGAGAAGGCGGAAAAACCCCGAAGACCCCGGTTTACCATCTTTACACTCATGGAAATGCTTGAAGGGGCATGCCCTAAGCCCACTGCTTGAGCCAGGGCCCGAACCTCGTAGCTTACCAATCGGGTCCCTTTTTTTAGGAGCCATAAACACATCCAAACCAACCCAAATAAAAAGCAAGCAATACCCAAAGGACCCCTACTCGAGGCGAGGTGGGGCAATAAAACGAAGAAAACAAGGACTTAAAAACTCCAGGCAGACAACAGAAAAGTAGAGGGGGAATAACCAACAATTGCTCACCTCCTACACGTTAACCACAACACACCTATTTTATACCATTATTATTATTATTATTATTGTTATTATTATTATTATTATTATTATTATTATTATTATTATTATTATTATTATTATTATTATTATTATAAAAGGATAGAAAATCAAACTAGAAACTTTGGAATCCTAAACTGAAAAAAGCTGTCAAACCATTTTTACGATTTCATAATAATAATAATAATAATAATAATAATAATAATAATAATAATAATAATAATAATAATAATAATAATAATAATAATAATAATAATAATAATAATAATATTATTATTATTATTATTATTATTATTATTATTATTATTATTATTATTATTATTATTATTATGGCTATGGCCTCCCCATGAGATTTTGGGCAGGACCGGAACAGAGACAAGCGAGTAGGTGGGGAGAGAGGGCGAGTAGGTGGGGACTAGGGAGAGAGTGCGAGTAGGTGGGGGCGAGTGGGTTGGATGAGGAAGGGCGAGTGGGTTAGGCAGAGAGGGCGAGTGGGTTTGGGGGCGATTAGGAAAGTTTGAAACCTGACCGTTGGTGGTGTACGGTTTGTCAGGGAGATCCGAAGGAGGTTTCAGGTTTTGTAATGGTGGCAATAGGCGATGCTTGGGTTCCTGTGGAAGTGTAGGTGAATAGTGGTGGGTTACGGTGGGTCGGGTTACGGGTCGGATGATTGGTCAGGGAGGTCGGGAGTTTGACGGAGAAGGAAGGAGACTATGGATTTATTGATGGAGTGGACGGAGAAGGAAGGAGACGATTAGTCAGGGAGGTCAGGAGTTGGACGGGGAAGGAAGGAGGGAGGTCGGGAGTTGGATGGAGAAGGAAGGAAGGAGACCATGAAGGTGAATATAAAACAATCATAATTGTTATTGTGTAGTTGAAGGATTTGATATAACATCACAAGAAGAATATGAAGATTAAAGATTTCATGGCGACATGAAGTATTTCCACTATAAGTTAATCATCATTATTCATTTGCTTTGAATTAATGCTATAAACAATGTTGATTGCATGAAGTTCACAAATCACAAGGATTTATGGGAAAACACTTCAAATTATTATTATTATTATTATTATTATTATTATTATTATTATTATTATTATTATTATTATTATTATTATTACTAGTTTTTATCCCTGGAGCGTCCCGGGTTGAAATATATAATATGACACAATAAAATATATTATTATTATTATTATTATTATTATTATTATTTTAAACAAATCACTGCCATAAGTTATCATATTCAAATATAAAAAAAACGAATCTCTGCGTCGGGGTATAAATCTAGTGTCATTACAAATGAATTCGAAATTTGTAATCGATCATTCTAAAAAAAAAAACTAACATGAAATAAGAAAAAAAAAGTTAATTATTGAATATCGAACACATTAGTCTAAGGGTTATGTGATGCGTTAAAAAATTCATGGGTATATGATCGGGTATATAGTTCAGGTATTTGGGTATGTTGTTTCGGGTAATCGGGTCGGGTATCACCTAATCCCAGACCCGACCCAAACCCACATTTTTTTTAAACTAATCCCAAACCCGACACAATACCTGTCGGGTTACAAAAAATAGTCATTTTTTCTCCGTTTTTTATATAGCACTATGGTACTCGTTGGAAAGATAATAAAACGCTCGTTAATTTGGTGTAATTTTTTTCTTTAAAAAATCTCGTATATAAAAGATATTAGCGTTTAAAAGTTATGGGAGGAAACATGAGAGAAAAAATAGTAAAGTTTTAATATTTAGATTTAGTAAATTAGGTATTTAATAGATTAGGTTAAAGATTATAATAGATTAGGTTAAATCATATTTATTTCTTTTTTTTTTTTAATTGGTTTACACTTGCTGCATCACATTCTATGTGACATCTTTCAAAGGAGATATTGCATAAGAATATAACATGTAAGATTAATCCCTTTGCAATATATATATATATATATATATATATATAGATTATTATTATTATTATTATTATTATTATTATTATTATTATTATTATTATTATTATTATTATTATTATTATTATTATTATTATTTTGTTGTTATTATAGTGTGTGTGCATGAAAAGAAACAAAAAAGTTTGCATGCTTCACTAACTCTGATTGAAGGTTGTTGGTTTGCACAACCGTGTTTCTTGATGGAAGTGGAACGTTTGGCAGCAAGTGAAAGGATTCGGTTGTCCTTATTTCATTTGTGTACGTTATAAAATTAACCCGATTAGTTAGAATTAGATATTAACAATTCATTTGAACGGTCAAAATCGTAGGGTATAACCAACTGCTACAAAAGACGTTAGCTTGGAACATGTGTAAACGAATCTGATATTATCTTCTTGTGTTATTTCGTGTCATGGATTATTTTATGAGAGGATGAATTACGAGGATATATTATTCTTTCATAATTTACTAAATAAGAGTTAATTGTACAAATAGTCCCTATGATAATCTTGTTTTACGGATTTAGTACCTAATTATGGTAGGATAGTTCTTGGTTATCAAAGCACATTTATCCTGGCGGCTTCGCTTTGCTATAATTAATCAGGCTACACCTGTGCACTCAAGGTATCGAAGCCACCTTCTCTATTGTAATCAACATCCTAGATCTTCTCCAACCACCATGATTACCTAATTCAATTGCTTATCATGTAGTTGTCTTGTGGGAAATAAATGATGCATAACTCTTAATAAAATTAAGAAAAAGGAAAGTATCATTGAATGTTAATATATTTGAGATTTTAGTAAAGTTTTATAATTTAACCACACGTTTTGTAAAGTATGGTAAACAAAATTAACTTTTAGATTGTCCTTATAGTTTTTATTTTAAGAAAACAAAAAAGTCGAGGGTTATAAAAAGTTAAAATTAACCATTAACACCTTATTTAGTCATTTTAAGGGTTTACCAATGGACAATTTACATACATATAGGTAAAATAGATTGATGTTATGTTTTGTCACTAAATTATACTCCCTCCGTCCTTATTTAAATGCCTATCCTTCATTTTTGGTTGTCTAGTTGTCCCAAATTAAATGTCAATTTTAAAAAATAGAAATATAATTTTCAATTTTGCCCATAAAAGACAAAACACAATCACCACTTTTAAGAATATTATTGTCATTTTACCACATACAAACAAAACATTTCTTAAAATGTGTGTTTTTGAACCCACGACATTTAAATAGGGACGGAGGGAGTATCATTCAAGACCTATTTCACAGCTCTCTAAATAATATAGTACTTTGTAGAGTTAACTGCCAAAATTGTCTTTGATTTCCGGGTATTTAAGTGACATCAATCCAAAATAATTTTCTTTTTTTTTTCTATAATTAGACCCTTTAGGTTTATGTTTTATTACCAGTTCCATCCAATTCACTAACTCTTTTATTTGTTCTGTTAATTGCATGTGATTTGACAAAAATATCCATTTGATAAGAAACAAAAATATAAATATAAAGATATATCAAAATTTATATAACATGTTGTACTATTTACTGTCTTTCTCTAACATAGCTATTGAAGGGATGTGATATCCAATCCGGGCGCGGATAGCAACCTTATCCCATAAAATACACCAACTACAATTCCGCGGATAGGAATTTCAGACCAGCATGGATGTTAGTTTCCTGAGATCCGCGGAACAGAGCCAGCGCATGCTAACAAGCTCATGCGCGGGATCACATCAGCTAAGTGACGTCATCAGCACAAAAGGAATCCTCGCGCGTGAACCTACGCGCTGAATATTCTGATAACATCAACCTTTAGTACGAGGTTGTACGGAAGATCAAGAATGAAGGAGATCCAGTTAGGCGCTGGACATTCTTTACGCCAACCAGAGGACAACACGTGTCAGGGGTGGTCCAACAATCCCTGATAATGAACAGTGATATGACTGCTTCCATGCTTCCACTATGCTGCCATGAACAGTACACGTCAGAGGTACTGTGCCGGCATGCCCACCTGCTGCCAGACGTCACGTCAGACTCGACCAGATGGTCAACCATGCTGTGTCAGAGAGAACCGCCGCCTGCGCCCAATCACGTCGCACCACATGTACCTCCAGCAGGGCAGAACATACTTTCTCTCACATCAGCATTAATTACCACAAGCTATCCACCAGCTCCATGGGTCGTATCTTTGGCCTAGGACTTGAGCCCAAGATCATCACCTCCACCATGGGCTGCGTCATCAAGCGCATGCTTTCCCTATAAATAGGAGATCACTTCTCCATTCTAAAGGGTCGAGTTTTGCATGCAGATGATAGCACAGAGATAGAGATAATCTTGGCATACTTGTAATTGTCTTTCTTGTAATTTCTGAGTAATTAAGATATCTCTTTCGCAGTGCACGTAGGTTGATTTAGACCGAACCACTTACATCTTTGTTTTCTTACTTTCAACACACACACACCACACACTTTTCTCATCTCCTAGGGTTCGGATTTGGTCACCAGTGTGAGCGAAGGATTATAATCTGAGAAAACATGAGTATCAAACCTAACTTACCCACCTTCTCAGGTAAGTTATACCCGTTGTTTCTTCAGCTATCATCACCAAACACATCCACCACTACCACCATTTGTCACCAGCATTATACCACCATGCCTGTACCACTGTTACCAGCACTGTCACCACCATTGTTTAATGAAACCTTTAACAGTAAAACCACTACTGACAACCTCCTAAACCACCACTGGCACCTCCTAAAACTATCATTAACCACCACCTCTTTACCATAATATATTGCCCTAAAGCCACCACCACCCACTACTTCTTCACCAAAGTTTACAACCCCCAAAACCACCACCAACCACCCCTAAACCACCACCTTCAGTCAATGGTATGAGTGTTTCAAAAGATGTTTGCCGATGACAATAGGGGTAGTTTCCGGTGGTGTGTGGCGTGTACGAAAGCAATAGTGGTGGGGGTGGTTACTGTTGACTGCTAGAATGAGAGGGTGAAGATACAATTAGATATATATATATATATATATATATATATATATATATATATATAATGAGATCATTTGAGAACTCACCCGAGTTGCGAGAACTTGAGAACTCCATTGGACCAATCACGAAGTGCCACATCATCAGTTTTGTATTTTTTTCCATTTGTTTAATCAAGGGCAAGCTAGTCTTTATCCACAAATACTTAGGGACATTTTAGTAATAATAACACCCCCACCCCACCTACCCCACCCACCTTTTTAAATAATAATAATAATAATAATAATAATAATAATAATAATAATAATATAAATACAAAGAATGTCTCTCTCTCTCTCTCTCATTTCAGATTTCTGCTCTCTCTCTCTCTTCTTCTTCTCTCTCTCTCTCTCTTATTCTCTCTCGTTCTCTCTCTCTCTAAAAACAGGTGAGGTGGTGGTCCGATTTGGGGTTTTTGCAGGTTGCAAGTGGTGGTCCGATGGTTTTACAGGTTGGATCTGGGGCTTTTTTGCAGGTTTGGATATGGTGTGTGTGTGGTTTGTGGTCGCTGACCGGTGGTTTGCAGGGCGGTGGAAGACGATGAACAGGAGTCGGTGGTTTTGCAGGTGGTGGAAGACGGAGGGGGTTCGTTGGAGGGGGAGGTGGTGGATCTGCGGTGGTTGGGGCTCGGTGGTGGTGGATCTACGGGGGTGTTTGACGACGGTGGTTTTGGTGATGGTGGTGGGATGGTGACAGACGGTGGTTTTTGGTGATGGTGGACGATGAACAGGGACGAAGCAACAGAGACGATGGTATGTTATTATTATTATTATTATTATTATTATTATTATTATTATTATTATTATTATTATTATTATTATTATTATTATTATTATAAGCAGCTAATTTTGAAGCAGCTAATTTTGAATTAGAAAAAAAATTAATTGGACTTAGGAAATGATGATCAGATCTTGAATCTATTTGTTTTATGATGAAATTATTGTTGGTTTTGATTATAAAGAAAAGTTTTGTATGCTTTGTTTAAAGCTAAGACAAATAAATAGTTTTTAACAATGTAAATAGTTTTTATGGAGACATAGGATAAACGTTAAGGGATTTATGGAGAGGTGTATGATATATGAAACATATGTTTTGTTTTTTTGATTTTACACCAATGTAAATAGTTTTTATATACTCTAATGTGAAGCAACATATATTTTGTTCATTGATTTACACCAATGTAAAACAGTGTTAATATTTTGCATTATTATTATAAAACTGCCACATTACACAACTATTTGTTTTCTTTTCTATAAAAAAACCGCACTAGTCTATTAAAAACTTGTTTATTTTTTTTACACCGATGTAAGTTGTTACATATGTGTGATTTAGTGCTTATTTTTTACTAGTTTACACCAACGTAAAAACAGGTTTTTGATTTCTTGGTTTTATTAAATTTGATAGGTTGGACAACGAAGAGAGGCGAATGATGATGATCAACATCTTGGGGAGCAAGTTTGCGTGTTCAAGTGTTTTATACGACGTTTTTGTGGGGTGTTTTACACCAATGTAAATTTTTACGTAAGTGTAAAACTCGAGGGGAGGGAAGACAGAATAGCAGATGTGAAAATTATGAATTTTGAATTTTTACACTGGTGTAAATCATACAAAAAACTATGGATGGTTGGTTTATATAGATGTAAGTAAACATTGGTGTAAATAATTACACCAGTGTAAAAACGAGAGGGAGATGACATAATGCACAATTTGATTTTTTGTTTTAACTAACTAAATTAATTAAAAAAATAAAATAAAGTTTAAAAAACATGAATATTTTAATAATGAAATAAAATACGAATGTAGTATTTGTGTGTATGGTAGATTTACACTGGTGTAAAATAATTACACCAGTGTAAATGATGGTAAAATTACACTAGTGTAAATAATTACATCGGTGTAAACTATCCTCATCAGATTTATCTGATTATTTGTTTTAAAAAAGCAAAAAAATTAAAAAATAAAATATAGTTTAAAAAATATGATATTTTGAATTATTAAATAAAAAATTAATATGATATTACATTAATTATTTCTCTCACATGATGTTTTTACCTTAATACCCCTTAATGTACTTTATTAGATTAAAAAAATACTTAATAATCAAGTCAAGACAAAAACCCTCATCTTTTAATCTTAACCATTAGATCATCAAGATCAATGGTCCAGATGAGTTCCTATGGTTCTCACAACTCATGTGAGTTCTCAAACTATCCATTCCCTATATATATATATATATAGGGGGAAGGGAAGGAATGAGAAAAAGGCGTGTGTGGGGGGTGTGGATGGTTTTATAGATATTTTTTAGTTCTTTTTTAGGTAAAAAGATAATTAAAAAAAGAAAAACAAATAGCTAAAAGTCCAAAATACCCATGACTTAACGTTGAATTTAAATGGGGTTAACGAATTGGATGATAATGTACAAAAATGTCAAACCTTAAGTGTTCAGTTGAATAAAAAGAAAACATGTTTAGATGTATATGAAAAAATGCCCGAACCTCAAGGATGATTTTAGCAGGTTAACTCTAGTTTGCATAAGTAAGGTTATGCACAATTATGCAAACTCGATGTATGAATTTTTATTCTTGTCACAAATATTTAGTTTATATTTGTTATTGGCTATTTCATGGTTCCATTAAGATAAGTACTATTTTAGATGAGAAACAAAATATTTATGAGTATCAAACAAGGATATAAGGGTAGAAATCTACATGTAACTATCAGAAAATCAAATTAGAGGTAAAATATTATGAGACTCGGTGTTCTTTATTAGGTTGACTACGGGAGTCAATGGTTTTCACATGTTACCCATATTTCTCTCCCTGCATCTCGCCTATTCATCACTACAAGAAGAGGGACATTGTACAAAGTTATTCATACAATACAATCAATACCATTCACTAACATGGTATTAGAACCAGCCTAGGCTCTATACCATTTCCCCTGCACTACCAGAAAATGCAAACCCTAGCCGTCATCGCCTTAGAAAAAATAATAGGAAAACATCATTTAAAGGTTTATTATAGAAAATACGTCTTATTCAGATCTAAAAAGTTAGGGTTTATAAACAACATCATTAGAAGAGGATTAAAAAGGGTTTAGATAGATTACACACCGTTAGATCTTCACTCGGTTTAATTCTAAACGTCGTTTAGCTCTTAAAACCGTGAGTTTTGATGAAAAAAGGGGTTACAGAAGTTGTAGGTTCATTAATGGGTATTAGGAGGCGGTTTAGGATTTTAAGGGTGCTAAAATGAGTTTAAGGGTGGTATTTATAGGTAAAGGCCGTCAGACTAGCGAAGATGGCCTTTTTGGGCGCAGATTGGAGATAAGTGAAGATGCCTATCTTCACTTATGTCTATCTTCCCTAATTCCTATCTTCACTTATAAGTTCACCTACACATGTGTCACACCCCGTCAAGGCGGAAACACGGGGATGTGATTCGAAAGAGTTTCAAGCACAAGGTGCGAGCAACACATAAGATGTAATTTAAATAGATACCATCAAGAGATAATCATTGTTATAAATTATTAAGAAAAACATAATATTGTCTGAAAAACCATTGTATCAAATACCAAGACACAACACAACCAACATTAATGAAATCCACTCGATGATGGTACCACGATATGCATGCTCCAACCTCTCTCCCAAGTCTCCGCTCCGCATGGTCAATTACCTGAAAAACATTCATAAAAGATTTGTCAACATATTATCGGTGAGTTCATAGGTTTTAATGTACTATGTAAAGTGTTTATGAAATTTGTGTATGACCAATCATAGGCTATTTAAGCTAATGATTACTGTGCAAACCATGAGTCCTATAACCAAACATCTCGAATGTTGTTCCTCGCGCATTGTACAATAAAAACAACGTATGTATAGTAGAATACTAAACCTCCTTTGTATGTAACCGGCTAGAGCGACTAATCAAGAGTAGGGTGTCAACCCAATAGATCTATTTAAGTGTTCCATGGATTTTGATGGCTAATGGTTATAGTGTAAATGTAAGTACAAGGACTGTTGTGCTCATGAACCGAATATCTCATGTTCCACATGGTAGTCACGATAGAATATCACACTAAAATGAAATGTATTAGAATGTAGCATGTTTATCCCCCAAAATAGAAAACAATAAAATGGGGCCGTGAAACTCACTTGGTGATAGTACGTGTGGTCTAGTAAAAGTGTAAAACTGAGATGTATGGTAACTACCGTCCTGACAATGGTTGCCCGATGATTATCAAGGACATAGTAAGTTGGACGTTCTTGTCGTTTATCATACAAGTTGTTCACCCGACTTGTGGGCCCTTGTGTTAGTTATATGTGGGCCATATTTCGTGCAAGTAACAATTATTACTTAGTTCATGAGTACTTTGTAGAATGTACGGTTTCAAGAAATCCAGGCGTTATATTGTAAAATTGTATCTATTCTGAATAAAATGGGCCCCACATGTCATCATGGGTTATGGATTGTTCCCAAATGTAACATGTGTGATTGTTTTATGGCAACACGAGTGTTTTAACATATGTTTATGCCCTTCAAAGTCCAAAAGTGGTTTTAACACACGTTATGGTTGAGTTAACATACGTTATCATAGCCTAGCCGAAATCTTTCATGAACCATGTCCAAAACCTGATCATTTTAAGTATCCAAAACAACTCGTTTGTGTTTATCCATGCACAATTTAATGACCATGAGTCTGTGCTAGTGTATCATTAAGGAAAGCGAGTATATTTATTCCCAAAATGTGTTATAATATCGAGTATGTGTATATGTGTATGTTTTGGTTCAAAATCGGTTTCTTGACACTTATCAAAGCCGAGAGAGGTTTATATAACATGGATCATAATGTGGTTGTATGATTGGTGTTGCCTATGCGTGTGGTTAATTCATATACGTGTGAACCATATGTGTTTGAAATCAATCAACCATAAATGAAACAATGTCTTTAAAACTCACAGACTTATGTGTGAATGGGCCGATTACTATATGTGTGTAATTTGCTTTGATAACCTCTAGGCACCTATGATATAGGAATATCTTTGCTAATGACAACATTAACATATGCTCGATCTTGTGTGCTAGTTATCATGAGTAGCTGTGGTAATAACATTCACCATAGTGTTATAGCACGTGTTACTTGGTGACGAACATGTGTTATTGTGTAATATCAACTCATGTTAATATACATTTGTGTTCTAGAAGATGTTCCATGATTCTTGTGTGTTATTCTTGTAGTACCAATTGATATTTTGTTTGGATTTAGAGTGGAATTGTGTAATTTCCCACTTAAATGTTGTCACGTGTATTGTTGTTTAGTTCATGTGTGGTAATCGGGTATCCGGTTGCTCGTTGTTGAGTGTGTGATTGGCTTGACTGTTCAACGCCAATTATGTTGTACATTCCGGGTGTTGTATGCATAGACGGATAATCTATTGTATTTCTATAATAACTCAGGCATTACTTGACTTGGGGGGGGGGGGTATAATGTGTGCAAAAATGTCTAATTATACACATGAAATGATAGTAATAAGAAAAATGCGTACGCATGTTGACCTGGATCATTGTTTCATATCAATTCACGTAAACACGTATTTGCAACTTATAAAGCATATAAATCATAAAAAAATAGTTTTTTTTTTTTATTATTTTGTTTCACCAACGTACATGATACAAGACTCGTGTGTGCTACCCAATGATTCCCCAAACCATCAAATCATGATCGTAGTGTGTGTAGACCTACTTAACTAACCCAATTAAGTTTGTTTTTCAAATGTTTTGTTACGATAGACTTAAGTGTTTATTATGAAAGTTAACCTGATGGCGTCACACATGAAATTGTTCTACTTTTGAAATATTGTTTTATAGCTTACGTGTATAGCTATAATTGTTGTATACTTTGATTATACATTCTAGATATTTGGTAACAAACATGAAACATTGTTATTTGCGATTGTTTCGGCAATATTATAATGATCTTATGAAATCGAGATCATTGTTGCATTTTACATTACATAGCTTATTTTGTGAAGAATTTAGTTTGATACGATAAGTGAAAACATTAGAGCTTGTATACGTAGCATTACAAATGAAACGACCATGTTGAATAAAGAGGGAATTTATTAAGAATTTAGGAGTAGGTGGGCAAAAGTTAAATAACTTCTTATGAAAGTCATGTGTGGGGCATTAACTAGAAGAATTTGAAGGTAACAAAGTCAAGGACCTAAAATAGGCACCGATCACCCCTAAGTTTTATAGGTATCGTGTCTAAAAATTGAAGGTCGCAAAAGGTTTCTTGTTTATATTCAATTCTATAGTGGTTTAGCGCTTGAGGTAAAATGTAACTTCTTTTATGTGGAGCTATGGAATGGTCCGGCGTGATATGTTAACAGGCCTAGATTTCGGACTTGTGTTACCATTAAAGATGCTCTAACTTATATTTTAACTGCAAACCTATTGGGATTTTTCACGCTTTACAACAAAAATTTTATTAAAAAAAAATTCAAATCAATAAAAACTTAAAATGTAATTAACTTTATAATAATTCTAGATCAAGTATAAAAATAAGTGAACAACTTATAATTAAAATACTGCATAATTCATTATATAATAACCAAGTTACATCTGGATAACGGGTAAACGAGCAACAAGTTGCACCGCTATCCCGTTTTGAATCACAAAACCTATTCTACTAAATACAAACCCTTGATTCCTCGGTCTTTGCGAGTCACTGTGGACCACCTTCTGCACCCGCTTCAAAAAGCGAACTGCCTCAGGGGCAAGGGATACAAAAATGTCGAAGGCAAACAGAATGAACACATGCTGATTTTCTAAATACCCCGCCTCGTGCTTAGCAACCTTCCTAGCTTCCGCCTTCAAAACCGCCTGTCCCGGAACGAATCCACCCTCTCAACCCCACCAGTGGGGACACCCCAGTGAGGTCAACACACGCGTGCTTACCCCCCGCTCAGCCAAACACAAGGACGTCCGCATGACGCATGGTAGATCTTTGGCCGATAATGGTCCCAACTACGAAAATAACCACTAGCGGTCCCAACTTTCGACATATTAGCCACCAAAGGACCCAAACTAACTGAGGCTAACTCCGTTAGTGTGATGCTGACGTGACATGCTTAGGTGGCAAAATGATCCTACGTGACATCCTAGGTGACAAAATGATCCTACGTGACAAAATGATCCTATGTGGCATCCTACGTGGCGTAGGATGCCACGCCAACATCACATTAACGTAGTTAGCCTCAGTTAGTTTGGGTCCGTTGGTGGTCAATATGTCGAAAGTTGAGACCGCTAGTGGTTATTTTCGTAGTTGAGACCATTATCGGCAAAAAAGCAATAGTTGGGATTATTTATTTCCATTACTCCTTTTTTTTATATTATGTAATATAGTTAAAAAGAAAGTTATGAAAGTAAGGGGCTGTTTGGTTGATTAAGTGCTGAATCATTAAGAGGTCTGAATGGTTAAACGCTGAATCATTAAGTTAGACCTCTTAATGGTTAGTTTTCCTGTCCCACGTTGGTAGGGGAGCCTCATTAAGGTTCGTCCAGTCTAGTTCAGTGCTTAATGGTTCAGCAACATCCTAAATCTTAATGATTCAGACTTAACCATTCAATTCAGAAGCTGAAACAAACGCGCTGAATGCTAAATCATTCAGCGCTGAATGGTTAAGAGCCTCATTAAGATGCTACCAAGCAGCCCCTAAAAAAAGTGTCATTTTTAATCCTCTGAATGTGTGGCCATATAATTAGAAACTTCTGGTGCTTGTGGGCCATCGTCTCATGGCTGAAAAGCCTAAAACGCTGCCTTCTTACCCCATTACGTATTATATTTAAAATATGCCGTTCAAAAAAAAAATTATATTTAAAATATGATTTAAAAAAAATATCCTAAAATACATATCTTCAAATCTTGGCATTCCAAAATCTAGATCGCCATTCCATTATATACTTGTAGTCTTGTACTCTTCTTATTACACCTAGCATACTAGTCCATATTTAGCATTTTGAGTTCTGTAAAAGGCTACTGTTCATTTTTGTTTTTAAATTCTAAATTAAAGTAATTTTCACACTCTTCTTCAGCATCTCCAACTTGCTTAGTTGGTACCTGTCCAGAAGTCCAGACTTTCCCTCAAGGACCCAATAACCATTGGAGGTGGTGTTCTGATTTGCCGTTCAATCATACTCGTCCGGGCCAAGATGGTGAGGACTAAACATACACAAGCCATTTTCTAAAAATATATTTATATAAAAGTCGAGTCTAAGGTGGAGGTTTGTACGTTTTCGAAAGAAAAAAAAAATGTAGGTCTTTAAGGTAGAAGTCCCAAATAATGTAGCGTGTTAAAGACACCCCAACATTGGAGATTCTTTTACTAGTTTGTATATTGCGTGCTAAATTAATAATAAAATAAGTTGGTAACAATTTATTATTTCATATGAGTTAGTAATGGTTGAGAGTAGTGTCATTATTTGTTTTAATGTAAACAAATATTATACACTAGATTATACCTCGGGAGCGTCCTGGGTTGAGAAATTTAATATGATACATCAATTTTACATATGAAATAGACTGATGTATAACTCTAATATTAATATCTAACCTAAAACAAATTAACAATGTACAACTCAAATGCTAACACCTAACCTAAAAGAATGTAGAACTTTAATGTAACTCTAATATTAACACATATCCTAAATACTAAACAAATGTATAACTCAAACATACTAATATTGATACCTAACTTAAAACAACGTATAACTCTATTAACCTATTCGACTCTGGTTGAAAAAAAAAATCATATTTACTGATTTAAACATAATTAGTGACTTGTTTATACATGATTAATGATTTACCTGAACACTTTGTGTTTTTTTTCCTGTATGAATAAAACCCCACAAAAAAATTTCTCCATTTTTTATATAGCAATATGGTACTCGTTGGAAAGATAATAAACAACAACAACAACCATACCCAGTAAATCCCACAAATTAACGAGCGTTTTATTATCTTTCAAGAAAGAGAATGTCCCTTTGAGTGACATGTCATTAAAATGGCTTTGGTTTATTATATGTATAGATTATTAGTATACTATAAAAATATAAAATATATTTTTCCTTAGTCTGAGTATAGAACTAAGACTATGCATTATGATGACTTTTCACTACAACCTGTTGCAATAAATGCACAAAGACAAAACACATTTGAAAAAAAAATGTAAATGATTAGGGCTGTAAAGAAACCAAACATTAAACAAACAGTTCGTGAATTGTTCGGCGGAAAATTCGTCTGTGTTCGTTTGTTTAATAAATGAACAAACACAAACAAGAAATTATGTTCGTTTAGTTAAACAAACAAACATGAACATATGCCGCGTTCGTTCATTTATGTTCGTGAACGTTCGGTAACATATTTGTTTATGTTTGTTTGTGTTCGATAGTTCACTAGAGTTTTTAACTTTTAATTTTTAATTTAATTACCTCAAATTTTCCATTGGTAGATTATCTAATATATATTAGTGTATCACATATATATTAATATTACCTCACCTATTTTGATTGACTATTGTTTTGGTTGGTTTAAATAAGGATTTCATGTTTAATATGATAATTTTATGTTTTTATGAGACATTATGTATGGTAACTATGTGATCACGATTATGTCATGTCAAGTATGATTAGGTAATTGGGTTAGTATATTTTGAGGATAATGTCTATGATAAAAAATATTGATTTTATTCAAAATTTAAAATGTGTTAGTTCGTCCCCAGTTTTGTTCATGAATGCTTGTTTGTGTTCGTTTACATTCATTTGTATTTATTTGCTTTCGCTTTTTTACCCAATATGTACCTAAATTTAACAAGTATACACAAACGAACACGTTCATCTTCTTAGAAAATGCACACGAACAGAAAATCTCGGTCGATAAGCGTTCATGAACAGTTCGTGAACACGTTATTTCCTTAACAAACAAACACAAACACAAAATCTCGTTCGGTAAGTGTTCGTGAACACATTAATTTCTTAACACACGAACATGAACAAGACCTTGTTCGTGTTCGTTTGGTTCGTCTACAGCCCTATAAATGATATTCTAATTCCACAACCAGTTTGCCCATTGCAACCTTTGGTTGCAATCGGTTGAACTATTAAACATCTATATTTTTTCTTTTGCATTATTTAATTTGTTTTCTAGATAATAAATAATAATTGTAAATCAAATTTACTTAATAAAATATTATTTAGGTTGGGTTGTGAATGTGAGTGAAAAATGGATTGGGTTGGGTTGTGTAGATAGATGAAAAAGGGAGAAATTATTTTTTTAATGAAAAGTTGGGTTGGCTTAGGTTGTGATAGCGTGTCTAAAACTAGTTACATACTTCTTTTTTCAAAAAATATCGTGTTTTTGTTGTTGTTGTTGTTATTATTATTATTATTATTATTATTATTATTATTATTATTATTATTATTTCTGATAAGTTAGAAATGAGCTGATGTAACCAAATGAATAGAAACTCTAACTTACTATTAATAAAAATAAGAAAAGCAAGTCATATGATCATAGGTAAGACGCTTGATGTGTAAGTTGGATGTGAAGTCAATAAAAATGTTCATGTTGGTGCAAAAGCGTCAAGCGGGTCACAATCTTTGTGCAGTGTACCGCCCCACATCGCACGCCCCACTCCTTCCTCTTCTCACAGCTACAAACATGAACACTGTGTCATGTATGCAATCTTATTAATGGTAAAATTATTATGTTGTTTGTAGGGTCCAAGATGTGCTGAAATCATTGATGTTGGATTTTTAATGAGTTAACTATCATGAGCTACTAAGACTTCAATTACAAAACGACAGATGACAGAGAACACATTTTGTTTTGCCTTTAATTGTATGCTTTCAAACTCTCTAGTATTCAATATTCAATATTGTTTTGACAAAGATGAATCTTTGTACTGAATTAATTGTATGTGTTTTAAAAATACTTGAGAATTCCACTTCTATTTTGACTAAACTTAATCTTAGCATTCTATGTGTAGTGTGTTGGAAATGAGTGAAAATGGAAAATTTGTGAGCTGCGAGTAAATTATTACATGTAGTTGTTAGTTGTTATTGATGTAATTAACTAGTAGCATGCCCAGCGCTACGCGGCGTGCATGCAGTCGGCATCAATTCCATTCAATATGGTATTACCGCTCTCTATAGTAACAGAAATAGACAACTCAAAAAATAAACTTATAATATGCCCAAAAGACGTCACCTCATGTTTTATATCGATAAAAACGAAAAACTTTACTGATTTAAAAAATATCGATACAAGTACTCTTAACGTCTTAATCAAACTTGATTAGTTAATTAAATTATTAAGTTTGAATCATGATTATAAAATTTAAGTTTGATTCAAAATGCAAATTGAAATCATAAATTTGCTCAGATATTATTAATGTTATAAATTCAGACAAAAAATATTTTTATGTATAAATTTATAAATAAATAATTTCTTATGATAAAACTATTCTCATTAAATCTTATTATATATAATTATATCATCACATCCTAAAATAAACTATTAATAATTGCCTTCTTAATTAATGTCTTTTAAAGAAAATCCCTTTTGATAAATTATATTATTAGTTTTTTAAACCCTAAAAAAGTAAGCAGTTAGACCATGTGTAGTGGGGCTTTATTTATAAAGCCGCTGTTTCTGATTGGTTCAAGTGATAACTGAGTTAGCATGGAGAGATAAAGTGAAAAAGGAGTATAGTGGGGAAAGAAAAAAAAAAGGGCGCTATTTATTAAAAAAAAAAACTGATAAAACACAAACATACATGTGGCAACAATTGATTGGTTGGCTCAAATGGGTTGTGGCGTTATATATATAACGCTTGGAAGATTTTTTGCAATATAAAGCCCCCTGTAACTAGGGGTGTTCATCGGTTCGGTTTACGGTTTATTTGGTTTATTCGATTCGGTTTATTCGGTTTTCAAAATTTTGTACCTCAAACCAAAAACCAAACCAAATTAGGAATATGAAAACCAAACCAAATTCAACCAAATTGAATTCGGTTCGGTTTCGGTTTAAAACCAAACAAACCAAATTGAAACGAAGTTTTTTTTTTTCTAACTTATATACCTATATGTTCCAAAATCCGAAAAGAAAGTTTGCAATAAATATAAACCAAAACATCAAACCACGCAAACAGAAACATTATAAAAATTAGAAATAGTAAAATGAACCCTAGTTTACTAGTTTATACTCAAATTATTACCTCTATAAATTGGTGGGGCTTTATTTATTTTGGGTTGGGTTTAATATTTTGGGTTTATATATTATATATGAGTTATTAAATATTATTATTTTTATTTAATAATTAATTATTTTACCGGTTTATTCGATTATCCAAATAAACCAAATAAAAAAAATGTAGAACCAAAAACCAAACCAAACACCGAATAAGCAATTCGGTTTCGGTTAAAACCAAACCAAACACCAAATTCGTTGTTCGAATTGGTTTTTTCGGTTACGGTTACGGTTCGGTTTTCGGTTTTTATTTGGTTTGTGGTTTTTCTGAACACCCCTACCTGTAACGGTGTGGGGGGCTTTATTTTCTAACATAGCGCCACATGACACCCCTACTACGGTGGGTGTTAATGAGTAGATGTTGCTTTATCATGCAAACCAAGTTGGTCCAATTAAGAATTAACACCAAGCTTTGTTCAAAACTTAGCTAAGGATTAAGATATCGATGGTTAAATTTGTGTGTTTGAATACGATGGGAAAACGGGAAGAACCCTCTCTCACATAGGTGGTGGGTAATAACATGGAGTGGTATATAAGTAATAGTCTTATAAGGATATTGTTTCCTTAGTCATAAGAAACAATTATAGTCCTGGAGTTTATTTTTTAAAGAGAGCGATGTGACGCTTTGATAACACACTTGTCTATATGTTCTAAAGTTTGGCTTTGCTAGGTGAGTGGTTACCGTTGATGGGTGCTCTCGTTTGTTGCCACTAATGTCGACTAGCAGTTGCAATTTTCAGTTCTTTCCCTCTAAAGCTCATGTGTAGTTATTGTTGACAGTTATAAATCGTGTAGTTGTTGCCACCTTTGTGTTAAAATGGACATAAGGCTCCCGCTAACGGGTTGCTACTAAGGCTGAAGGGTGTGGGGACGCGAGGAAGGGAGACGGGGGTGGGGGCGGTGGTTGAGACGGGGACGGGGGGCGAGACGGTGAGAGGTGATTGGTGCTTCAATTTGATTGGTCCGTCCGACGTTGTGTTATGGGGGAAACGGGAGAGATGAGGGACGGGGGTGGGGGCGGTGGTTGGGACGATGGACGGGGGTGAGACGGTGGGACGGGGGATTGCTCCGTCTGCACACCGGACAGCCTAACGGCCCAATAGTTGCTAGTGGGGTCCTACTTAGTTGCACGATTTCTCATAACGACAAAAAAAAAAAAAAATAATGAAGCATAAATTGTATGAAAGACTTATAATACAATTTAACAATTGACATATGAGTTTAATGGTGAGCAATGAGCATGTGTAGTTGTGTGTGTGTGTTTTTTTTTTTTTTTTTTAAATACTTAACTATGTGTTACCTTAGTTGAAATTATAACATTGTCCGATGCGGGTCTTATCATCTCTTCTTCTAGTCATAAGCAGATCTTTGTTTATAGATTTAAACTGGACAAGAATAATAAGTCCTTATATTTATTCTCTAAATATTCATTAGGGCAACATATCTTAAATATCCAGAACAATAAAAATGATTAAAATCTAAAACATAAGACAATATTATCTTACTATATGTGGGTAATATATAATGAAATATTCAGACATGAGGGTGTGGGTATGGTTGGATCGGGTCATACTCGAGTGGTGAGCTGTAGCGTGTGAGTGACGGTGGTCCCTTTCCAATTAGACTTGTTTACAGCTAAGCACAATGACAAATTATACCTCCCTTCTACAACAAGCTTATTAAGTAATTATATTTACCATTTTATCATTTTATCAAACAAAACTAATATCTATTGACACGGGTTTAATGTTTAAAGATCGTATTTACTTACGAGTATGTTTAAAATAGCGAGTTCCTAGCCACTCTTGTGTATTCTTCAGACGTGGTTCAACGGTCCTCAAAGATCCAAAGACGCTACATGACGCTTAAATCTGAAGATGCTACACGCATGGGCAGGGCCGTCTTCGAAAACGCTAAAAATTTTTTTGGCTTTGGGCGAAAAAAAAATTGGGCCCAAAATTTTGTAAAGAGGAATGAATTTAAAAAAAAAAATTGAATATGGTGCTAGAGTCAAGGCTTGAACTTGAGACCTCTACATTATAATTGCATGGTTTTTCCAACTCCACTAACATGACTTTTATGTATAAAGCACAAACATATATCTTAAATATAGAATTTAATATATATATATGTATATATTTTTTAAAAAGTTCGGGCCCATTTATGGGTCGGGCCCTGAGCCGGTGACCATCCGGCCCATGCTCAGGGCCGGCCCTGCGCATGGGCGGACTCACACCGAGGCTAAGGGGTGCGGGCGCCCACCTTGAAAAAAAAATTTAGTGTTTATATACACGCGTTTATCCCGTTCGCATCCCATTAAAAAGTTCAATCGCACCCCTTGGATTTTTTGAAACCGAAGAAAAGCAAGGAAACAAGCCTTCTTCTCCCTCTTTATAAGCCTTGAAACTAAATCCATGATCTATAGACCATACGCCTGGTAGAAAGGTTAGTGTGTATATATTTTTCCCTGTTTTTTTTTCGTCGAGTAAGGGACTTGGTAGTTGCAGGTCTCTCTTAATTTGATGTGAAGAAGATGAGCTATTTGTTTTTTTAAGTGTAAAGAAGTTAAAATCTGTAAAAGAATGGTGACAGGCTGAAATGCAAAGTCACGTTAACTTTTAATATACTTTTCTTTTTAATTTATTTTACTTGTCTTTTCATTTAGTTTATTGTCTATTATTTTATATAAGGTTTAATAAGATTCCATGTAGTATAATGAGTGAGACTATAGTCTAGTGTATATAATTCAAATGAATCTAACTATTTAGTTCAATTCTAGAATGTAAATCCAAGAATTTGGAAACCGTTTTAACGAGGTAACATCTGAGTTGTTTGTTTGTATTAATAGCTTGAGTCTTTGTGATCATTTTGGAGCGTTTGATGTTCCAAAACTAATACAATTATCCGAAATGTATCTACAACTTTAGATTTTAGAATTTTGTTATGCATATGTAACGACGTTTAAATTACTTTTGGTTTTTGGTTTCCTTTTGTTGATTATATAATTTTAGTATAATTATTTTTGGTATACGAGTCGACCCGACCCGACCCCGACCACCTGATGGATAAACAACCCAGGAGCTTAGAGATTCCGCAGTCTGCACCCCATGAAAAAAATTCTAGGTTAATCATTCATTTTCAGCGGGATCATTACAATGATAAGGAAAGGACAGATGAGTTAAATGAGCATCTTGCTTCGGACTTGAACCTTTACAACGACGTTGTTGACACCTTGCGCTTGCTTAAGAAGTGGCTATGCGGGGAGTGCATGGCCCTGCATGCCTTGAATCGGTTTTGTCAACACAGGAAAGAAGTGGTTAAATGCTCCTCACGTACAGAGGGTGAGATCAATTTTATTGCGAGGATTCCTCAATCCCGCGATCCACAAGTAAAGCCCGAGAGGGATATGTCTGGGACGATGGTGGCAGATGTCGCTCTCCTTGAGCACATCCTTGCCCTTCATGTTGCTACTGTTAAGAGTATCCCGCCAGCGTGTCGCATGGCTTTTGCCCAAGCTTTGCTATGGTGGCTCCGTAAAGTGATGGATGCATCGGGGTCCCTTGAGGCTTGGGTTAAACTTTTGTTGTTGCCTCGCTGCACGTTACGTGTGGTCAAACCGGCTTCTAGGCAGGAACGAAGGTCGGGTCATAGGAAATCACTTCAATGTAACTTCATTATGCAGGCATTGGCGGTTTGGAAAGACGGGGCATGTTTATAGGAGTTGGTCATGATCCTCCTTGAACTCCCTGTAATGGGGGGTTATAGGAGGGTAGGGGACCAAGCTAAAGAAGAGTGTGGGGGCAATATTAAGCAGTGTCTTCAGAAGGTAGCTGATGGGCATTATACAACGACCGTCAAGGTTGTGTGTTCATCTGGGGCCGTGGCTACTGCAAGGGATACCTTGAGAGCTTTGATAGATAAACACCCTGTTGTGGACCCCCCGTCCATGCCCTCCGTCGTGCCATCGGAGCCAGCCTTGCAGGTGAACATTCATTGTGTGTTGGAATGTATTTAAACCTTCTCGAAAGGGACATTTTTGTGGGAGAGATGGTATGCGGGCCCAACACATTTTAGACACTTTCTACAGCCAAGGGTCTCCTACCGCCTCCAGGCTCCTTAAGGCCATCACTGATGTTGTCAACTTGTGGCTTGGGGGGCTTTGCCCTAAAGCTCTGGCGGAATTCATTGCTTCAACGCCATTGACCCTTTGTTAAAGCCTGACAACGGGATTAGGCCCATCGCTGTGGGGGGCCATTTGGAGGAGATTGTGTTGAAAATCGTTATGCATAAAGTGGGGTAAATATATGGCTTCCTATCTTGGGGATTTTCAATTTGGGGTTGGGGTCCCTAATGGGGCAGAAGCGGTGTTGCACAGCGCCAACAGGTTTCTGTGCGCTTTCCCATTCTGACGGGTCCCTGGCTATGCTCACTGTTGATTTTTCTAACTCCTTCAACAAGGTGGATCGTACGACCCCTTCTCAGGGAAGTTAGCTACAGATGCCTATTGATCTTCCGTGGGTCCAGTTTTTATATTCCCAGCCCGCCAAGTTAGCTGTGGGGGATACTCATAATTGGGGCTACTACAGGGTGCAACAAGGGGGACATCCCATGCCCCATTCTTTTTGCACTTGTCCTCCATCCGCTTATCCTTTGTGTTTACGGCGCCTGTTCCTTGCCTTTCCATGCTTGGTATTTGGACGATGGCACTCTCATTGGTAAGGCAGAGGAAGTTGCGAGGGTGTTGGGCATTATACGCTCAGAGGGGGATTCTCTAGGGCTTAGGCTTAATATTCGAAAAACTGAGATTTGTTTTCCATCATTCAATGGTTCGAAGAAAGTGTCGGGTTTATTCCCCTAGCGTGATTAGCAGGCCCGTGGGGGGGGGGGGGGGTTAGTTAGGGATGCAGGGGTTTTAGTCGGTCGTTGGTAGCTAAAAGAGCTATAGAGGCGGTTGAACTTATGAAACGCTTGCCGGGACCTGAGGGATCCCCAAAAGTGAGCTCCTTTTGTTGTGCTCGTGTATGGGGGTTGCTAAATTAGTGTTTGAGCTTCGGACTTGTCAACCCGAACATGTCAAAGAGGTTGTAGCCATCTTTGATGCTGGTCTGCGGGGGGTAGTTGAAGACATTGTTGTCTGCTGAGGACCACATTTTGGGGACCTCACTAGGGTGTCTCCATTAGTGGGGCTAAGAGACAGTGGCTTCATTTCGGGGACAGGCAGGTTTTAAAGGCAGAAGCGAGGAAGGTGGCTAAGCACGAGGCAGCATGTTTAGAAAACCAGCGCGTGTTCGTTCCGTTTTACTTTCAACACATTTGAATCCCCTAGCCCTAGAGGTGGTCCGCTTTTTGGAAGCGGTTGCACAAGGTTGCCCACAGTGACTCGCAGAGCCCGAGGAACCAAAGGGTTTGTATTGAGTAGAACAGGATTTGTGATTCAAAAAGGGATAGCGGTGTAGCTTGTTGTCCCCTTACCCATTATTCAGATGTAACTTGGTTTTTATGTGGAATGAAAAAAGAAAAGAATTAAGGTTAATATATAGGGGTTAAATTGCTAAAAAGGGCTAAGAAGCCATAAAAATTGGACATGTGACAATAATCAAATGTAGGGGTGAGGTTATAAAGAGTAATTGAAACAATTAGTTAAGTATAGATAAAACCATCATGTATCATTTGTTACCTGCAAACTAAAACATCATAATTGCAAATAAAACACCATATACCTGCTACAAATAAAACACTGCCTAATAAACATTTTGTGTTACTTACTAAATAAACCATCATATGTTTGTTGTAACTTAAGCACCATTATATGAACAGACTAGAACACCCTGTGCTAGAAACACCAAGTTGAATCGTCTGTGTGTGTATGAAGGGGGAGAGCAATATAGTACTCATATTAAAGAAAAAAACGCTCATTGTTTTTGTGTATTTATTAAATAATTACGTATAAAAAAGTTATTGGAGTTTTAAAAAACGTGGAAAAGTTAAATTTGCCTTGCATGTGGGTTATTGAATTTAGAATACTCCAAATTGCGATAATACTCCTGGACCGGCAAATAATTCAATTAAAAATTAAAACACTAATTACAATTTTACCATTGCTCAATCTTAACCATCTATTAATTCATCAAATGACTTAAAACACTTCTTATCCTTCTTAGGAAAACACCACTTTGTGGGCTATTATGTTTAAAACTTTAATAAAGTCCCAAGTTGTTTAAAATTTTAAACACAAATTGTTTAAAAGCTTAGACCCTAATAATAATAAGCCCAATCTTGAAGTTTAAACTTAATTAAAAACTATCGTGAGCCTAGGGTGTAAACCTGTAGATGTGCATGAAATAATCAAAAGGGATAACAAACAAGTCAATGATGATTGACGATCATCTAACAATTGACACATCATGCAATCACAGGGCAACAGTATAACAACGACATCGACACGCCAACTGAAATTGAGGTACATTTTTTTGTTTAGCTTGTCAAACTTTCATGTATACTCATAATTCATATATATTGATTTTGATTCATAGAGACCTAGAGTGTTTGACTGATTTCCTTTAGGTTATATTTTAAATAGGTTGATTAAGATTTGAGACTGAGAGTTTAAGTGTTTAACCTTAAGTTTCGCTAGGGTTAGGTATTGTTGACATTTGATACTTTGATTGTTGGAAATTGAAAGTTGAAAATTGAAGCTTTGCTTCTAAAAAATTTAGGAGAGCCGCACAATTTGCTTAAGTGGGTAAATTTAGATCATTTTAGTACTTACTTTTGTTTTGATGATTATTATAAGAACTATTGTTGTATTATGGTTTTATTATATAGAATTATTGGTTTAAATCATACGGGCCTGATGTATTTTTACGAGCCCCAAGCCAAAAATTATATGATATTTCCTAGAAACAACACTGTTAGGTAACTAATTAAGTTGGTAGATGTGAAAGAGGCGAGTTCGGAAGTGGTGGTAGAAAGTAATAGTGCTATTAAAATTAATAATAGAGGGTCATAGAAAATTTCCAAACTTACGCAGAGAGAGAGAGAGAGAGAGAGAGGAGAGAGTAGAGGAGAGACGAGAGAGAGATGGAGAGGAGGGAGAGAGAGAGAGCGAGAGACGAGGAGAGAGGAGAGGAGAGAGAGAGAAGAGATGAGAGAGGAGAGAGAGAGAAGAGAGAGAGAGGAGAGAGGAGAGAGAGGAGAGAGAGAGAGAGAGAGAGATGAGGAGAGGAGTAGAGAGAGAGAGAGAGAGGAGGAGAGAGAGAGAGGAGAGAGAGAGAGAGAGAGGGAGAAAGAGAGAGTGGAGAGAGAGAGAGAGAGAGAGAGATAGAGAGGAGAGTGAGTGTTATTCCCGGGTTGCACTGGGGGGGGGGGGGGGGGTGGCTGCCACATACACTCCCCAACCCCCTTCTTCATTTTTCGCACCCGTATGGTCCTTATACAAGAGATAATTGAGGGGGGTAAAAGACATTTCCAAACACACGTACAAAAAATAAATGCGGAGAGGAGTTAAAGTGACGTTTCCCAAATACCATTTTGTCACTTTCATACATTAATGCATGATGATGTTACACATGAAAAGTATTTAATTACATGCTATGCTTGCTGATGAAGCCTAGCACAATTGGTGAAAATTGAGGGAGCTAAAGTGGAGGTCATGTGTATGTTGAGGGTTAGATTTTTTTTTTTTTGAGCCATATTTACAAGATGTAGGGGTTCCATCTGCGGAGATCCCCAATCCAGGTGGAATGGGGTAATCAGTACAGGCTCGCCCACGGTGTTAGCCGGAGCTTCACCGGGGTTGCACCACTTGCCGTTCAAAAAAAAATTACATGCTATGCTATATAATCTTTAGTGAACGTTAACTTCTCTATGTATATTTTAGTGCTACGTGATGAATGTGTTCATACGTATTTGCAGCATTTGAAATAGCGTGTAGACTCGCTTGTGATATGAAGACATAAAATAATAAGGTATTTAGAAACCATACACCCTATAATTAGGATTCATACACCCCTGGGCCCACATCACAGACCAACAGAAAAGCTACCACATATTCAGAATGTGATGTCATAGAAATGTATGAATCCTAAAACCCATAAAATAAAAGTAAATTCTCGAGTCAGATTTTTTCAACGACATGACCTTAATTAGTCATATGAATGACCTATTTGAAGATCACAAGCTTCGAAACGACTAATTTTGGTAAGTTACAGTTTTTTGACAATCCATTTTGGAAAAAAAAAGTTAGAAAAAATATAAGGTTGAGGCTAATGTAAAAAGGAATTTAGCATAAAAGTATAAGAAGTATTATTAGTTATAGATTAAACTAGATAATGAGGGGCACAATTGTAAAACATTGCGCCATTAAAGTTTCACACCATTTTTAAAATGACCATAATTTTTTTTCATACGACATTATTTAAAAAAAAAAGTATACCATAAAAACAAGTTTTTCATCCCTCTTTCATTTGCATATCATATTGCCATACTTTTAAAAAAATTGTTTTGTTGATAACTTGCGTTTTAGAAACGCAATTTATACTTGATAAGACGACCTGATAAACCGACCTGATGAAACGCAAGTTATAAATGATAAAACGCATGTTATACATGATAAAACGCAAGTTATACATGATAAAACGTAAATTATATCTAATAAAAAGATGCAAGTTATATATATGCTTAAACGCAAGTTATATCTGATAAAACGTAAGTCGTATATGATAAAATGCAAGTTATAGCTGATAAAAAGATGTTAGTTATATTTGACAAAAAAACCGCAAGTTGTATCATGATAAAACGCAAGTTATCGACCCAGAAAAAAAATTTTATTTTAAAAAAAAAGTATAGCAATAGGGTATGCAAATGAAAGAGGATAAAAAACTTGTTTTTATGGTATATTTAAAAAAAATAATGTCGTATGAAAAAGTTATGGATGCTTAAAAAATGGGGTGGAACTCAACAATTGTGGGATATATCTATTTTGCCATTCTCCTTTTATTTAGAAACTCAACATATACTTTTTCCATTTTAATCTCATCCATTGATTTATTTTGATCAAAGACCCAAAATCTCTCTTATCATTTTTATGCTAAACTTCTTTTTACAGTAAACTTTTTTAAAATACAATTTGTCATTACAATGTTATAAAAGAACGTGGGCATTTAATTTTTTTGCTCCAATTATTTGTACACCATTAAAATCTGAATCGACACCCTAAGTATATCTTGTATTGGTTAATACGGGACATATTTAGGGTCAAAAGCTTCACACTGACTTCCCAGTGAATGTCAGACTGAAACCCTCATACATACAAATATGCCTCATATGACCAATACGAGACATAGATGGTTTAATTTTTACCTTCAAACCCTAGTATTGACCTAAATACGTGGGCTTGATATTCACGTATTGGGCAATACGAGGAGTATTTAGCTTGTATGATTTTTTTTTTTTGTTTTTACAATATTATTGTTTCTAAATAATTAAAAAATATCAAACATACATGTTACACCCCGCCAAGGCGGAAACGCGAGGTGCGACTTCGAATGATTTCCAAGCACAAAGGTCACACGAGCATTAATTAAAATAAATCAGGAACTTTCATTAAACAACCAAATTTGACCAACATAACGTTAATTGTTTAAAATTAAAACCATTGTATGTAAATGTCTAGAGTTAAAACAACAACACAACGGTCCAAAAGAAGGTATCCCACCAAATGCTCGCACGCAACCCCCGCAAGTTCCATTATCCATGCTAATTTCCTGAAAAAACATGCATTAAGGAATATAGGTCAACACAAAGTTGGTGAGTTCACGGGTTTTCTATATAGTGGACATGTAATCCAAACCGACTAAATCATTGCCTAGCTAGGGCAATAATCAATATGTGATCTAACATGAGCCCATAACCAAACCTTGACATGTTGTGCCTCGCCCATTGTACACTAAAGACAATGAAATAATGTGAAATACAAGCATTATTTTAATATCTGTCATCCAGTCAGAGCGACTGACCAAGAGTGGGGGGTGTCAACCCAATAGATCTATCCCGGTGTTTCATGGCTAAGTCATAGCAAATGGTTATGGTATGATGTATGACACGAGGGCTTAATGGATCCTGAACCTTAATGTCTCATGTTCACATAATAGTCATGATTGTAACTGAAAACTGCACGCATATTTTTCCCCCGGAAAAATGTAAAAAACTGTAAAAAAGGGGCCGTGAAATACTCACTTGGTAACTGGGTGTTAGACTGAACTGAATCTGATGCGGTGTGTCTGGTCTGGGATGCCCTAAGTTCATTTAAAGGCAACCTCAAGTCTATGTTTGGTTCTAACTACCATGCAATATTCACCCGACTGGGACACCTATGTACTAGAGGCTTCTGTACCACTATTGTAACACCCCAACCGATGGCGGAAACATCGAGGTGTCACGTAGTGACGATTGCTCAATAACTCATGGACTAAAAGTGTAAATATTGATACATTGATTAAATAGTTTATTACATTGAAATGAAATACAACGATTCTAAATGTCACCTAAACTGAAATACAATGAATCAAAATCTAAATATGAATCCGAAAGCTTAACGAATGCATCTCAAATAACCTGAAACATGTACGAAAATAATTTGTCAATACAAAAATGTATTGGTGAGCATACCCTGTTTGAATATATATAGTAAGAAAAGTGTTTAGCAATTCATGAGCGGTACCATTTGCAATTATGTAATAAGTAGTATCAGTCAAAACCAAGCCTATGAATAATGACTAACACATGACTAACAATTTGAATAATGAATTAACAAGACAATGACCAAGATTCTCTCAACAGAGTCTCAAGGGGGTATACCATAGTACTATTCATTGAAATGCTAGGCCGCCCAGCGGTTAATGATTAAGCATAATACACACCAAATCACATAAGGCAAACACACATGAGAATTGCATTAAGTATAAGAAATAGAAACTTGATTAATAGGTACATGAGTCATCCCAAAGTAGTAAAACAGTAAAAAGGGGAAAGATATACTCACCTTCTAAGATGCTATGTTAATCCACACAAAAGTTGTTAAGATGAAAAGTCGTCTACACGAAGGTTTTAGTGTGTAGACCCGTTTTGCTTTGTTTTTAATACTCGATCATCTCCTTTAATATTTGACAACCTAAAGGTATATTCATTTGAAGTTAGTGTCGTGAGTAATATTCATGATGGTTTGTAGTTTCTACTTTTTTTGGAACCGTTGTTGATTGTAGTAAAATAGTTTTATTTGGACCGTTACGATTAACCACATATGTTATATACGCGAAATTATTTTATTTCAAATTAAGTAATATCATTTATAAAATAAAAATATGTAATTTTGTGATTATATATATATATATATATATATACACACACCATATTCGTGAGTAATTCGCATTCATCCAATTATGAACAAACTGAAAATCACTTTGTACAACTTGATAGTTTATTTATAAAACTATCCTATTGTAAAACTAAATTTACAAAAAAAAATTACTCACCAACATATGTGTGATAAAAAAAAATCATGTAACTTATGAAATTATTATGCATGGATTTATTTAGTAATATATATTAGTAAAAGAAACCTTGTGAGCCAAGACTATTGTTTCTATTTCTTTTGAATATTATAAAATTTATAAATGGAACAAGTCATAACCCATTATAGTGGAAGTTCGTCTTCTCTGATATGTCACCGGAATTTATTGCAAGTTTTAAATTACCAATATTTACAAATGCTAAATGCATCACATATATGCGTTTCAAAACAAAACTATCAAAGTGAGTTCATTTACGATACCTGTAGCTAAAGAGAGATAGTCGAAACTCGGTGTCATGGAACTTCGCATTGTTTCTATGCGGTCATTAGCTAAATATGGGTTGTACATTTAGATATGATATAGCGGCTGTTATGATGTCGATGGTCGTGGTACTTGTGTTGGTTGTTGCCGGGGGATGGAAAAGAGACGACGGAGGCGATGGATGTTGGCTGTGATTTCCACAAAATATCAACCAGACAAAACTAGTGTGTTTGTGAGACATTTTTACTGA
Source organism: Ambrosia trifida (assembly GCA_028751855.1). NCBI lineage: Eukaryota > Viridiplantae > Streptophyta > Magnoliopsida > Asterales > Asteraceae > Ambrosia > Ambrosia trifida. Next base: position 18,037,854 of record CM054123.1, on the reverse strand, counting down.
AAGTGTGTTGTGAGTATATAAGTTTTGGTGTATTGTAATTAATGATTCTTTGATAGTGTCGGTTACCAAATTCAAAAAGAAATTAAACATAAAAATTAATCACCTCAATTACTTGACGTTATGAATGGTAATCGTTAACAATTCTAGACAGTAAAAGAATGTTTGGGACCTCTAATTGTGTGGTTACTAATTGGTTCTAAACATATTCCAATTAATTTAAAATAAATATATATATAACGTTTTTTATTATTAATAACAATAACGGTCGACGTCATTTTGTAATAATAATTTTATTATTTGTCACGTTACTAAAATAAATATTAAGAGTATTAACTAATAATTTAGTGAAAAAAAAAAATGGTTCGGGCATGCGTCGCTAAAAATTGACCGGTTACATGACGACTTAAACTCATTTAAGAATTTGACATAATAAATCGGTATTTTTTTTAGTTACAACTTTTCACGTATTACAATACCTACCCAAAATGTTACGCTTGAGTATGGGTTGTGTGATTTTAAGATTTGGATATTGTCACTTTAGATCCCTTATTTTATGGGGGAAATCACAAATGTTACAACTATCCACGCGTGTCACACACTGTATGTGTCAGAAAATGTTCGTTTTGTTGTTAAGGTGACTATGTTTAGTCTGTTTTTGGTAAAAACAAGTGTCTTGACTTACTTAATGTTACCGAGTGTTACTCGTGTCTTAGTCATGTAAGTCTAGGGTGGGATATGGACATATCCTTTGACAATTTTGTACAAAAATGACATTTTTAGGTATTTTGTCCTTGAATATACACACATGTTAGTATATATCATCGGTTTCCAAGAAAACTCTTGTGTTGAGCTTGTTAACACATGTTTTATGGTCTTTAACACATATTTTTAAAACAAACCTTAGTATATGTTACAAAACTAAACAAGATTAACTTGTTTTGGGCCGGCCTCGACCCTATACACTCACGCATACATTCATATGTATGTGTGGGTGTACGCGTATGTCCATGTAAGTGTTCCAAAGTGTATGTAATCATATATATGTAGGTGTGTATACATAAGTTAAAACATTGAACTTTTAACATAAAACATAAGTCTTTAAGTTAGTTTTTATCCGACACATTATGTTCATAGGGTCGTTTTCGAGTGTGTGTATTCGGGTGGACACTACATGTCACCGAAATGATGTGTAAAGAAGGAAAAGGGTTCAGAAGATATACCTCACGTGTATATAGCCGATAATATCAAAGAAAATAAGCTAACTCCCCACAAAGTGATTCCTAAAGGCTTTGCTAGTGGCTTGTGATTCCTAAATGTTGATGGTGAGTGGTTGAATGAGGCTCTTATAGGGGTGTTGGTTCTCGGCCGGTTATAAACAAAGAAAAGAAAAGAGTGTTCAAATGTTAGAGTGTATCATGGAGTTGTGGTGTGATCCTCTTGAGTACTCATGCTCTTTATATAGCCGAGAGGGGTGAGGGTGGTCTTGTGCTAATTGGTTTACAAATAAAGAAGGTCAAAGGGCTACTTTCTTGGAGTGCAAGGGTGGAATGGCATGTTAGTGAAATAAGCTGACCTTGTGACTTTGTTTGGTTGTGTAGGGGGGGGGGGGGTTTCGGCCGAAGGTTCATGGGGAAGGGACAAGTGAAAATTTTGGTAAGTTGACAATGGGTAGAAGCCCAAATAATTTATGTTGTTGCCATGTTTGTGTAAGGTAGTGTCTTAGGTTTTGTTTGTTTGTTGTTGTTTCCTTGGGGCCGATTTCCTGGATGGTTAGGGAGTGTTTTTGGAAGGTCAAACTCACTAGATTATTGTGTTGGAATGTTGTACTCCCATTTTGGGTATATGTCTTGTACATTTAGAGTTGACTTAACCATGATTGGTTACGGAACTTAGATGAAAACAAGATGGAAAAGGTGTAGGTAGTTTGGGAAAGTCAATGTGCATGGGAGGGTGTTGGAATGAAAGCCACCTTCCATGTTGGTGTAAGGTGTGTGTATGTGTATCGATTTGTATGCATGTATGTGTAGGATGAGTTGTGCAAGCAATGTATTGTACATATGTGTGTGTGATCGTGTACATGTATGTATGTATATGGGAATGGATTTTTGTTGTAACAAATATTCATACACACTTTCATATGTATCGCATACATATATACATAAGCATATAATTTTTAATCTTGCTTAATATTAACTTGTCTATGGATGTACATACATATGCATTTTAACTAAAGCCCTTGTACACAAGTCAATTGGAGTTTAATCATGTTGTTTATATGGACAATGCATGTGGATAGTTCATGTAGGTAAACATTGTTTGTTTTTGTTCTTGCCAGGGTAACAAGTTGGAATTCTTGTTCAATTGCATGGATTTCTAGAATCTATCATGAATTATTCGACTAACTAGGGCCTTGTGTTAACTTGTGTGTCTACTGTTAGACTGTATGCCTCGGGATTAACTCGTTGGAACCCTGTATAGCCCAACTATGATGACATGTAATGCTATGCAAACTGTATACATATAGCTACGTGTACGAATATGACCTGTGATTTCGACAGGTGTCATAATACAACATTCTAAAAATCCTTAAAAATAACAAAAATTACGTGAATCCTCACTCTTGTAATCTTAGCAACCTTTGCACTGTCAAACATGTTCCAACGTTTTCCATGAAACGCAACTCAAAACCTTAATGCTGCCTTAGGGCTTGTAAAGTTAACACGCAAAGCCAACATTTGTTCGCCGACTGTGACACAAAAACACACAATACTAAGTTTAATGTTTAAGAAAGAAACTTTTATTTAATGAAATTTAACGTGCATACCGCATTCGAAGATCCTTGCATTGGACACAAACCCATGGAATGTATAGATGATTCACCATGTGGAAGAATGTATACATTCATAACTGAACAGTTATTAGGAATTGTTTGAGAATATATTTTATAATCAAAGGATCCAATTTTATAATCAAAAGATTCAATTTGACAATGGCTATGAGGACACAACGCATATGTTACACTAAATCAGAAACAATCAAACAGAAGCAAGCAATACCAACAGTGCCCTTGTTTAAACTAAGACTTCAACATCAGATGTTTTAACATCAAATGGTGGACCTCAACACCCTGCTGCTATATTTCAAGCATAGGGTCCAGTTCCACCCTTCAAATTAAAACCCTAAACATTGTCTAGATCATCAAATCACTAAACCCTAAATGGGTTTTTTTTTTTAAAAAAAACTAGTTAAAACCCTAAATTAATATATTAAAAAAAGGACGCCTTGTTAATGTTTCCATACAAACCGGCTTCAGGCAGTTAAGCAACCATACCCAATTCAAAATCCGACACTCGACCTGACCCGACCCATCCCTTGCAGGCTCAAACAACACAAGCAAGTCCTCGTCTGATCCACAAACCAAAACCATCGTCTTGAAGTATTTTACTCTAGGAAATTTTCCCTGAACTCCGTTAGTGTTGGTCCGACTGTCGATCCATAACTGAATAGTTGTTAGGAATTGTTTGAGAATATATTTTATGACCAAAAGGTCCATAACTGAACAGTTTTTAGAATTGTTTGAGAATATAGTTTCTGATCAAAAGATCCATAACTGAACAGTTGTTAGGAATTGTTTAAGAATATATTTTCTAATCAAAAGATCCATAAGTGAACATTTGTTAGGAATTGTTTGAGAATATATTTTTCTGATCAAAAGATCCATAACTGAACAGTTTTTAGGAATTGTTTGAGAATATATTTTCTGATCAAAAGTTCCATAACTGAACAGTTGTTAGGAATTGTTTGAGAATATATTTTCTGATCATTACAGAAGTAGAACGATCATCTGGATGAAGAGGAATAATCTCTCGAAACTTGTTTCCACCATGATCACCACCGTTCACTAATAAACCATGAGGAACATTAACTATCGCTTTACAATTAACACGGGGAAGTTGAAGGTGACTGACACGTGGTGGTTGTCATACCATATCCTGCGTCAAGTGACATTTACGACATATGAACTCCGTTAGCGCTGGTCCGACCATCGATCCAAAACTGAACAGTTGTTATGAATTGTTTGAGAATATATTTTCTAATCAAAAGATACATAACTGGACAGTTGTTAGGATTTGTTTGAGAATATATTTTCTGATCAAAAGATCCATAACTGAACAGTTCTTAGGAATTGTTTGAGAATATATTTTTTGATCATTACAGAAGTAGAACGATCATCTGGATGTAGATGAATAATCTCTCGAAACTTATTACCACCATGATTATCACCGTTCACTGATAAACCATGAGGAACAGTAATGATCGCTTTACAATTAACGCAGGGAAGCTGAAGGCGACTGACACGTGGTGGTGATCGTACCACATCCTACGTCAAGTGATATTTACGACATACAAACTTCGTTAGCACTAGTCTGACCGTCGATCCATAACTGAACAGTTGTTTGGATTTGTTTGTGAATATATTTTCTGATCAAAAGATCCATAACCGAACAGTTGTTAGGAATTGCTTGAGAATATATTTCCGATAAAAAGATCCATAACTGAAAAATTGTTAGGAATTGTTTGAGAAAATATTTTCTGATCAAAAGATCCATAACTGAATAGTTATTAAGAATTGTTTGAGAATATATTTTGCGATCAAAAGATCCATAATTGAATAGTTAGAAATTGTTTGAGAATATATTTTCTGATCAAAAGATCCATAACTGAACAGTTGTTAGGAATTGTTTGAGAATATAACAACTGTACATGTTTTTAAATAGTTATAAATATTTTTAATTCTCAACCTTTGATGGTGTATTTTAAATTTTTTTGAGAAATAAGTGTGAAAGAAATTTGTTCTTGATTTAAGCTTCTTGTTAAGACTTTGTCAATTTTGAGTAAACAATTGGCTTTGTTTTTTAAAATAGTTTTGATTTATAACATTTGTACACGCTGTGAAATAGTTGTAAAAATCTTTTTAGTTCTCTACCTTTGAAGGTGTATTTTTTTTTTTTTTTGAGAATTAAGTCTAAAAGAAATTTGTTCTTGGTTTAAGCTTCTCTTGTTTACACTTTGTCAATTATGAATGAAAACTGTTTGTTAACCAAATGGCCAACAAACATGAAATGTAACGAATTGAATGATTATTATTAATATTTTCAAGTCCAACACACGTTTCTTAATTTTTATCCACTGTACGGATTAGCAATGTTGGTTTAAAGAGTTTGTTTTCTTTTTATTTTTATTATTTCAAATATTTAGCAATAATACAACGATATATTAATAATGATATTCGTAACATTAAAACCGATAATTGTATATACAACACAAGCATAAATAAACATCACAAACATAAATAACTGAAACTGATTGAAACTGAATAACTGATCAAAAACTATTAACAACAATAAATAAACATCACAAACATAAATCACTAAACTGAATATATACATATCAAATAACCAGTTCATACAAAAGAAGTCATAATACAACTGAATACATACAAAATAAAAAGCTATTGATCATCTGCGTCATCTGGATAATGTTGTGGCGTTGGTGGTGCTATGGGCTGTAAACATGCTGCCTATCTCCACTCTGCCTCCGACCTGGCTATCCACCTCACCCAACCAAGAATAGTGTCCTGATCGCGATGAAGATCCCGGATACTGCGCTCAATACGGCGTATCCTCTCTGTAACCTCACGAGGGGCCCTCGGTAAACGTGAGCTGGGTACTGGTCCTCCTCCTCTAGCCCCAAATCATCCTCAATCGGACCCTCCACGTCCTCCTTAATCGGCCAAGGATAAGGTGGGATGCCCTGCGGTAACTCGACCGGCACAAAAAGTTGTCCCTGGGCATCCTTCGATCGTCGAACCATCCCATGAAACTTGTGCGTAACGCGCATGCTGATGAACTTTCTACGATTTATCATAGCCAGTTGGATCGCAGGAGACAAGTTGTGGTCACCATCGGGGAAAAGCCCTAAGTGACGAGCGAGGACTGTGATATACGCACCGCCATATATGTTTCCCCGCTCCCGATGGTGGTATGCGGAGGCAAACCAATCTGCCAAACAACGCGCGAGCGCGCACGACTTCCGATATAATAGACAATACAAATAAAAGAGGTATGTAGACATGCACCACTCGCGTGAGGCCTGGCATGGCTGGATCGACGTGGCGATCAGCCGGTGCATATATTGGTAGAGGGGGTGACGAATGGCGATCACCCTGGCCTTATCCTTCTTAAACCGGTTACCAGGAGCTATGACCTCCCAAAACTCAAGTAGTGTAGCCTTAGACGTTGCGCGTATACCGTTTCGATATAACGCGGTAGTCGTCTCAGGCTCCTTGTATAAACCTGTCCACCACGCGAACTCGTGCAGGGACATCCGGAATGTCTGCAGGGCAAGACAGAAAGTGATCTCGAAGAAAGGATCCTTGGGATCATCCTCCTTCTCCGGTCGATCTGCCGGTTGTGGGGTGAAAACAAAGGAAGACGGTAACTCCACGACCAGCTCTCGAAACGTCAGAGTATACGCCATCTCAGAAAGATGGCTCAAGGGTGTATCAACACCGATGATATCACGTGCCCGGGCCAACTCACCAAACTCATCCAATGCAGCATAACAAATGGAGTTGTGAGAAGCAACCTGCATGATAATAATAAATAAATAAATAATAACAAAAACAACAAGAACAACAACAACAACAATAATAATAAATAATAATAATAATAATACTTGCATCCTCCTAAGCTTCCGACAGCGGCGGAAAGCCGCGCTGTCGGCATGAAACTCAAAGTACGGGTGACCAAAAAGTGGGTCAACCAGTGGTGGTAGTGGTGGTGCTTGGTTATTGATGCTATTGATCCACCACCGAGGCTTGTGTGTGTGTTTTTGAGTTGTGTTGTTCGTATTGTGTTTCTGCCCCACGCATTGGGGCTGATATGAGGCCTGATATGCCTCGTATTGCCCAATATGTGTCATATTGAGGCCACGTATTGAGTCCAAGCCTGGTATCAAATCTAATATGTGGCCCTAATATGCCACGTATTGGCCAAATGCGAGGCATACTGATGTCGTGTGGGTGTTTCAAGATAACTTAACTTCTTTTCAAAGTCCCGGAGGAGGTGTCAAAAGCTTTGGTGAAAAGATGAGCAAGTTAGAAAACAATAAGTAACTTACAAGTTTTAAATTTATAATTTAAAACGATAGTTGCTCAACGTTCTAAACCCAGCACGATAGGCAAGCGCACCTATCGTGTATAGTATAAAAATGTGCAAGTACCGAGTATCGAATCCGTGGACACAATTTTTACTACTCAGCTTCCTAAAATTACTAAAAAGACTTTTTAAAATACGCGAAGAAAAGTAAAAAGAGAGATGTAAACTTTTACTAGAAATCAATGATAAAACAATGGTGTTGCTTCGGGATCAGATGGAACCTGGTATCAATATAGCTATCTTTATTTTGTAGTGGTGTGTTCGAGTTGCGCACTTGTGCTTAAACTTAGAATTGCAACTGCATTTTCTACTGGTGACTGTTTTCGCATAACTGTACAAACAACTGTGTTCTTAATGTTATTATGAGGGTCTCCCGAACCGGGTAGCTCACCTTTCAACACTAAAAAGAAAGTGACTCGAGACTGTGTCGACTCAACCCCGAATTACCCGCCTCCCGGTGTTGCGATATAGACATCAAGTACTCTAGACTTTTATGAATAACTTTCCGGTGGCCGGAGCATGACCGAACAAGTTACCACTTAATATCATAGAGGAGTCGTGACTAACCAGAACACGAGCATCCCCTACTTGATTTAATTAACTTATCAAAATGTGAGTGGTCTATCATTAACTGTGCAGCAGTATAATGATGATATAAAATAAAGACCGTTTTATTTCAACACGAGTTCATCAATCCTTACCCTGCGCCAAAGCTTTCACATAGACCATGAAGATGAGTCGCAAGATTAAGTATTGACTTATCATTAGGACCGAGTATAAAGACCGTACCAACCCTAAATGAGATCTTTATAGTAGAGGATTAAGCCGCTAAGTGTGTGTATTTCTACCTACAAATGGGCTAATCACTACTCGCGAGATTAGGTTAGCTCACAAGTGCATGGGTTTTTACACACCATGGGTACACTCATGAGTCCTCCCACTTCCTATCAAGACACCCGCAAGACCAGAGACTAAGTGATTTATTAATTAGATCATTAAACAAAGTTTATAATAGAAAGAATTATTAAGAACACAAAACACCAGTTTAAAATAAAAGATAAACTATATTAATTCATACCAAGTGTCCATCATCACCCTAGCAACACCAATAGAAATCTAGCCTAGCATGGTTAATACAAGAAGCTCACAAGGTTAGGTTTGTGTACAAGACATGGTGGAAGGTTGTATGGAGATTTCTAAGGGTTTTGGATGATTTTGGGGTGTTTCTCTCTCACTAGAGGTGTTTATGGAGTGATCCTAGGCTCCAAAGGACACCTACAATCCTCAAGGAGGGCAGAAACTTCGTGGAGAAGTGTTGGTTTTCGAGTGGGAAGGGATGCTTCAAAATGTGGGGTGGAGGCCTCTATTTATAAGCATTTCAGGTCTGGCACACCCGTGCTCTATCCTTGGCACGCCCCTGCTCGACAACGGGTACTGTTGCAGAGTCCTTTTTGCAAAATATGTTGGCTAGTTGCTGAGCACACCTATTCCATATCCTTGGGCACGCCCGTGCCACCTATTAAAGCTTTCACATAGACCATGAAGATGAGTTGCAAGATTGAAGTGGGAGGACTCATGAGTGTACCCATGGTGTGTAAAAACCCATGCACTTGTGAGCTAACCTAATCCCGCGAGTAGTGATTAGCCCATTTGTGGGTAGAAATACACACACTTAGTGGCTTAATCCTCTACTATAAAGATCTCATTTAGGGTTGGTACGGTCTTTATACTCGGTCCTAATGATAAGTCAATACTTAATCTTGCGACTCATCTTCATGGTCTATGTGAAAGCTTTGGCGCAGGGTAAGGATTGATGAACTCGTGTTGAAATAAAACGGTTTTGAAGTTTTGATCGGTTTTTGCCTAGGAGAACACGCTGAAAATTGACCTCTGTGCACCTTCTTGTTTTGTTTGGCTTGTTTTGTTAGGTTTTGAAGATGTTTGATTTGTTTTTTTTTTTTTGAGTTTGACCCGTGTATCTGAAAAAGAGGTGTTTTTAATAACTCCATTGATCGTTGTCTTTTAGTGCACCCCGATACATGCCAGTCTTTTAATAAATTGACTGATTGATGTTTTTTAGTGCATTCGAAAATAGCAAAAAGTTAGTAAATCGATTGATTGTTGTTTTTTCTGTGCATTTCAAAATAGTATTTATTTACTAAATCGATGATGATGTCTTTTGGTGTATTCGTAAAGTATTTTACTTACTAAATCGATTGATCTTTGTTTTTCAGTGCATTCGAAAATATTATTTTATAATAAAATTGATTGATTGTTGTTATTCAATGCATTCAAAAATAGTTTTCCGCGTATTGGGAAGAATAAAGGAGCACGGTATTGACCAGTGTAAATAAACAACACTAACGTAAATAACTGAGACTGAGTTTTTTAACACATAGGAGGCGGTTTTACATACATAGTAATAAAAGCTATCAACCCTAATAGCAAAGACTAACCTCCTATTTATAACACATAGGAGGCGGTTCTACATAAAAATTACCGACATGCCACGTAGCATCAGCAAATATATGAGCCGTTCGTTGATACAACAAAAAATACCGACGACCCACGTAGCATCCACAAATATGTCTTCTATGCCCGTCGGTTGATACAACAAAAGTGTCGATGACCCACGTAACATCAACAAATATGTGAGCTGTGGCCGTCGGTTGATACAACAGAAGACAAAGGATCCCCTGTCTGCATCCCGTTTTTGCCTAAATATGGAAAGTGTTTTGTTCTTCAGTTGCTGGATCAGGTGGATCATCATCAACAGCTTCAATGCCATACTCCTTACAAAGGCCACTAATTGTGTTTGTTCCGCACATGTTGTTGTTAAAATGTTGTTGTTATGGAACTAAAACCTGTGAACTCACCAATATTTTATATATTGACGTCTTTTTAACCATATATTTCAGGTAACGAAGTGCTGAATAGATATAAGGCTAGTGCGGTGGAATATGGGATGTTGGATAATTGTCGGGGTTTCATCAATATTTTCTGGGTTGGGACTTGGATGGAACAACCCCATGTATGAACTTGTTGTTTGTTGTTTTCTAAAAAGTTGTAACAAGATACCCATTTCGACATCTTAATAAAATAATCTTTTCTAATTAAATATGGTTTGTGTTAATCTTGACTTTGATATGCTTTCGAGCGTTGTGCCACATGTTTCCGCCATTGGCGTGGTGTGACAACTACAACATCATCGATATACCCTACTATTATGGTCAAGCTATTATTCGTACTTTGAAGGTATCTCATTAAATCAACATGTTGGCTTTCTACTCTATTTGTTGTAGTTTGGTTAAAATTCATAGTTCTATTGGTCTAGGCATATACAAATTTCTCATGGTATTGGTCCAGCCATTCATTAAATAAATAATCTAAAACATCTAAAAATATTTAATAATTAGAATTAAAAATTATTTTTAATAAATAAACAAATAGTAAAAACTTACGCTTCCTTAATTGTTTGACTAGTGCTTTAAACATATTTTGGACGTTATACTGGTATATTTCAGGTGTGGGAGACTCGCATAACCCAAACTATGAACGTGTAAATTCCTCCCAATCCTTGTGTGTAAATGATCTCTTGCAGCGTTTTGAAATGTTCTAATAAATGTGAAACATGCAAAGTCATTTGTTAGCGTTTGGGAAAATTTTGTCACACGCGTTCACAAGGCCCGGTCTTTGTCAGTTATAATAACACGCGTCTCCATACACTCTTCCAACATAGACGTAAGATGCTCAAAGACACATATGAAGTTTTCTTCACATTCTTCGAAACAATGGCATTAGCGGCACAAAATGACTTGTTTGTCGACGTCATACCGACAACTTGCACTAACGGTAAACGGTACATGTTGGTCTTGTAGGTCGCGTTGATAAACAATACATGCGGGAACGCTTGCCACATTTTGTAAGATAATGGATGCATTAACGGTAAACGGTACATGTTGGTCTTGTAATACGTGTATTTTTTCTCAACCAGCAGGTCTTTGAGTTCCTGCATGGGTGATCCACCGTGTTTCTTTCCAGAAATAATCTTTTGAATAGCATTGTGTATGTCCTTCAAAACACACTTTCTCACCGGGTACATCCCTTTATGGTTTTCCAAATTTTACGCGGCTCCATCTCTTGCGCATACAACTACTCTAAATTAAATTCTTCGAGAGAAAGTCTTCTTGCATACGCGTGGCCTTCCAGATATTCAGCAGGACCATGGTTATGTTCGGCGTTCCTGACTTGTACTGTTAGGATCTGAGTTTGATTGTTTTGATATATTTAGAATAAGATGAGAAATGAATGATGTAAGTATATATGGAAAGTGCAGCGGAATGATAAACTATTATCAAAACAACAGGAATAAATGTTTTCAATGATCAAATGCTTTCATTAATTGAAAGATTACAATCAGTACAAATACTCCCCCTCAGCCCGATCACACAGTGATTGTTTGTCTGAGAGAATGTTTGTGTGTGATGTAATAGAACAGTACAAGCACTGTTCTATTTATAGACAAACCTAAACCACTGGTGACCTGTGCTGACGTCACCTAAGATAGTGACCTCTAACAGAATAACAACATAAAACATCCGCCCTATACAAACTACTGTAAACCAAACTACTGCTAAGGGAAAACTCTGATGGTCTTGCAACATCTGTTGGAGTCTAAGTGCTGTTGACTCCAACAGACCTTTAGTCTTTAGTACTTGATCAGTAGTTGTTTCTTCATTAGACCTTTGGTCAGCAGTTGTTCTCTATCAGTTGTTCTCTAGCAGTCCTTTGTATCAGCAGTTGTCACAACAATTGTTTGGATGGAACAGTTGTTAGGGTCAGCAGTCTTTTGGGAAGAGTATGTTGTAAAGGTTGTTTATTTGTGGAATCAACTGTTAGCATATTTTGGCTTTTAATCATCTATTCTTCTCCAGGTCAGCAGACCCAACGATCTCCCCCTAGAACAGATGATGCCAAAACTAAGCTTTATTATTGATCTTTATTTCTCATCAGACTTTCTCTGATTTGTCATTTGAATTGAAATTCAAAGTCCAAGGCAAATAGGTCTTCTACATCTCTTTCAAGCTCAAGGTTCAACATTGTTTCGAGATCATCTGCACACAGGCTATATGCATCATCCATGCTTAGCTTTTGAACTTTTCCATCTGACCTGAGCAGAGTCAATTCATGGTTGTCTTTATTGACTTTCCATTTTAGAATTTTTGAGTCAGTGGATTTGCTGAGATGCACTTTTATTTTAGATGAGTTTGGTGATGGAGGTCTCCCAATGAGTTCTCTGAGCTTGTTAGTAGTGGGATCTGAGAAAAAGTGCACTTGATTGAAGAGGCCCTCTTTTATGTTAGTATCAGCAAACTTCTTCTGATCTTCTTCAGACATTTCTTTCTGTTTCTTGAACTGTCTTCTAGCAGCAGCTGATAGATCAGAAGTGTCCAGTAAGCTGTCTAGCGTAAAAGCCTGTTGAGGTCTCTTCATCAGTGGTTCATCAGTGTAGACAGGTTTTCTGGGTAGGCTGGGATCTTTCTTCCTGTTTTCTTCTAGTATCTTGTATGTTTCAACCAGCCTCAGCTCAGACCATCTTGCAACTGACCTCATCTCCCCATAATCAGCAGCCACAATTTCTTGTCTCATCCTTTTAAACTTCAAGGCTCTGGCTGGATCTCTGCCTTTACCAAAATCAGGGGCAGAGACTTTAGCTTGGGGATTTTTGGCCATCTCTTCTATTCTTAAGAGTTCTTCTCTGAGTGCATGAGTGGTCCAGCCTGCAAACTGTTTCTTGTTTGCTTTGTAAGGCATGGTTGCCAAGATCTGTTCAAGAAGGGATTCCCTAACCTCCCTTTCCATTTCACTACTGAGAGGCATGGCAGACATGGAATTGCTCAAGGTCTTAGCAAAATCTTCAATCCTTCTCAATTTGCTAAGTTCTGCTGAATGGATGCCCTGAGCAGTCCTGTCATCCTTCCCTTTGCATTTCTCTTTTATAATGGCATCTGCCTGTTCAGCCTTGTATTTAAGATATGTGTCAATGTTTAAGGGAACAGGGAAATGTGGAAGAGAAGGGAAGGATCTATCAGATGGTTGTTCAGTATTATAGAAGGATTGCATTTCCCCCTTGAGTAGATCAAGTTCAAGGGGATACTGAACAACCAAGGTGTAATAGTTGGTGGTGGTCTATGGGATTTGAATTGTGAAGTGTGTGGTGAAAATGATGAGAGTGGAATGGCTGATATAGGTGTGGATTGTGTGGTTGAGGTGGTATGTGGTGATGTGTGGATGTTTTCATCCTGTACAACAAAGGTTGATTTCCTCTTCCTTTTGTACAAGATTTTTGGTGAAGGTGGTGTGGAAGCAGTGGTTGTGTTAACATGTGTTGGCTCTTTAGTAGGACCAGCAGATGTTTGGGATTTGGGTGGTGATGTGATTGTAGGTTCAGATGTAGGTTTGGTGGTTGTAGGTTCAGATGTGTTTGTAGGTTCAGGTGTTGCGGTTTTATCAGTGGTTTGGGTGGCAGCAGTGGTTTTAGCAGCAGTGGTTTTCAGTTTAGATGGTGGTTGTCTGACATGTTTAGCTGGCATCTTCTTCCTTTTTGAGGATCCCACATCTTCAACTTCCTGCTGTTGTTCCCTTTTCAGTTTTACCAACAACTCTGCTTTGGCTTCCAAGGTGTCAGCCCTCTTTTGTTTGTCTTCAGCAGGTTTTTCAGCTTCTTCATTTGCAGAGTTGTCCACTGCTTTATCTTTGCTGGTTTGTTGTTGTTGTTGTTGTTGTTGTGGTGCTGTTTGAGTTTGTTGTTGTTGTTGTTGTGGTGCTGTTTGAGTAGACCATGGTTTGTTGGCAGACTTTGATTTCCCTTTTTGTGAAGGTGGACAACCAAAGGGATCTAGCTTTGGCAACCTATTGTAACACCCCAACCGACGGCGGAAACATCGAGGTGTCACGTAAGAATGAGTATACAGTAGCACATGGTATTCAAGTTTTAATTGAAATTTATTTAAAGCAAAATATCCAAATTTGTAAATACAAAATAACGTCTTGAATGAAATTCTAGTACATCAAACAACCAAACAAAGCATAACTTCAATTATGTCTTCCTGCTAACTCTAGACTTCAAGCATCATCATTTCCTGTTGAGTTTGTAAAAATGGGGGGGGGGGGGGGTCAACTAGAAGTTGGTGAGAATACATAAGCCATGTCAAGCAATTAAGTTTAAGGATAATAAAAGTTTAGCAATTCATATGTCTATCGTAAGTTTAAGTCTACATGAATAAACATGAAGTGTAGTATGCACATAATCAAACCTCCGACAAGTTTAGGTCCATCCCGTCATCCACGGTTCACCTTAATATCACGTTGGAACGATAACAATCACCCGCGCTCCCCATAAAAGATGGTCAACGAATCTAGGTGGGATTGTCAATCCAATAGATCTATTATTGAGTATCACCGGCTTGGCCATAGCTAATGATTATGTATGTTGAAGTTTAAGTCTAACAGTAGTTGTCTAAGTCATGAGGCATTAAAGTTTCAACTAGACATGTATGTAGAATTGCTTAAGTATAATGTTGCAAGTATAAAGAATTGCATAAACATGGTTACATAAACTCACCTTAGCAAAGTATTAAGTCTCGAGAAATAGAATATGTGTAGCCCCAAAGTTTCCAAGTATTACCCTATGTATAAGGTAACAAATAAGTCTAAGTCTTTCTAGTCTACAAGTATTTTCTAGGGTTTCGAATTTGGGGATAAGTATTCGTTTGATTAATAATTAAATTGTTTGTTAAGTAAAAGAAATTCGATAAATAAATAAACAAAAGTCTTTTTGTAAACTTTAGATTAAAGATGGTCACTTTATAAGGTTTTAAGTATGAAAATAATTTTTATAAAATTATTTTCTTAAAAAAAGAATATTTAATCCATTTATTTCAATTTTGCCAAAATATAACTTTAACATCTAAAAATATTAAAATTAAAGAATTTTTAAATGAAAATTTTGTATTTCTGTTCTAAATGGACAAAAATAATTTATATAAAATTTTGGTGCAAAAAATATTGAAAAATGAATTTATTATGATTTATTTATGATTAAAATAACCAAAAATTGATTAAAAATATTAAATAAATGATTTTCTAAAATATAAATTTATTTCTGGAACGTTTATTGATGTATAAGTTTAAAATAATTATTGAGAAATTTTATAAAATCTTTTAGATATTTTTATAGAATTTTAAACTTATAAATGAATAAAATTGTAATATATTTTATATATATTAATAAAATGATTTTTGAAAAACTAAAAATTTGAATGATACCTTTACCACTAGAACAACATAAAATAATTTTTGTAGAATTTATAATCCATTTTTTGTATTTAAAAACTATTTTAAAAGATTAATAGTTAAAATATATATAAATAGAAGGGTATAAAAAAATTGCTGCTTATGGGATTCGAACCCGGGCTCTTGGCCGGTTTGTGGTTTTAAATTACAAGTCCAGACTAGTTGGTCTGGACCCTGAGAACATTTTAATTTAGTTTTAATTAATTATAAAGACCTATTGAATTTAATCATGATTATAAAAAAAAAATAAAAACGTTGGAGACCAGACTCGAACTTGAGTCCCACAGCGTTTCAAGGTTTTAACAGCAAGTGTTTGACCAACTAATCTAGATATCAGATCTATTTGTTTTTCAGTTTTCAAAATGTTTATTAAGTATACGAATTGCTCATCTTCCCCAAATAAATAAGAACAAACCCTAGAACTACAATATGTATTAAAACTACGATTCAGGCCAATTAACCATGGTGTTTTTGATATAAAAGGGGCGATTTATGTATAGGAATAAAGATTTGAGACTTACCAGGCTCGAGCCTGTCGATTAGACAAGTCAACAGGAAAGTCAAAGCATGAGACTTAAGCAATATATGACGTTTGTAAGCGTAATTAAAGAGAAGATTAAGTGTTTTCGGCCCCTTATGCTTGCAGACATTGTTTCAATTTATATTATAATTACTGAATTGGAAAGTTTTAAATTTTGACATAAGTCGGTCAAAACCAAGTTATTTATGCCAATGATAAGCTGTAATTGGAGGGTGTAATTAACGCGGCATCTATTTTTGAACAGATCTGCACGAGTTAATATGATTGGAGTTGCCAAATCAAGCTTCTAAGACGCAGTCAAAGTACCAAAAGTCAAAGGTCAATGATAAAGAAAAAAAAAAACCAAGGAGTCTTATGTCGAGTAGCAGGCAAAGGAAAGGGGAAATATGAATTTGGGCCGGGTCAAGGGGCTTGTGGGGCTGGGCTAAGACTCCGAAAAAAAAACAATTAATAATAGTAATAAGGAATGGCAAAAAGTTTAAGTTTGGAATTGGTTTATCAAAGTAATCTGATTTGACCCTTTATTTATAATTATTATATATATATATATATATATATATATATATATATATATATAAATTGTGACTTAAAGTAAATACGGACATAGGCATATTTGTATAAAACTAATGATAATAGGGGTAAAGATGCCAAAAAAAAAATAAGGGCTTTTATTTATTAAGATTTGGGGTAAAAATGCGAAATGTTACAGTCTCCCCTACTTTTGGAAACTTCGTCCCGAAGTTTATTGAAAACACAGGGTTGAAGGTGATTGGGTAGAAATTAGAACAAGTGTGGTCTGGAAAATTTTTGGGTTAAGATACGTCATGAATTATAGGTAATGGAATAAACTGTTTCGAATAATTTGGATGAAAGGATTGACGTATGTGAGTTTTAAGGATTGGATTAGGTTCGTCTAAAATAAAGAGGAGAATAAGAATCTAGTAAGAGCACTAAATTTAAGTTTTAGGGATCCAAGAGAAATGCATGAATTGATGAACTATAGAAAGACTAAATGAAGTACCAGGTAACTAGAGTTTATAATTGGTTATATACCGAAAACCTTGATAGAATTTCACACTACCTTAACGTACCTGTAAATTCGTGATTACGTTCCGGACCGAAATCACCAATTTACCTTACATTAGGGTTTTGTGTCTTTCTATAACTCTAGACACACATGTAAAATAATATGATTAACCTTGTATCCAATAATGAGTCCAACTGTTGAGCAGGAAAAAGACTTCTACCAGTCAGTGAGTAGGAAACTCTACCGATTGTTGAGCAGGTTCAATAGCCTCACCAGTCGTTGAGCAGGTTGTAGGGCCTCTCCCGACTGTTGAAAAGGCATGATGACCTCTACCAATCGTTGAGTAGGTTATTTGGTACTCAACTAACTATTGAGCAAGTACTTCATCCTCTATCAATTGTTTGATTAAGTGTAGCATTTATTACGCACATAAATTGCAAAATAATATGTACATGTAAGCAATCAAGTATCAAGTTTAGCATACGAGTTGTAATAGAGTTGCCCTAGACAAGGTTAATGACTCTAGATGTGTCTATAGCAATTAGTCTATATTCCATGAATTCTAGTTTCAAATGTTCAAATATGGTAGATAATCGAATCCTCATGTATAACTAAGGATTAAGTTTGATGCAACACACAGTCAAGTTTCAATAGTTTGGTTATCATGGGTAACTAGCTCATGTTTGAGAAGGTGAAGGATACGAATTTAGTTCTTGAGAGGATGATGAAAAATCTCGAAGTAGAATCAAGGTTGCGAGAGATAGGGAATGTGAAAATAATTAGTAAAGTGTTTATTTTATAGGTTTTCAAAGAGGCATAAACGATAAGGAGATTATTTAGCAGTGTAAATCGTGAGGTTTGAATCAAAGGTTAGAATTTAGTGTATGAGAAAACATGATTGTGGTAAGTACCAAAAATTGTAAAGGTTCAATTAAGTTAAAAATAAGTAGTTGTCAATGGGGTATTTGGAGACTAAATATTGTTTCTATGGATGGGAAGCTTTTAATTTTAAAATTGATTTTGTATATAAAGCAAAAGTCGTTAAATAGTACAAACTATGTGAGCTTTGATTAAAATATCCCATGACATTAGGTTTTATAGATCAAGGTGACATTATATCGAAAATCCTTTGTTATAACATTTGAATTTAGAGATTAAGTTTGAGGACATCTTTTGACAAAAATACGTATTTTCCATAGTTTATAGGTGATGAAAATGTGACAATATTAAGAAATCTTTAGTGTTGTGTTAAGGTATGAGATTATAGCTTAAAAAAAATATGTAACATGTTGAGAATTGAAAATAATATGATTTGGGTAGGGTGTTGAAAATATTTAAACAAGTGACTAAGATGGTAAGGTGAAGTGTGATTGTGAAATCCATAGATGGTTATGAAATGGGATTGATTTAAGCTGTAAAATTTTGAGATTTTAGAGCTTAGTTTTAAGGGAAGTGAGTGTAATCATCTATTCATTAATTAAAACGAATAAACGAAAACGTTGACTTATCAAAGATTCTAGATTCTAATAACATAGTGAAGACATTCTTTAGCCTATAAGTGAACACTCATCCCGAGAATTCCCAGGTAGGCATCCGGGTCCCTCGTCTGATTGGGATATATGCGCAATGCCAGCTTAGACAGAAAACTCAGAATACAGGCGTTCACTCTTCCAGATTGCACGTGTTCGTTATTAAAATCCTGAACTTCGACGAGATCTCAAGGTGGTTCAGGCTAAACCTGAGGATTTTGTCCTATTATTCTAAGAGTAGATCCAGTGATGGAGAGCAATCTTCTTGTAGGGATTAAAGTCGGGATAAGAAGTAGGAGGGAGATAGAGAATAGCAAGTAAAAGGAGCAAATACTGGTTACAATCCTATGGTCATAGACTAGATTATTTTTTTTTTCTTATAACCTAATTCCCCATAACCATGGCTCTGATACCAATCTGTAACACCCGCCCCTCTCACCACCAATATTGTCCACTTTGCCCATCCAAAGCTCACGGATTTGTTTTTGGGTGCCCATTGGAGACTTCCCAGGAGGTCACCCATCCTGGTAGTGCTCCCACCTGAGCACGCTTAACCGTGGAGTTCTCCTCTCATCCACTAACATTAAGCCCCAAAACGCGTTGGTGATTTAAGAGGCAAGACATTACTTATGAACCAAGGATCTCTCCTGGACACGGCCGATGTGGGATTTTCCTAGGGTGTCACATTCAACCCCTGTTAGAGTCTCATCGTCCCTGATGAGGTGTGTTCCTGGGATGTCACACCTATCTCTGCCACTCTCCCCCTTTTGGCATCACCAGCTGTGAATGCATCATCATCTTCATCCCTGAGAATGGTGGTAGGGGCAGAGCCAGTGGTCTTCAGCAAATGGTCTTTGATGGCCTGAATGTCTGCATGGGTATCTTTGTACCTTGCATCTACCATGTTTCTGATTTAAGCCATGTAGGTGTCATGATTCTGATCTGCTAGTTTTCTGTGAGCTATGATGATGGGAGAAACAGATTTCCATAGCTCACTAGCAATATCAGCTGTGGAGGGTTAACTGTTGGAGAGAGTTGCCAAGGATTCCAATATTAACTTGACATCAGATTTGATGTCAGCTACAGAGGTTTCAATGGTTTGGACTCTGGCCATCAATTCTTGGTATTTTAACCCATCACCTAAGTTAATAGGATCATCTGAATTCCTACCAGTGGTAGTTTTAACTGATTCAGTCCTAGGAGGTGAATCCAAAGGATGAGAACCAGATGCCCCTTTTTCTTGGTTCTGGGGACTTCCAACTGATTTTGGGAACACTATAGTGGCCTCATCAGTTGTTGCCTTCAAGGGAGTCTTAGTTATGTAACCACTGTCCTGGTGTGAGACAATGGTCTCTACATCAGTAGTGGCTGCTCCACTTGAAAACTCACCTAGAGTTGCATTGAAATCTAGGGGTGTAACCTCCTCATCTGTTTGTGGGATGGCTGATTGAATTTCCTCAGGCCCAGTCACTTGTGGCGGTATACACTCATTGACAGGTGATAGAGAGGAACTGGGATTTTCCTGAGTTTTGTCAATAGCCTCAAACAGAGGTTGCATGGTCTGTTGAGCATGTGATGGTGAAGGTGGGGGAGTAAAAAGAGAATTAGCCCTGGGAGAGGGGCTTGTGAACATCTGGCCAAGTGACTCAAATGTATCATGATGTGGTTCCCCTTGGCTTACCACGTGATCCTTTTGTGAGGATGCATGAGGAGTTTGGTCAGGCTGAGATATTTCCAACTGTTGTGAGGAAGTAACAACAGTGGTTTCTAGTTGCTTTTGTGTTGCAACAGAGTTATCTTCTGGTATCTCATCTTCCAGAAGTCTCTTTTGTGGTGAAGTGGTGGTTTTTGTGGATGGACGTTTTCTTTTGGAAATGGCTGGTGTGGGTTTCACCGCACTGGATGTAGTGCCATGATCACCAGGAGCAGTGGACTCAACAACAGAGGTTTGGACAACAGTTGTTGTCTTAGTCCTCTTTGTTTGTGTTTTTGAAACCTTTGACACTTTTGATACTTTTTCTTGGGTGTTTGCACCCAGCATTCTAGTGAAAGTTTCATCAGTTAGACTCTTCATTTGCATAGACTCACCCTTTTTGAAAACTTTTTCTGGTAAAACTTTTTAAAGGGTTACACTTAAGATTCTTAGGTAAATTAGAAAAGCATTATTTGACCCAGACTTTATGGCTTTCACATTTGACACTAAAACCATAAACAGTCCCTGGGATAGATTGAAGTCAGAATCTGACAACATAGCATAACCCAAGTACTGAATCCTCAATGGGATTTCATTAAAGGATGTGGACTTAGCGGAGACACAGAGAAGAAGGGTATGGAAGAAAAATTTATTGACTGGTGGGAAAAACTTTTTGAAAAGTGTTGACCCAGTCATCTGAGCATCATACCCCCTTTCCTGAAACTCTGTGTGAAGCTCTGTTTTAGGGAAAGAGTCTTTACCTGATAGGTCATTAAGTGAGAAGGTTGTGGATATCAGTTGAGGGGTAATGACGATACTTGTTTCACCAATTTTTGAAATATTGGAAGTAGGCTTTTTGTCTTGAAGCAAGAACTAAACATTCAACCAGAATTCTTGGAGAGTATCAAGATAGATAGGGGCGTCTGCGGTTAGGATTGTCGGGTATTTGGATTTTAGGATGATGTCGATGGTGGAATGGAATGGAGTATTTTCATCTGTTTTAACCAGATTTGGAAGATAATTGTGGGTGGCTTTAGCTTGAAGATCCATTGTAATGGTTTCCGAAGGTGAGAGTGAGTGAAATTTGATTAAGGGTTTGAGAATGAAGAAGGCGGTTTCAGTATTTTGAATACAATGAGACAGTGTAACGACTGTTGTAATAAAACAGGGTTTTTATAGGCTCTGGTGAAACCGCTGATGTGGCCAAAACTCTGCTTGTAAGAGCAGACGTGGCAAACATCTGATGGTTAAAACATCTGGTGGTGGACAGCTGTTTTGGCAAACAGCTGATGCAAACAGCTGTTTTTTTTCTATATTATAGATATATGTAAATATATATAAATATATAGATATGGATAATAAAACAGTTGTTTTATCTGAACAGAGGTTTAAGACAGATTTTTCAACAATGGATAAAATGAATGAAACAGTGGTTGTTTTATCTGATAAGAGGTTTGAAACAGATTTTTCAACCAACAGTGGATAAAATGAATGAAACAGTGGTTGTTTTATCTGATCAGAGGTTTGAAACAGATTTTTCAACCAAAAAGCTATTTTAAGGATGAATTTTGATTTTCTGAAACATTTTAATGCTTTTATTTAAAACATTTGTGTTATTTAATCCATGTTTAGCATACCAATTCTAGAGATCAGATTTGTAAAGGTAGATGTGTCTAAAGCTTTTGTCAACACATCTGCCAACTGATCCTCTGTTGGAACATGGTGCAGAGAAATCAAACCTTTTTCATAGCTATCCCTGACAAAATGATGTCTGATGTCAATGTGTTTGGTAGTGGAGTGAGAGACTACATTTTTGATGATATTTTCAGCAGCTTGACTATCCAACATGAGTGGAGTCTGTAATGCAGTTATCCCAAAATCCAGCAATTGATTTTGAAGCCACATGAGTTGGGCTGTACAGCTTGCAGCAGCAATGTATTCAGCCTCAGCTGTTGAGGTGGAAACAGCTGCCTGCTTTTTGCTTTGCCAAGATACTAAGGCATTCCCTAGAAATTGGCACCCTCCTGATGTGGATTTTCTTGTGGTGTGACAGCCAGCAAAATCACTATCTGAATAACCTGAAAGCTCAATGTTTCCATTACCAGGGTACCAGATACCAAGTGTGGGAGCACCTTTTAGGTATCTGAATATCCTTTTCACAGCAATAAGGTTTGACTTTCTAGGCGAAGCCTGGGATCTTGCACAAACACAAGTGGCAAACATAATGTCTGGCCTAGATGCAGTTAAGTACAATAAAGACCCAATCATGCATCTATAATGTGTTTGATCAACCAGTTCATCCTTGTCATCAATAGTGAGTAGCTTGACTGTACTCATGGGTGTACTACATGGCTTACAATCATTCATCTCAAATCTTGTTAGCAAATTCTTTACATATTTATTTTGATGAATGAATGTGCCATTTTGTAGTTGTTTCACTTGGAGACCAAGGAAACACTGAAGTTCACCCATGGCACTCATTTCAAACTCTGCAGTCATGAGTTTCCTGAACTCTTCACACATTTTGTTACATGTGGATCCAAAGATGATGTCATCCACATATATTTGAACAATCATTAAGTCTTTCCCTCTCCATTTCAGAAATAAGGTTTTATCAATTTGACCTCTTGTGAAGCCAATGGATAAGAGAAAAGTGGAAAGAGTTTCATACCAGGCCCTTGGTGCTTGTTTGAGTCCATACAGAGCTTTATTTAGCTGTAGACATGATCAGGATGGAATGTGTCTTCAAAACCAGGTGGTTGACATACATAGACCTCCTCCTGAATTTTGCTATATAGGAAAGCACATTTGATGTCCATCTGATACACCTTGATGTTGTGGTTGACAGCAAAGGCTAGAAATAGTCTGATGGCTTCTAACCTTGCTACAGGAGCAAAGGTTTCATCATAGTCTATTCCTTCTTCTTGTCTGAAGCCTTGAACCACGACCCTGGCTTTATTCTTGACAACAATGCCCCTTTCATCAGTTTTGTTTTTGAAGACCCACTTTGTGCCTATTGGACAAACATCCTTAGGCACATACTTGTTGTCTTTTAGTGAAGGAGCTCTTCTTGCATAGCTTCTACCCAACTGTTGTCTTTTAGTGCCTCTTGGTACTTGACAGGTTGTGTGAGAGATAGGAACCCTGCAAAAAGATAGATATTGGAGGATTGACTTCTTGTTAGCACACCCTCTCTGATGTTGCCAATGATCTGGTCTGGTGGATGAGCTCTCAGGTAAATTAAATCTCCCTGATATGGTATGATGGCATTTTGAGGTGAAGGACAGAGGTTTGGTGACTCTGTTGTTGAACATCTGTTTGCACTTCTATAGTGCCATCAGATGTTTGAAATGGAAGTGAGGGAATGGGTCCAAGTGGTGTATAACTGGACTGACTTTTGTCAACAGATGTTTGACTTTTGTCAACAGATGATTGTACAATGGTTGAAGGAGGTGAAGCAGTAGTTTGAGGATAAGACTGGCCAACAGTGGTTGACTCAGCTGTGATAGAGTTTTGACAGTTGTTTTGAACAGCTACTTCCCCTGATGCAGAAGAGATTTTATAGTGACTGGGGATCACAACATCTGTTCTGTAATCTTGTTGTGGAGACTGTGGAATACCTGCATTGTTAGTTTTAACAGTGATATCTTCAAATTTGAATTTATCTAAATCAAACAGTTCAGCAGGATTTGCTAGGATTTTTAGGGATGAAAGTTCATTGAACTTTACATTCAGAGTTTCTTCTATTGTCTTGGTCTTTGTGTTAAACACTTTATAAGCCTTGGCAGTAGAAGAATATCCCAGAAAATAACCACAATCTACTTTGGCTGCAAATTTTGAAATGGAATCTTTGAGATTTAAGATGAAACATGGGCAGCCAAAGATTTTGAAAAATGAAATTAATGGTTTGATTTTGAACAAAATTTCATAAGCAGTTTTTTGATGTCTTGGGTTGATCAAAACTCTGTTTTGAACATAGCAAGCAGTGTTTACAGCTTCTGCCCAGAAGGACAATGGCAAACCAGAATCTGCTAGCATGGTTCTTGCAGCTTCTATAAGAGTTCTATTTTTCCTCTCAACCACCCCATTTTGCTCTGGTGTTCTTGGGATGCTGTACTGCCTCACAATCCCTTTTGACACACAGAAATCATCCAACTCCTTATTTTTAAACTCTGTTGCATTGTCACTCCTGAAGACTTTTACTGGCAAGTCATATTGTTTTTCAACTTTGGTGACAAAGTCCTTCAAAATACCTGTAGTCTCATCCTTAGAATGTAAAAAGTAAGTCCATGAAAACCTAGAAAAATCATCAACTATGACAAGACAAAAACTTTTTCTTCTTAGACTCATGATTTTAACAGGGCCAAACAAGTCCATGTGCAACAATTGTAGACATTGAATGGTTTTGGACTCATCAATGGATTTGTATGAGCTTTTATGTTGTTTCCCTTTTAAACAGGAGACACAATGCTCATCACATTTGAATTCTTTTGATGGTAAGCCTCTGACAAGACTTTGTTTAGAGAGTGTGTTGATAGTATTAAGGTTGGTATGACCTAGTCTCCTATGCCACAATTCTGTCTCCTTTGTGGAGGCAGCAGAAAACAAACAGACATTTGCCATAGGATTGTCCTTTAACATATCAACAACATACACATTGCCACTTCTATGAGCAACAAGTTGTGCTTTGCTCTCAGCAATGATGGTATCAATCTTTTTCACCACTCCTGGCCCAATAATCTTACAAGTTTTCTTTGTGAAAAATGAGCCATAACCTTTGTCACTCATTTGTGAAACACTCAGAAGATTAAACTTGAGATTATCAATAAGATTGACATTTTCAAACTTGAGTTTCCCAGCTTGTACACTCCCTGAACCCAACACCTTACCTTTTGAATCATTACCAAAGGATATATCACCCCCTCCATGAGCTAAGAAGTCCAGAAGAAGGGCTCTACATCCTGTCATGTGCCTGGAACCTCCACTATCTACATACCAAAGACTATCTAAACAAGCAGAAGCTCCCTGCACAGCAGTATAGATTAGTTTTGGTGAGTGTCCAAAGCCAGATTGGCTTTGGATGGGTCCTCAGACTTTTCAGACTCAAGCTTTGGAAGATGATCAGTGGTTTGAACTAATTTTTGAATCAGGTTCAACAACTGTTGCTGACCATTTGCTAGTGCTTGAATGTCAACACTTGGGGCAACAGTTGTTTGATCACTTCCAGACAGATGATAATACCCATAGGGATTTCTATTCACTCTTGGTTTAGAGGGTCTTTTTGGCTCCTCATAAACATGTGACAGACTATGACATGGTGGTTGTCCATATCCTCTTGAGTACTTGCTTGTGGGTGGAGCATCTGTTACTTGGACATCCCTAGGAGCAGATGTTTCAAGACTTTTAGTAACAGATGTTTGGACAGGGGTGAATGTCTGTTTAGGCTTTCCTTTTGAAGCACTCACACCAGGATTTGCAAGAGTTTTAGCTTTGTACTCAAGTATTTTCACAACAAAATTTTGAGATACAAGCACTCTTTGGTTTTGTGATTCTTTTTCCCACATATTGAACATGTGGATTTGGAATCACATACACTTGTTCCTTTGTTAATGTCATATGCTTTTAGAAGAAAACAGTTTTTAGTGACATGGTTCTTCTTTTCACAGAAATCACAGAACAAGTGGACAGTCTTTTCTTTCTTCTTCCTCTTTTCAGCTTTCTTTTCAGCAGATGTTTGAGCATCTGCTGGAAGGTTTTTCAAGGGAATGATTTTAGCCTGAGGAGCTGTCTTTCCTTCAGGAGTTTTAAAATCAACAGGTTTAAAATTCACAAGAGTACCACACTCATCAGACCAAGTAGGTTTGAATTCATACTTTTCAAGTTCAGTGAATGATGAGGAACCTTCTGGTTTTTCTAGAACAATTTTCTTACCATTTGGTTCAGTGATTTTAATCTCTTGACCCTACAAGTTTGTTGGTACTATCTCAACAGACTTTTGATCCTTTTTGTCAGTGTTTTCAAAAGCTGGAGCAGTTGTTTCAAAACCAAAACCAAACTTCACATGACTTTTGGTTTGTTTGTTGAGTAGCATTTCAAATCCTCTACATGATTCCACCCATTTCTGACATTCAACTTGGGTGGACTCAAGCTCACTTTTACAACTCTGATATTTAGTTATCATAGTTTGGAGCTGGTCTTTGGTTATGGTTGCTTCATGTTTTAAGCTGCTTATTTCAGATTCTTTTTCAGTTAAACTTGTTTTCAATTCTTTTGAAAGTTTCTTAAATTTAACTTCATCATCTAAAATTTTCTTTCTAAGGTTTTCATTCACCTCTTTGATGTTAGCAAATGCTATTACACATCCGTCAGAACATAAATCCTTAAGAATTAGAGGAGATACCTTAGCAGCAGCCATCAATGCACAATCACACTTGCACTCACAATCATCAGATGCACCCCAGGGATCCGAGAGATTCACAACCTCTTCTTCAGATTTTTCACCTGCAACTACTTCATCAACAACTTCATCAGTCACAACATTAGATTCAGTTACCACCTCCTCAGATTCAACCTCTTCTACCATAGCCATGAAACAAAAGTGTTAGGATCTGAGTTTGATTGTTTTGATGTATTTAGAATAAGATGAGAAATGAATGATGTAAGTATGTATGGAAAGTGCAGCGGAATAATAAACTATAATCAAAACAATGGGAATAATTGTTATCAATGATCAAATGCTTTCATTTATTGAAAGATTACAATCAGTACAAATACTCCCCCTCAGCCTGATCACACAGTGATTGTTTGTCTGAGAGAATGTTTGTGTGTGATGCAATAGAACAGTACAAGCACTGTTCTATTTATAGACAAACCTAAACCACTGGTGACATGTGCTGACGTCACCTAGGATAGTGACCTCTAACAGAATAACAACATAAAACATCTGCCCTATACAATCTACTGTTACATTACAAAACACTGTAAGATAAACTACTGCTAAGGGAAAACTCTGAAGGTCTTGCAACATCTGTTGGAGTCAAAGTGCTGTTTACTCCAACAGACCTTAAGTCTTCAGAACTTGATCAGCAGTTGTTTCTTCATCAGACCTTTGGTCAGCAGTTGTTCTCTATCAGTTGTTCTCTAGCAGTCCTTTGTATCAGCAGTTGTTTGGATGGAACAGTTGTTAGGGTCAGCAGTCTTTTGGGAAGAGTGAGTTGTAAGTACTGTTTATTTGTGGAATCAATAGTTAACATATTTTGGCTTTTCAATCATCTATTCTTCTCCAGGTCAGCAGACCCAACAATCTCCCCCTAGAACAGATGATGCCAAAACTAAGCTTTATTCTTGATCTTTATTTCTCATCAGACTTTCTCTGATTTGTCCTTTGAATTGAAGTTCAAAGTCCAAGGCAAATAGGTCTTCTACATCTCTTTCAAGCTCAAGATTCAGCAGTGTTTGGAGATCATTTGCACACAGGCTATATGCATCATCCATGCTTAGCTTCTGAACTTTTCCATCTGACCTGAGCAGAGTCAATTCATGGTTGTCTTTATTGACTTTCCATTTTAGAATTTTTGAGTCAGTGGATTTGCTGAGATGCACCTTTATTCTAGATGAGTTTGGTGATGGAGGTCTCCCAATGAGTTCTCTGAGCTTGTCAGTTGTGGGATCTGAGAAAAAGTGCACTTGATTGAAGAGGCCCTCTTTAATGAAAGTGTCAGCAAACTTCTTCTGATCTTCTTCAGACATTTCTTTCTGTTTCTTGAAATGTCTTCTAGCAGCAACTGATAGATCAGAAGTGTCAAGTAAGCTGTCAAGAGTAAAAGCCTGTTGAGGTCTCTTCATCAGTGGTTCATCAGTGTAGACAGGTTTTCTAGGTAGGCTGGGATCTTTCTTCCTATTTTCTTCAAGTCTCTTGTATGTTTCAACCAGCCTCAGCTCAGACCATCTTGCAACAGACATCATCTCCCCATAGTCAGCAGCCACTATTTCTTGTCTCATCCTCTTGAACTTCAAGGCTCTGGCTGGATCTCTGCCTTTACCAAAATCAGGGGCAGAGACTTTAGCTTGGGGATTCTTGGCCAACTCTTCTATTCTTAAGAGTTCTTCCCTTAGTGCATCAGTGGTCCAGCCTGCAAACTGTTTCTTGTTTGCTTTGTAAGGCATGGTTGCCAAGATCTGTTCTAGAAGGGATTCCCTAACCTCCTTTTCCATGTCACTACTGAGAGGCATGGCAGACATGGAATTGCTCAGGGTCTTAGCAAAATCTTCAATCCTTCTCAATTTGCTAAGTTCTGCTGAATGGATGCCCTGAGCAGTCCTGTCATCCTTCCCTTTGCATTTCTCTTTTATAATTGCATCTGCCTGTTCTGCCTTATATTTTAGATATGTGTCCATGTTTAAGGGAACATGAAAATGTGGAAGAGAAGGGAAGGATCTATCAGATGGATGTTCAGTATTATAGAAGGATTGCATTTCCCCCTTGAGTAGATCAAGTTCAAGGGGATACCGAACAGCCAATAGTGTAATGGTTGGTGGTGGTCTATGGGATCTGAATTGTGATGTGTGTGGTGAAAATGATGAGAGTGGAATGGCTGATATAGGTGTGGATTGTGTGGTTGAGGTGGTGTGTGGTGATGTATGAATGTTTTCATCCTGTACAACAAAGGTTGATTTCCTCTTCCTTTTGTACAAGATTTTTGGTGATGGTGGTGTGGAAGCAGTGGTTGTGTCAACATCTGTTGGTACCTTAGTAGGACCAGCAGATGTTTGGGATTTGGGTGGTGATGTGATTGTAGGTTCAGGTGTTGTGGTTTTATCAGTGGTTTGGGTGGCAGCAGTGGTTTTGTCAGCATTGGCTTTATCAACAGAGGTTTTAGCAGCAGTGGTTTTCAGTTTAGATGGTGGTTGTCTGACATGTTTAGCAGGCATCTTCTTCCTTTTTGAGGATCCCACATCTTCAACTTCCTGCTGTTGTTCCTTTTTTTAGTTGTACCAGCAACTCTGCTTTGGCTTCCAAGGTGTCAGCCCTCTTTTGTTTGTCTTCACAGCCTTTTCAGCCTTTTCATTTGCAGAGTTGTCTACTGCCTTATCTTTGCTGGTTTGTTGTTGTTGTGGTGCAGTTTGAGTTGGTTGTTGCTGTTGTGGTGCTGTTTGAGTTGACCCTGGTATGTTGGCAGACTTTGATTTACCTTTTTGAGAAGGTGGACAACCAAAGGGATCTAGCTTTGGCAACCTATCTCTGCCACTCTCCCCCTTTTTGGCATCATCAGCTGTGAATGCATCATCATCTTCATCCCTGAGAATGGTGGTAGGGGCAGAGCTAGTGGTCTTCAGCAGATGGTCTTTGATGGCTTGGATGTCTGCATGAGTATCTTTGTACCTTGCAGCTACCATGTTTCTGATCTCAGCCATGTAGGTTTCATGATTCTGATCAGCTAGTTTTCTGTGAGCTATGATGATGGGGGAAACAGATTTCCATAGCTCACTAGCAATATCAGATGTGGATGGTTGACTCTTGGAAAGAGTAGCCAAGGATTCCAATATTAGCTTGACATCAGATTTTATGTCAGCAACAGAGGTTTCAATGGTTTGAACTCTAGCCGTCAATTCTTGGTATTTTAATCCATCACCTAAGTTAATAGGATCATCTGAATTCCTACCAGTGGTAGTTTTAACTGATTCAGTCCTAGGAGGTGAATCCAAAGGATGAGAACCAGATGCCCATTTGTCTTGGTTCTGGGGACTTCCAACTGATTTTGGGGACACTATAGTGGCCTCATCAGTTGTTGCCTTCAAGGGAGTCTTAGCTATGTAACCACTGTCCTGGTGTGAGACAATGGTCTCTACATCAGTAGTGGTTGCTCCACTTGAAAACTCACCTAGAGTTGCATTGAACTCTAGGGATGTAACCTCCTCATCTGTTTGTGGGATGGCTGATTGAATTTCCTCAGTCCCAGTCACTTGTGGAGGTATACTCTCATTGACAGGTGAAAGAGAGGAACTGGGATTTTCCTGAGTTTTGTCAATAGCCTCAAACAGAGGTTGCATGGTTTGTTGAACATGTGATGGTGAGGGTGGAGGAGTAAAAAGAGAATTAGCCCTGGGAGAGGGGCTTGTGAACATTTGGCCAAGTGACTCAAATATATCATGATGTGTGTCCCTTTGGCTTACAACATGATCCTTTTGGGAGGATGCATGAGGAGTTTGGTCAGGTTGAGATATTTCCAGCTGTTGTGAGGAAGTAACAACAGTGGTTTCTAGTTGCTTTTGTGTTGCAACAGAGTTATCTTCTGGTATCTCATCTTCCAGAAGTCTCTGGTGAGGTGGAGTGGTGGTTTTTGTGGATGGACGTTTCCTTTTGGAAATGGCTGGTGTGGGTTTCACAGCACTGGATGTAGTGCCATGATCACCAGGAGCAGTGGGCTCAACAATAGAGGTTTGGACAACAGTTGTTGTCTTAGTCCTCTTTGTTTGTGTTTTTGAAACCTTTGACACTTTTGATGCTTTTTCTTGGGTGTTTGCACCCAACATTCTAGTAAAAGTTTCATCAGTTAGACTCTTCATTTGCATAGACTCACCCTTTTTGAAAACTTTTTCTGGTAAAACCTTTTGAAGGATTACACTTAAGATTCTTGGGTAAATTAGAAAAGCATTGTTTGACCCAGACTTTATGGCTTTCACATTTGACACTAAATCCATAAACAGTCCCTGGGATAGATTGAAGTCAGAATCTGACAACATAGCATAGCCCAAGTACTGAATCCTCAATGGGATTTCATTAAAGGAGGTGGACTTAGCGGAGACACAGAGAAGGAGGGTATGGAAGAAAAATTTCATGACTGGTGGGAAAAACTTTTTGAAAAGTGTTGACCCAGTCATCTGAGCATCATACCCCCTTTCCTGAAACTCTGTGTGAAGCTCTGTTTTTGGGAAAGAGTCTTTACCTAACAGGTCATTAAGTGAGAAGGTTGTGGATATCAGTTGAGGGGTAATGACGATACTTGTTTCACCAATTTTTGAGATAATGGAAGTAGGCTTTTTGTCTTGAAGCAGGAACTCAGCATTCAACCAGAATTCTTGGAGTGTATCAAGATAAATGGGGGCGTCAGCGGTTAAGATTGTCACGTATTTGGATTTTAGAATGATGTCGATGGTGGAATGAAATGGAGTATTTTCATCTGTTTTAACCATATATGGAAGGTAATTGTAGGTGGCTTTAGCTTGAAGGTCCATTGTAATGGATTCCGAAGTTGAGAATGAATGAAATTTGATTGAGGGTTTGAGAATGAAGAAGGCGGTTTCAGTATTTTGAATACAATGACACAGTGTAACGACTGTTGTGATAAAACAGGGTTTTTATAGGCTCTGGTGAAACCGATGATGTGGCCAAAACTCTTCTTGTAAGAGCAGACGTGGCAAACAACTGATGGTTAAAACATCTGGTGGGAAACAACTGTTTTTGGCAAACAGCTGATGCAAACAACTGATGCAAACAACAGTTTTTTTTATTATCATTATTGTAGATACACATATATATATATATATATATATATATTATAGATATGGATAATAAAACAGTTGTTTTATCTGATCAGAGGTTTGAAACAGATTTTTCAACCAACAGTGGATAAAATGAATGAAACAGTGGTTGTTTTATCTGATCAGAGGTTTGAAACAGATTTTTCAACCAACAGTGGATAAAATGAATGAAACAGTGGTTGTTTTATCTGATCAGAGGTTTGAAACAGATTTTTCAACCAACAGTGGATAAAATGAATGAAACAGTGGTTGTTTTATCTGAACAGAAGTTTGAAACAGAATTTTCAACCAAAAAGCTATTTTGAAGGATGAATTTTGATTTTCTGAAGACATTTGAATGCTTTTATTAGAAACATTTTGTTGTTTAATCCATGTTTAACATACCAATTCTAGAAATCGGATTTGTAAAGGTAGATGTGTCTAAAGCTTTTGTCAACACATCTGCCAACTGATCCTCTGTTGGAACATAGTGCAGAGAAATCAAACCTTTTTCATAGCTATCTCTGACAAAATGATGTCTGATGTCAATGTGTTTGGTAGTGGAGTGAGAGACTGGATTTTTGATGATATTTTCAGCAGCTTGACTATCCAACATGAGTGGAGTCTGTAATGCAGTTATCCCAAAATCCAGCAATTGATTTTGAAGCCACATGAGTTGGGTTGTACAGCTTGCAGCAGCAATGTATTCAGCCTCAGCTGTTGAGGTGGAAACAGCTGCCTGCTTTTTGCTTTGCCAAGATACTAAGGCATTCCCTAGAAATTGGCACCCTCCTGATGTGGATTTTCTTATGGTGTGACAGCCAGCAAAATCACTATCTGAATAACCTGAAAGCTCAATGTTTCCATTACCACGGTACCAGATACCAAGTGTGGGAGCACCTTTTAGGTATCTGAATATCCTTTTCACAACAATAAGGTTTGACTTTCTAGGTGAAGCCTGGGATCTTGCACAAACACAAGTGGCAAACATAATGTCTGGCCTAGATGCAGTTAAGTACAATAAAGACCCAATCATGCATCTATAATGTGTTTGATCAACCAGTTCATCCTTGTCATCAATAGTGAGTAGCTTGACTGTACTCATGGGTGTACTACATGGCTTACAGTCATTCATCTCAAATCTAGTTAGCAAATTCTTTACATATTTATTTTGATGGATGAATGTGCCATTTTGCAGTTGTTTCACTTGGAGACCAAGGAAACACTGAAGTTCACCCATGGCACTCATTTCAAACTCTGCTGTCATGAGTTTCCTGAACTCTTCACACATTTTGTTACATGTGGATCCAAAAATGATATCATCCACATATATTTGAACAATCATTAAGTCTTTCCCTTTCCCTTTTAAAAATAAGGTTTTATCAATTTTACCTCTTGTGAAGCCAATGGATAAGAGAAAAGTGGAAAGAGTTTCATACCAGGCCCTTAGTGCTTGTTTGAGTCCATACAAGGCTTTATTGAGCTTGTAGACATGATCAAGATGGAATGTGTCTTCAAAACCAGGTGGTTGACATACATAGACTTCCTCCTGAATTTTGCCATAAAGGAAGGCATATTTGATATCCATCTGATACACCTTGATGTTGTGGTTGACAGCAAAGGCTAGAAAGAGTCTGATGGCTTCTAACCTTGCTACAGGAGCAAAGGTTTCATCATAGTCTATTCCTTCTTCTTGTCTGAAGCCTTGAACCACAAGCCTGGCTTTATTCTTGACAACAATACCCCTTTCATCAGTTTTGTTTTTGAAGACCCACTTTGTACCTATTGGACAAACATCCTAAGGCAGTGGTACAAGTTCCCATACTTGTTGTCTTTTGAACTGAAGGAGCTCTTCTTCCATAGCTTCCACCCAACTGTTGTCTTTCAGTGCCTCTTGGTACTTGACAGGTTGTGTGAGAGATAGGAACCCTTCAAAAAGACAGATATTGGAGGATTGGCTTCTTGTGAGCACACCCTCTCTGATGTTGCCAATGATCTGGTCTGGTGGATGAGCTCTTAGGTAGATAAGATCTCCCTGATATGGTATGATGGCATTTTGAGGTGAAGGACAGAGGTTTGGTGTGACTCTGTTGATGTAACATCTGTTTGCACTTCTGTAGTGCCGTCAGATGTTTGGAATGGAAGTGGGGGAATGGGTCCAAGTGGTGTAAAACTGGACTGACTTTTGTCAACAGATGATTGTTCAGTGGTTGTGAGAGGTGAAGCAGTGGTTTGAGGGTAAGACTGACCAACAGTGGTTGACTCAGCTGTGGCAGAGTTTTGACAATTGTTTTAAAATGAAACATGGGCAGCCAAAGATTTTGAAAAATGAAATTAATGGTTTGATTTTGAACAAAATTTCATAAGCAGTTTTTTGATGTCTAGGGTTGATCAAAACTCTGTTTTGAACATAGCAAGCAGTGTTTACAGCTTCTGCCCAGAAGGACAATGGCAAACCAGAATCTGCTAGCATGGTTCTTGCAGCTTCTATAAGAGTTCTATTTTTCCTTTCAACCACCCCATTTTGCTCTGGTGTTCTTGGGATGCTGTACTGCCTCACAATCCCTTTTGACACACAGAAATCATCCAACTCCTTATTTTTAAACTCTCTTCCATTGTCACTCCTGAAGACTTTTACTGGCAAGTCATATTGTTTTTCAACTTTGGTGACAAAGTCCTTCAATATACCTGCAGTCTCATCCTTAGAATGTAAAAAGTAAGTCCATTTAAACCTAGAAAAATCATCAACTATGACAAGACAAAATCTTTTTCTTCTTAGACTCATGATTTTAACAGGGCCAAACAAGTCCATGTGCAACAATTGTAGACATCGACTGGTTTTGGACTCATCAATGGATTTGTAAGAGCTTTCATGTTGTTTCCCTTTTAAACATGAAACACAATGCTCATCACATTTGAATTCTTTTGGTGGTAAGCCTTTGACAAGACTTTGTTTAGAGAGTGTATTGATAGTGTTAAGGTTGGTATGACCCAGTCTCCTATGCCACACTTCTGTCTCCTTTGTGGAGGCAGCAGAAAACAAACAGACATTTGTCATAGGATTGTCCTTTAACATATCAACAACATACACATTGCCACTTCTATGAGCAACAAGTTGTGCTTTGCTCTTAGCAATGATGGTATCAATCTTTTTCATCACTTCTGGCCCAATAATCTTGCAAGTTTTCTTTGTGAAGAATGAGCCATAACCTTTGTCACTCATTTGTGAAACACTCAGAAGATTAAACTTGAGATTATCAATAAGATTGACATTTTCAAACTTGAGTTTCCCAGCTTGTACAGTCCCTGACCCTAACACTTTACCTTTTGAATCATTACCAAAGGATATATCACCCCCTCCATGAGCTAAGAAGTCCAGAAGAAGGGCTCTACATCCTGTCATGTGCCTGGAGCCTCCACTATCTACATACCAAAGACTATCTAAACAAGCAGAAGCTCCCTGCACAAAAGTAATGGATTAGTTTTGGTGAGTGTCCAAAGCCAAGTTGGCTTTGGATGGGTCCTCAGACTTTTCAGACTCAAGCTTTGGAAGATGATCAGTGGTTTGAACTAATTTTTGAATCAAGTTCAACAACTGCTGCTAACCATTTGCCAGTGCTTGAATGTCAACATTTGGGGCAACAGTTGTTTGATCACTTCCAGACAGATGATAATACCCATAGAGATTTCTGTTCACTCTTGGTTTAGAGGGTCTTTTTGGCTCCTCATAAACATGTGACAGACTATGACATGGTGGTTGTCCATATCCTCTTGGGTACTTGCTTGTGGGTGGAGCATTTGTTACTTGGACATCCCTATGAGCAGATGTTTCAAGACTTTTAGTAACTGATGTTTGGACAGGAGTGAAGGTCTGTTTGGGCTTTCCTTTTGAAGTACTTACCCCAGGATTTGCAAGAGTTTTAGCTTTGTACTCTTGTATTTTCACATCAAAATTTTGAGATACAAGCACTCTTTGGTTTTGTGATTCTTTTTCCCACATATTGAACATGTGGCTTTGGAATCACATACACTTGTTCCTTTGTTAATGTCATATGCTTTTAGAAGAAAACAGTTTTTAGTGACATGATTCTTCTTTTCACAGAAATCACAAAACAAGTGGACAGTCTTTTCTTTCTTCTTCCCCTTTTCAGCCTTCCTTTCAGTAGATGTTTGAGCATCTGCTGGAAGGTTTTTCAAGGGAATGACTTTTACCTGAGGAGCTGTCTTTCCTTCAGGTGTTTTAAAATCAACAGGTTTAAAATTCTCAAGAGTATCACACTCATCAGACCAAGTAGGTTTAAATTCATACTTTTCAAGTTCAGTGAATGATGAGGAACCTTCTGGTTTTTCTAGAACAATTTTCTTACCATTTGGTTCAGTGATTTTAATCTCTTGACCCTGCAAATTTGTTGGTACTATCTCAACAGACTTTTGATCCCTTTTGTCAGTGTTTTCAAAAGCTGGAGCAGTGGTTTCAAAACCAAAACCAAACTTCACATGACTTTTGGTTTGTTTGTTGAGTAGCATCTCAAATCCTCTACATGATTCCACCCATTTCTCACATTCAACTTGGGTGGACTCAAGCTCACTTTTACAACTCTGATATTTTGTTATCATAGTTTGGAGCTGGTCTTTGGTTATGGTTACTTCATGTTTATAGCTACTTATTTCAGATTCCTTTTTAGTTAAATTTGTTTTTAAATCTTTTGAAAGTTTTTCAAATTTAACTTCATCATCTAAAATTTTCTTTCTAAGGTTTTCATTCACCTCTTTGATGTTAGCAAATGCTATTACACATCTGTCAGAACACAAATCCTTAAGAATTTGAGGAGATACCCTAGCAGCAGCCATCAATGCACAATCACACTTGCACTCACAATCATCAGATGCACCCCAGGGATCTGAGAGATTCACAACCTCTTCTTCAGGTTTTTCACCTGTAACAACTTCATAAACAACATCATTAGTCACAATATTAGATTCAGTCACCACCTCCTCAGATTCAACCTCATCTACCATAGCCATGAAACAAAAGTTTTCTGGTTCATTTTCAGCTTTGGCAACTAATGCAAAATTTTCATCTGTTAACTCGTCTGGTAGACTGCTCCAATCAACAAAGCCTTGTGTAAAGAAGCTCTGTTGACTGGTCTCTGCAGGAGCAGAGGATGGAGCAACAGTCGTTTGCACAGGTGCTTGAGCAACAGGTGTTTGCACATAGTGGACCTGAGGAACAGTGGTTTGAACATACTGGACAGGAACAGTGTTTGAGGACTGTGCAAAATGAGCAGTGTTTTGCACATTTGGTCCAGGGGTATGGTAGGAGTTTTGATAAGTGTTGGTCTGAGGTCTTTGATTTGGATAGGTGATTATAGGTGTACCATGTTGACTCCTACATTCCCTAGCAAAATGACCAAGTCTATGACATTTATAACACTTTATCTTTGATTTATCCAACCCAACCTTTGATCTGCCAGTTAACCCTGGAAACCTTCTCCCAGTTTTCTTGTAAAAATTGTTAGTTCTTACACTGAGAAGGGCCAATTGGTGCATAATGTCCATTTCTTCCAAATCATCAGGGTCAAAGTATTTCAGGTCATCATACTCAAAGGATATGTTATCAGATGCCTGGATATCACCACCACTTGCTGTGAAAGCATAGTTTGGTGAATAAGAACCAGAGTTAAAACCTGAGTTAAAACCTGTAGTTATGTCAATGAAATGATCATAACTCTGATCCTTAGTATTTCCAGGCACCTCATCATGACCCAAAAGTGCTGTATTCCCAAATACATAATCATCAGACACTTTTCCAGAATCCTGGAGCTTCTTTTTCTGGTTAAGCTCTGTCTCATAGGTCAAGAGCTTACCATGAAGCTGGGTCAGTGATAGGTCCTTAAATCCAATTGAGTTTCTCATAACAATAGCAATAGTGTCCCATTTGTCTCGTAATGATCTTAAAAACCTATGGTTCAGGGTTGAATGAGGGTAAGTAAGACCAACCAATTTTAGTTCACTAATGAGACAGTTAAACCTCTCAAATTGTTGAGCTAATGACTCTCCCTTGACATGACTGAATGTTTCCTATTGTTGGTTAAGTATTTCACGATTGTTTTCAATAACCTCTTCAGTCCCACCAAATTGTTCTTTCAGTGCATCCCACAACTCCTTTGCACTGTTACAGTGTAACAGCCCAGCATATATATCATTGGGTAGAGCCATGGCCACAATACTGAAGGCCTTAGCATCTAACTCAATTTTCTGAAAATCCTGGTCGGAGTAGTTTTCAAGTTTCTTTGGCTCCTGAACCTTGGGATCTTCAGTACTCGGCACCATCGGAACATGTGGTCTGAAGATAACCGACTTCCATCACCCAGTGTTCTGTTGAGCTAGAACATGGCTCATCCGACGTTGCCAGATATTGTATTCAGATCTGACAAGCATCGGTGGCTTGTTGTTCGTGCCAGTGTTATGTGGATCGTGATTGATTGAAGCCATTCTCTGGTTTTTCAAAAAACAAAGTCTGTTTAAAAACGGTTGAATCGAAATTAAACTATTACTCTGTTTTCAATCCAACAGACAAACGATATCAATAATTGTGAGCTGATCTGTTTATATTAAATTGATTTGTTAGATCGAATTTAATTGACCACGCTCTGATACCAATTGTTAGGATCTGAGTTTGATTGTTTTGATGTATTTAGAATAAGAAGAGAAATGAATGATGTAAGTATGTATGGAAAGTGCAGCGGAATAATAAACTATAATCAAAACAATGGGAATAATTGTTATCAATGATCAAATGCTTTCATTTATTGAAAGATTACAATCAGTACAAATACTCCCCCTCAGCCTGATCACACAGTGATTGTTTGTCTGAGAGAATGTTTGTGTGTGATGCAATAGAACAGTACAAGCACTGTTCTATTTATAGACAAACCTAAACCACTGGTGTCATGTGATGACGTCACCTAAGATAGTGACCTCTAACAGAATAACAACATAAAACATCTGCCCTATACAATCTACTGTTACATTACAAAACACTGTAAGATAAACTACTGCTAAGGGAAAACAATGAAGGTCTTGCAACATCTGTTGGAGTCAAAGTGCTGTTTACTCCAACAGACCTTTAGTCTTCAGAACTTGATCAGCAGTTGTTTCTTCATCAGACCTTTGGTCAGCAGTTGTTCTCTATCAGTTGTTCTCTAGCAGTCCTTTGTATCAGCAGTTGTATCAGCAGTTGTTTGGATGGAACAATTGTTAGGGTCAGCAGTCTTTTGTGAAGAGTGTGTTGTAAGGACTGTTTATTTGTGGAATCAATAGTTAACATATTTTGGCTTTTCAATCATCTGTTCTTCTCCAGGTCAGCAGACCCAACAAAAAGTTTTCTGGTTCATTTTCAGCTTTGGCAACTAATGCAAAATTTTCATCTGTTAACTCATCTGGTAGACTGCTCCAATCAACAAAGCTTGTGTGAAGAAGCTCTGTTGACTGGTCTCTGCAGGAGCAGAGGATGAAGCAACAGTGGTTTGCACAGGTGCCTGAGCAACAGGAGTTTGCACATAGTGGATCTGAGGAACAGTGGTTTGGACATACTGGACAGGAACAGTGTTTGAGGACTGTGCAAAATGAGCAGTGTTTTGCACATTTGGTCTAGGGGTATTATAGGAATTTTGATAAGTGTTGGTCTGAGGTCTTTAATTTGGGTAGGTAATCATAGGTGTACCATGTTGACTCCTACATTCCCTAGCAAAATGACCAAGTCTATGACATTTATAACACTTTATCTTTGATTTATCCAACCCAACCTTTGATCTGCCAGTTAACCCTGGAAACCTTCTCCCAGTTTTCTTGTAAAAATTATTAGTTCTTACACTGAGAAGGGCCAATTGGTGCATAATGTCCATTGATGTGCTCAAAGTGGTTTAATAAAAACTAACTAAATTAACCTAAACTAGACACTCTAAGTTTTAAATTTATAACCTAAGACTCTCTAAACCTAAACCACACAACCGGCAAGTGTACCGGTCAGTGCAGTACAGCTAAAGTAAGTCCGAGTATCGAACCCACGAGACTCTAATGGAAAACGTAAACTAGACTCGACTACTTATCTACAAACTGACTTGATAATGTTTTGTTGCTTAAAGGGGGGTTTCTAACAAACTAATGAAAATAAATAAATAAAACTTAAATAAACTATAGACACAAACTGAAAACCGCAACTGGGATCAGATGATGGGAAGGCACTACCTAGGCTAGAATCCTACACATGAATGATAAGTTTCTAATGGTGATGGAACTGGTGTGGAACCGGGATCTTAAAATACTAAACATCAAGAATAAACTAGACACCCTCGACCCTTCCCAAGGGGAAACCCTAGAATACTGTTGTGCTGTTAAACCACCGGTTGAGAGGTTACCCTCACAGGCTTACCTACTCGAATCTTAAAGTACCCGCTAGACAGTCTACCTCACAGCGCGAAAGTCACAGTACACCCGAAAGTGCAAGGGGTAACTACAATATTTCTGATAAGACTTGGCCTACAAGGAATGCTAGGGAAACTAGGAAGATCTTCTCACAAAGCCTCTAGAACTAGCAATTTAACACCCTAGACAGACCAACAATCTCGCACCTTACAGCTATTGAGAATTGGTAGAACACTTAGAATTACCTAACTAACAATTATAACTCCTATGGATAACCTGCAGAAATTAACCATAAACTAGTTGCTAACACCCAGTCCGCAACCTAACCCGCATTCATACATGAAAGACATTCACAAAAACGCAAGTGGAGTTTATAAAAATTAATTAAATAAAACTAAATACGCATACACATCAAACCAGAAAATAAAGAGTTCTTTACTTTAAGATTCACCCACAACCAATAGTTCCAAAACCAAGAAGAAAAATAATCAAACAAGCGTATTCATCATCGCCTAGTTAGCGTCAAGGTTTAGCCAATAAAAGTCATGATAAAATCAAAACAATAAAAGCAAGACAAAATCATGGTGTCCACGATGGGTTTGAATAAATAAATAGATTAGAACCGACCCGTGCTCGCACCTAGGCTTCAACCCTTGATCTCCTTCTCTTAATTCCTTTGAGGCTGCCTCCTGTCGTCTTCAATCGATATTGGCTCCTTCCCCCACCAAAAAAAAATAATGTGCGGCGCCTTCTTCGATAGAATATTATGCCGCTGCTTCTCAATAATATTCGCTATCCGCCTTTTAATCTGTGCCCTCCTCTTCCATAATATATCCCTTTAAAATAATTGTTTTTTTCCTCACTTTGGGCCGTGGCCCTTAAAACGTGACTTTCAAAACATGACTTTTAAAGTCACAAATTCGGTTTTATTATTATTATTATTATTATTATTATTATTATTATTATTATTATTATTATTATTATTATTATTATTATTATTATAACGTTCTAGCTCCGTGCTTTTGACTCGGGTGTTCTAGACTCGACCAACGTTGCTCGTTTACGCTCCAACGTCCATGAACACCTACAAAATATAAAATAAATACATAAGTACTAAAAATGACACAAAACTAATAAAAATCAATAAAAACCTATACTAAATAAAAGTAGACAGGTACAAGCCTAAAACAAATAAAAGAACTATCTAAACGACTCGAAAACTATACAAACTTTACACTGGAAATAGATGTATTTTACAATACATCATCCATTTCCTCCAAATCATCAGGGTCAAAGTATTTCAGGTCATCATACTCAAAGGATATGTTAGCAGATGCCTGGATATCACCACCACTTGCTGTGAAAGCATAGTTTGGTGAATAAGAATCAGAGTTAACACCTGAGTTAAAACCTGAAGTTATGTCAATGAAATGATCATAACTCTGATCCTTAGTATTTCCAGGCACCTCATCATGACCCAAAAGTGCTGTATTCCCAAATACATAATCATCAGACACTTTTTCAGAGTCCCAGAGCTTCTTTTTCTGGTTAAGCTCTCTCTCATAGGTCAAGAGCTTACCATGAATCTGGGTCAGTGATAGGTCCTTAAATCCAATTGAGTTTCTCATAACAATAGCAATAGTGTCCCATTTGTCTCGTAATGATCTTAAAAACCTATGGTTCAAAGTTGAATGAGGGTGAGTTAGACTAACCAGTTTTAGTTCACTAATGAGATAGTTAAACCTCTCAAATTGTTGAGTTAATGACTCTCCCTTGACATGACTGAATGTTTCATATTGTTGGTTAAGTATTTCATGATTGTTTTCAATAACCTCTTCAGTCCCACCAAATTGTTCTTTCAGTGCATCCCACAACTCTTTTGCACTGTTACAGTGTAACAGCCCAGCATATATATCATTGGGTAGAGCCATGGCCACTGTAGGTGCATATGTGCGACTAATGCGTTGGATTGAATAAATCATAAGTTTTTGTTTTCTGTCGTTGGTGCGAAGGAAGAATTTGGAAGGTGCGAAGGAGAGTTTTCAAAGGTGCGAATGAAGCATTTTGGGCGAATGAAGACTGTTTATTATAAAGTTTGGTTCGACCGTTCACAATGGGCGAACCTGCACATTCGCACGAACAAAGTGGGCGAATGTGCAGTCTATAAATAGGCAAACTCAGTTTTTGTAGTTAACTTTGAGTCATTTATTTCCCGCCACTTTCTGAATTCTCTCTGTAACTTTTTATAAACTTGTTTTGCGTCTAATCCTTGATTGTAATCACTTTTCTACGTGTATTCAAGTTTGATTATTAATGAAAACGTTTGAAAATGATGATTTGTGTGTGTTTATCTGATTAGTTATCATTTTGTGCTGGTTTTGGGGATTCCGCACCCAAAACTAAATTGTTTGATTGTCTTTGTAGCTTATCGATCCTTTAATGCTCATACAAAGTGGTATCAGAGCCATTCTGAATCAAACAACCACAAATTGATAGTTTCTCAGTTGATTTTGACCCAAATTTGATCAAAAATTTTCTGTTTTAAGTGAACAAACTGAAATGATGTGTTTTTGATTGATTTCACCTTGATTTCGAGTTTGAATTGGATAATTCACTTTATTAAAGTTGTTTCAAATTTCATCCGATTCAAAACCTGATTAAGATCATCAAATTCCATCAACTTTTGATAAACATGATCAAATCTAACTGATTTTCAAAGAATAACCGTTTTTGAAATCACAGGGGTCGAACGAGAGAATTCGGTCGAAAGTGGGAGTGTATTAGGTCGAACGAGTGTTTTTGTGGTCGAAGGAGTGAATTTAGTGGTCGAAAGTGAACTTTGATTGCTTATATTTTTCATTCGCACCATTGTGTCTCATTCGTATAATCGTTCGGTCGAAGGAGATTAGTAGAACGGTCGAAGGAAGACTTAAGTGGTCGAAAGAAATTTGATATTTGTTGTCCACATTCGTATCAGATTATTTGGTCGAAAGAGAAGATTTTTCTCATTCGCACCTCCGTTCATACGAAGGAGATTTCTGTTTTTGGAAAAATTTTAATCGTTTCGTGTTTGTTTGTTTGATTGTTTGCAGGATACAATGTGGAACTTTCCAACAACCCCTAGACCTACTCAAGCACCACAACAACAACAAGTTCAAGATCCGTGGACAGTAGCGGCACAAAAGACTAGTCAACCATCACAGCCGATCAATTATATGGCTATGACTAGTTCGGCACCACAACAAGTTGTTCAATCAGTACCACAACCGATTGATAACTATTGGGGAGTCGCCGCAGCAGCAGTCCATTCCCAGACGACCAACGCTATTTCTACACTTATTCATGATCTATCTTCTGGAAGCGGCAATCGTCCACCGAAGTTAATGGACATGAAGGAATACAACACTTGGAAGACGAAGTTTAAGATTCACGTTGAGGGACAAGGACTTGAAGGAGCAGAAGCATGGCAAATGATTGTGAAGGGTTACGTTGCTCCTATTCTAGAGAATACTGGAGAACCAATCCCTTTGGAGAATTTGGCGGATGACGAGAAGAAAAGGTTTGCTATAGAGAAGAAAGCATTTTCTCAGCTGTCTCAGGCGATCAACACTGATCTATTACATCAGTTTGGATCGTGCACTACATCCAAACAACTTTGGGATGTGCTGAGAAATCGTCATGATGGAAATGAGAAGACCAGGAAGCTTAGGATGGAGGAGCTTCGAAAGGAGTTTGAAAACTTCAGTTATATGGGTAATGAGACCCTGAAAGAGTTGGTTCCAAGGTACTGTCATTTGCTCACCGAATTGTCGAGCTATGAAATCAGCATTCCAATGACGGAATTAGTTGATAAATTTGCTGATGCATTACCACCCTATTGGAATCAACATATTGAAGTGTTGAAGGAAAAGGATGCTTACCAGTATTGGACCATTAATGAGTTCATCCAAAAGCTGGAAAACAAAGAGATGGAGGAAAAGAGAAAAGCTAAAAGAGCTCAGATTCCACAGAATCCTGATTTATATGTGAGTGGAACATCTAACTCTCTTTCTGCTTCAAGCACCACATCTACTGTTGCACCTCACATAGCATGTGTGTCTAACATTGTTGAACCAACAAAAGCACCCATTAACTACCTTGCTCAAACTTCATCTTACACACCATCATACCCACAACAACCATATCAAACACAAAACTTTATTCCACCATTTTCACCATTACAACAAGCCGCATGCTATACATCAAGTCAACAGCAACAACAACAATATCCTCCTCAAGTGAACCAGATGCAGATTACTCAAGCACAATCAAGTCAAAATCCGATTGTGTTAGAGACATCAAATCTTAACA
Organism: Ambrosia trifida; assembly: GCA_028751855.1. NCBI lineage: Eukaryota > Viridiplantae > Streptophyta > Magnoliopsida > Asterales > Asteraceae > Ambrosia > Ambrosia trifida. The sequence goes on along the minus strand of CM054123.1, from coordinate 17,993,192 downwards.
ATGTGACTGTTGAAATTGCTCAACAGCATGTTGCTCTAGTATCTGCCATGGTTGCTTCTTACAACGGTTTGGTAGCAAGTCAAATTGGTAACAATAATCTTACCAATGAGGACTATGCTCAAATCGATAAAGAGGAAATGGAGTTGATGGACATTCAGTGGGCTTTTGCAAGCATCATGAGGAGAGCCACTGATTTCATTCAGAAGACTGGCAGGACTGATCTCTCAACCTCTCCCAATACCACATATGGATTCAACAAAGCAAAGGTTACTTGCTTTAACTGTGGTGAAAAGGGACATTTTAAAAGGGAGTGCACACAACCAGCACAACAAGGTAACCGAAATCCTTTCAATTCTTCATACCAAAACCGACAAAACCAAAACCAGAATCAAGTGTCCTACAACAGTCCAAACATATCAAGCTTTCAACCACAAAATCAAAACACTTACCAGAACCGTCAACAAAATAACAACACCAGACAATCCACAACACAAAACCAACCTCAACAAAACCCAAACCGAACTATTGTTCCTATTTCTACACCCAACACACAAAACCAAAACCAAACTGAAACTCAAAACCAAGCACTTGTTATTCAAAAGGATGAAGGTTTTGACTGGACTGGTATGCAATTGGGGGTAGAGGAAATCACTGCTGGGAATGTTGCGTGTGTGGCACAGCAGATGAAGTTGGATGAGAATGAGGAAGTTGAAGAAGAGGTTGTGATTGAAAAAGTGTCAGAGTTGAAGATTGAAGAAGTGAATGATGATGTGATTGCTGAAGGTGAAGACAAGAGATCGGGGATGATTCTTGATTCTGTCACCGATGTTAGAGATCAATATGATTCAGCATACTCGGATATGGAGAGCGAATCTGACTCAGAGACTAGTGTGAATTCACTAGATGATGATATTGACCAATTGCTAGCTGAAGCTGACTTCCTGATGACTCGCAAGTCATGTATGGTGGATGATGCATGCACCAAGATTGACTACTCCAAATTTTTTGCAGGAAAGGAAGCTCATTTTGCTCTAATGGCCATGACAGAACCTCCTAAGCCGGTAAGTTCTGAAACTCAATCTTGTGTTAAATGTGATAAGTGTGCTGATTTTGAAAAACTGACTGATGAAAATAAGCTTCTCAAGGTTCAACTTGAGAGTGCAAAAATCAACTGTCAGATTTATCAAAAGGACTTAAAAGATTTCAACAAAGTTCTTGATGGTTATAAAAAGGACGTGTCAGAATTGAAAAAGACATTATCTATTAAACAACTTGCCATTAATAATTACATAAATGAAATGGAAAACACTAAATTAGAAATGGCAACCATCAAGTGCTTTGCGGAAAAAGTTAACAAGAAACTAGAAAGTTACAAGCACATTGCATACGTAGTTGATCATATCATTGAGGAACCCTCCCAGACAAATAGTGCAAACTATAAGTCAGTTCCATCTCCGGTATTGTTTGAGAATCATACTTTACATGCAATACCACCGGAGACTTTAATTCATCCTGATCCCACACCAGAAAATGAACCTAACACTTCCAGTGTCGGGGATCCATATTCTGATGTGAGACCAGTATTGGGAAATACAGAGGGTGTGGTCGCTACGGATGATTCAGATGAAGAAGATGAATCATCTGAGACAGATGAAAGTGATAGTGATATCCCTGATGAAAATCATATAATCACTACTCAGCCAGTCTCACCGTCTCAGATAATCCATCCAATGGCAAATGCTCATCGCAAACATGAGAGTAAGAAAAATGATAAATTTGTTGGTAAAAGTTTTGAAAAGGAAAAGGTTAAGAAGGTTGAAAAGAATGAGAGAAAACCGGTTGAAAAGAAAGTTGAAATTAAAACTGAGAAAAATATTGTAAAACCGGTTGAGAAGAAAAATGATTTGAAATCTGAGAAAAATAATAATGTGAGCAATGAAGTGTGTGATAAACCTGTCAAAATCTTCTATCGGATGCAAGGCTCCGATAAGATTTTGTCTGATGATGAGTTTCCGATTAAGTTTGTCAATTACACAAAAATCGAAAAGATCTGGCAGGAAAGTACGATTTGGTTCCCAAAATCTGAAAGGACCAACGACATTCCTCAAGAGATTTTAGACAAAATTTATTCGGAAAAAGATGCAAAGGTCAATGTCACACAGTTTGTTTTGCCTGTGCATAAAGAAAATAGTTTTATTGAACCGACTTACTCGAAGGATCCGGCTCCTGAGAGTTTAAGGAAACAATGCATGGTCGATCGATATCCCATTGCTAGTTTTTCCAAGTCGCCGATCAAGGAAAACTACGAGGAATACCGTGCGTGTTATAAGTGTGGGGAACGGGGACATTTACTTGCCGCCTGCCCATATGTACGACACAAAAGGCACGAGGTGGAAATGAGGCAATATCATGAGTATCTGGTTGACAATTGTGGCTATCAACAGAGGCGACATTTTCCCCAACAACATTTTTATAATCAAAACAATTTTTATAACAAAGGGGAAAATCGACCGATGACGTATGATAAGCACAACCGGAAGTTCACTGATAAATCTGGTAAGAAACCTCAGATGAACTCAACTGTTGATACCAAAAAGGTTAATTCTAAACTTAATGGTACACAATCAGTTGGACCTGTCTCTGTTAAATCAGAGAAGGTAACCAAGAAGGTTGCTTTAAAGGAAGAAGTAAAGAAACCGACTGAGACTTCAAAATCTCAGATTCGGATTTTGAAAAGATCTGAGCAATCTTGGTCATCTAAGGAATCTGAAGGAGCCTCTACTTCACAAAGCAAGAAGAATGAGAAAGAGAAAGTTGTTAGTAAGGAGAAAGGGGTTGATGTAACCCAAGTTGTTTGTGATTCAAAAGACTCTTTGAAACAACCTGTTCAAAGACCCAAGACCAACCAGGCTTGGGTCCCCCGAAAGAACTAATTGATCTACTTTAAATGTGCAGGGAGCTCCAGCTGGCCCTGTTAGCAGTCTATGGATTGTTGACAGTGGAGCTTCTGGTCACATGACAGGGGACCTCGCGCTACTCTTTGACATCAAAAACATTAACGGAGGTTATGTGGCATTTGCTGGAAATAAGGGAGGCTACATCACTATGGAGGGGAGTGTAAGCAATGGGGTCGTAACATTTGAGCGGATTTCTTATGTGAAACAAATAGATTATAATTTGCTCAGTGTTAGCCAGATTTGTGATAAACAATTTTCAGTGTATTTTGATGACAAATCCTGTTATATCTTGAAACCTGGGTTTGAGTTACCAAAAGAGTGGGTGATGCTGAAGGCACCGAGAGTTAACAACTTGTATATTCTCGACATGTCTAAAGCAATGACCACCCATGGCCAAGTCACGTGTTTCCTTTCCAAAGCTACAGAAAAAGAATCCATTATGTGGCATAGGAGAATGGGACATATCCATTTAAGAAAGATGAATCAGCTTGTGAAGAATGAACTTGTCACGGGAGTTAATGTCAAACACTTCCATCTGAATGACAAGTGTATCAGTTGCAAGAAGGGCAAGCAGCACAAACAATCCCATAAACCAAAGAAAGTTAATTCTGTTGAGCTGCCACTAGAACGTTTGCATATGGATTTATTCGGTCCAGTCAGACGTAAAAGTCATGCCGGAGAGTTATACTGTCTTGTGGTGACTGATGATTATTCTAGATTTTCATGGGTAATGTGTTTGCATCAGAAAAGCGACACTTTTGACAACTTGAAGGTTCTGTTTACACGTCTGGAGAATTTATATGGTCTGAAGATCAAAAGAATCCGGAGTGACAATGGGACGGAGTTTAAAAATGCTCAGATGGAGGATCTTTGTGCAAACAAAGGAATTCATCATGAATATAGTGCTCCGTACACACCCCAGCAGAACGGTGTCGCAGAGAGAAAGAACAGGACTCTTATAGAGACGGCGAGAACTATGCTTGCGGATTCAAATCTTCCAGTCATGTTTTGGAACGAAGCTATTTACGCGGCATGTTATACTCTTAACCGTGTTTTGACTGTGAAGAAGTTTGGTAAGACTTCTTATGAGCTGTTGAACCGTCGCAAGCCGAATCTTGAGTATCTAGAACCATTTGGTGCCCCATGTACAATGCTGAATCCTTCGGAAAAGTTTGCACCAAAGGCTGAAGAAGGTTATTTTGTTGGATATGCAACCCCATTAAAACGGGTATTCAACAAAAGAACTAGAAAAGTCGAGGAGTGGGCTAATGTCGAAGTTCAGAGATATACACAAAATGTACAGGGAGGAGGACCAGATTGGATGTTTGATTACAAAGATTTCTTTGAATCATTCAATCTAGATAGCATGGTTGAAGAAGCTGTACTTCGATTATACTACGAGGTCGAAAACGCCGTAACTTCACCGTTAGTGCGTCCGATCACGGTAAACTCCCAAGCAGCTTCTAATGATGCCACTGCTCCTGTATTGGAAGAAGAGGTGTTCCAAGAAGCTTCTACATCGCTTAATTCATCCGAATCAGAATACGAAGACGATGATGCAACAAGTGAAGCTATTCTGGACGATGCTACAGTGACACCACCAGTGAACCCATCTACTACTGATGCTTCAACATTGAATGTGGGTAATGATCTGGATTCTACAGAGATTTTGACAACTCAGACGGGAGTACAAGTACCTGATTATCCGGAATCTCGGATACATCGGATACACCCGCTTGAACAAGTTATTGGTGATCCTGGTAGCAGTGTGATGACAAGAGGACAGCTGAAGAATGCTCAAGCACCAGAAAACATTGGCAATCTTGCTTTATATGCCAAAATTCAAAAATCTGGTTTTCGGAATGACTGGTCATTTGCTTGTTATGTGTCGCAGGTCGAGCCGCGGACATACAAAGATGCTCTTTTGGATGACGCCTGGGTGGAAGCAATGCAGGAAGAGTTATTACAATTCTAGAAACTTGGTGTATGGACCCTGACTGATTTACCTCCTGGAAGGAAGAAGATAGGCACTAAATGGGTGTTTAAGTGCAAGAAAGATGATAGAGGAGTCATTGTGCGAAACAAAGCTCGTTTGGTGGTTCAAGGTTTTCATCAGGTTGAAGGAATTGACTACAATGAAATCTATGCACCGGTTGCACGCTTGGAAGCTATCAGAATGTTCCTCGCGTTTGCATCATGGAAGAAATTTAAGGTGTATCAGATGGATGTAAAGAGCGCATTTCTTTACGGTGTGGTCAAAGAGGAAGTTTACGTAGGTCAACCACCGGGCTTTGAAGACCCAATCCACCGGGATAAGGTTTATGTTTTAAACAAAGCACTGTATGGTTTGCACCAAGCTCCGAGGCAATGGTATGAGGAGCTGAGCACGTATCTTCTCTCGAAAGGATTCAAACGCGGATTGGTTGACTGCACCTTGTTCACGAAAAGATCAGGAGATGACTTGCTTCTAGTACAAATTTATGTTGATGACATTATTTTCGGGTCTACTAACGAACTTTTGTGCAGGGAATTTGAACAAGTTATGCAGGAGAAGTTCGAGATGAGCGCTATGGGGGAAATGCAGTTTTTCCTCGGCTTGCAGGTGGAGCAAAGACCAACGGGGATCTTTATTCACCAAACCAAATATGTATCTGAAGTCTTGAGCCGGTTCCAGATGGATGATTCCAAGCCAATGGATACCCCGATACAACCTAATCACGGGATTGGAGTTGACCTTAAGGGGGAGCTGACAGATCCATTTACATTCAGAGCAATCATCGGATCTCTGATGTATCTTACAGCGTCTAGGCCTGATATAATGTTTGCGACATGTCTTTGTGCTCGTTACCAATCAAAGCCGAAACAAAGTCATTTAGCAGCCGTGAAGTGTATCCTTAGATATCTGAAGGGTTGTCCATCAAAAGGTTTATGGTACCCTCATGATGATAATTTTGACCTAATTGCTTTTAGTGATGCAGATTGGGGCGGCTGTGACAAAGACAGCAAATCCACAACGGCTGGATGTCAGTTTATGGGGAGCAGGCTCGTGACCTGGCAATGCAAGAAACAAACCGCAGTTGCACTATCCACATGTGAAGCAGAATACGTTTCAGCATCGAGCTGCTGCTCACAGGTTCTTTGGATCCAACAGCAGATGGTGGATTACGGTTTGCAATTTCTTAAAACCCCTATTTACTGTGATAATGAGGCCGCAATCGCATTAACAAAAGACTTAGTAAATCACTCAAAGGCTAAACATATCCGGATTAAATATCATTTTATCCGTGATTGTTATGCTAAAGAGTTGATCGATATGGTCAAAATCCTCACTGATTACCAACGCGCAGATCTTTTTACCAAAGCTTTTGACAAATCCAGATTTGATTATCTTTTAAAAGCTAATGGTATTAAAGAAAAACAGGACTGATCACCACCTCAGTCTATCACTTTTTAGGTTAAATTTTTACTGCTTTTCAGAAAAATTTCGAAAATCCAAAATAAAACATTGAAAAATTTTAAAATCCATAAAAATTAGAAAAATTTCTTTGCTGACTGCTATATCTTCTTCCCTTAGATTAATGCCGTCAGATTTCTGTGAACAAACGATATCTGGGCAGTCACATATTTGAAATGCTCCAGTTTATCCTTGGGAACAGTAAATTCGAAAATTTATAAAAATCAGAAAATTCTAAAATGATTTCCTGGAGTATAAAGGGAAATGATAGTACATCAGTGGGGATCTGACACATTCTAAATAATGTAATGCTATATAGGGCGTGTGTCTGAGTCTGTGCGATGTGCTGATAGGCTTCGTAGACCTATTACTGCGTGTCTGATACATACATATCAAGCGATTTGTTGTGTGGATGAACTCCTCATGGGCATATGGTCTTAGTACCGTAATTTCGTTTGATAGGGTATCTGTACAAAACTCGGAGGTTTAGGGTCGTTATGTTATTAGTTGTCTGGAGATAGCCTCTCTGATCTTCTGCTGTAAGTCATTACGGACCTAGATCAGACAGGGTGTCTTTATAAAAGAGCTATATGCCAAATCCTAAAGTTACCGAATTGAGGAACTTTTCATGTTATATGATGATCAAAGATTATCTATTACATCGTATTGATCACTGATGCAAATCATGATTAATATCAGTTCTCAACCTGGTATAGTGCATATGTTACTTTGCTGCATTAATTTGCTGACCTGTATACCTCTATGCATTATATCTTGTACAATTACAGACAACAAAAGCATAATCACGCTTTACAATGAGTCTTTGTGCATTTACTTCTTGATACGGGAGTATGTCGTGTGTGTGGGAACCACAGACAATTGAGTTTATACTATAATTATCTGTATCAGTATAAAGCACTGCACAAAAGTCTGCATGTGAGTTTATGTGGATCACAATATCAGCAATTGCCAGATTACACATTGTCTTTAATGATAATAATTTCAAAAGATCAACGGTGTGATCAGATTTCTCATAAACTGATATGATCCCTTTTCCGGAATCACAAAAACATTTACAGTTTTTCATTTACATTTTTGCATTTTACTTTACTGTCAAAAATTACAAAACTCAAAAAGATTTTAGGTGTGTTTTAGCATAAACTTTAGAAAATCCAAAAAGATTTTGCTTTTTCATCTTAATTTTTGATAACTGATGGTGGTTGATGTCAATTTTCTAAAACCTGGTACACCAATTGAGTTTTGTGATCTTTATAATGTGAAAATATGATGATTGGATGATTAAACGTTGAGAAATAATTGAACTGGGATTCGTTTTTGAGATTTGGAAAATATTCAAAAATTTCATTTTACATTCGTCCATTCGTTTGGTCGAATGAGAAATTTTTCAAGCTCTTTCGAACGAATTGAACGGGCGAAGGAGAGAGTTCATGAGCTGATGTTCATTCGAACCCTTTTGCCTCATTCGAACCCTTTCAATAGGGTCGAAGGAGCCAAAAGTATCTCCTTCGTATGGTCAATATGGGCGAAGGAGGTTGCCTATATAAGCAAACTCTGCACATTCGAACCCATTATATTTTTTCTCAGAATTTTTAACACTAAGTCACTTTGTTGCTCGTTTGATTTACACTCTACCATTGTGTTCCACTTGATCTACTGATTCTTTTGCCCCTATTTTTACAGGTAAACATCAAGTTTTGAGGGCTTAATCGTCAGTTTTTATGTCTCGAACCCTAGGATCTAACCACAGTTCTATGTTTGTTTTTAATTACAATTGATAGTTTAGGATCATTGTGTGTGTGTTTTAGGGGGAGAAAATCCAACAAAATCGGGTTCATTAACATCAGTTTAATGAGTTTTGATTAAAACCCTTGTCGAACCCTATTTTTGATTTGAAAACACACATATAATGATCACAGATTGAAAATTGTTAGTGTAAAGGTTTAATCGGTATGTTTAGGACATGGTGCAATCAAATGATCAGGTTTAGAATGGTTAAATTTCATTATTGAAATTTTGAAATGATCAGTTTCTTTCGCCTGTTGTCGTTTGGGCGAAGGAAGAAATTCTGGTCGAATGAAAAATTAAAAATGGTCGAATGTAGAAAACTGGTCGAATGAAAACTTTTTGTCTAAACCTTTACATTCGAACCAAAAACTCACATTCGAACCTTATGAAACACTCATTCGCACCCCCGATTGGGCGAATGAGATTGTTATTCCAAAATTTTCAATATTTGAAATTTTACGATTTCTAACTTGTGTTTTTGATTTGTTTTGCAGATTTTAAACATGTCTGAACAGGAGAAAACCACCGAGCAAGCTGGATCATCTTCCCAACCAGCTAAGAAGAAACAGTTGGATTTTGAGAATGCACACAATTGTTGTGCTTATCTGGGAGAAGTCAAGAAGCACGTTGAATTCGCTGAGATCATTGAGTATTTCAAGAGATGCCGAGTACTTGACGCGATTGCTACACCTGCCGTCATTTACAGAGACATTATGCAAGAGTTTTGGGAGAATGCTAAGCTGGACTTCTGGAAGTGCGAATCTTGTTTGATAAGTAAAGTCCAAGGTCAGAGAATTATAGTATGTGAAGATGATATTAGGGAGGCATTGAAGTTGAATGATGAGAAGACGGACCCTAAAGAGTTGGAATTCATGGAACATCGCAAGTGTTTCTGGAGGATGAAGTATAATGGTCCTATCACCGATGGTTCTCTACATAAAGGAAAACTGTGTCCTCAGTTTAAATATTTGGCACATGTTTTGATTCATGTATTTGGATCGGCTGCGGGTGGATATGACATGATGAGGAAAAGCATTAGCTCTATGATGGTTGCATTAATATTGAACAAATCGTTCAATGTTTCTGGCATGCTTATGAATCATTTACTTGAGCCGGTTAATGGCACGAGAACACTGAAGTTTTTGTTATATCCTCGTTTTTTACAGATGGTGTTTGACAACAAATATAAAGACTTGAAAAAGGATCCCAAACAAATTGTTGTTCAAAAACACATGACATTGACCACACTTGCCAGAATGAAAGCTTACAAAGGCTTATCAGCTAATGAACGTCCTCCGGTTAGGCGTTTATTTGGACACTTAGCAAGATTTGATTATGAAGATCCAGGAGAAGGGTTAGTGAGACATGATGATAGCAATTCTGATACTGATGATCCTTTACATCATATTGATCCTGATGCAAAGCGATAGAGACAGATAGTGAATGTGGGTGCAAAAGGTGGCAAAATGAAGAAGAAAGAGGTGGTATTGAATGTTGTTGAACCTGAAAAAGAGAAATCAAAGTCTGTACCGAGGAGGCAGAAGAGTAAAGCTCAGAAAGGTTTACATCTGGTTGATGAGGTGTCTATTGATTCTGAAGAGACACAAGAAGATGAGAGATGGAATTCTGAAGCTGAAACCGTTGAGACCACCTTGCCCAAGGCCACTGAGGCTGGTGCGTCTGCTGATGCTGAAGTACAAGGAGATAAGAGTCCAATTCAGGACGAGGTAATTGAAGTTATTCTGAATATGGATGATATTGAAGCTGGTTCTCCTGTTCAAGCAAAGAAAAAGAAGAAACAGGAGAAACCAAGTTTGAAGAGAAAGAAAGAGTTAGAAATGTTGATGGCTGGAAAGAATTTACCACCAGCTACTAGTTCAAAGTCACCGGTTGCTGAGCAGGCACAGAAGAAACAGAAAACCACAACAACTTCAAGCACACCACAAACAAAAGGAATTCCAATGGATGATGTGAATGAAGCATTGGATAATGTGCTGAAGAAAATGAGAAAAGGCAAAATGCAAGAAGTTGTTGAACAACCTGTTAAGAAAAAGGTTTCTGTTGATAGTGATGTTATGGATGCTGTTAATCAAAGACTGACTAAAATGATGAATATCATTAACAAACAGCAGAGTGAGATTGAACAGTTAAAATCTACTGACAAAAAGATGTTAGAAGTTGTAGTCACATCAGCGGATGATAATGCATTGATGAAGAAAACCATCAAGAGGTTGAAGAAGGAAAATAGAAAGTTGCTAAAGCATGAGCAACGGAATACAAGAAGGATAATGGCTTTGAAGGAGGAGAACAAAGAACTGAAGAAGAATAACAAGAAGATGGATAATCTGATTCAAGATTTGTACAGTCGAGCTCCTCAACTTCAAGCTGGTGAGGAAGACAAAGAGTTAGATGAACAACAGGTTGATTATGAATCATCAGATGAGGAGGAAGATGATGAATTAGATGAAGATGCTGGAAATGATACTAAGAAGAAGAAGAAAGACGATAATGATGGTGATGATGATTCGAGTGATGGTTCAGGTGAAAGCGGCTCTGCTTCAGATGATAGTGATGATGATAATGATGACGCTGAACAGTTTTCATATGAAAAGCGTGAAACAGGTAAGGGTGGAGAATCAAGTTCGAAAGCTCCGGGTGAGAATGTAGATGATGATGATATTTTCTGGAACGAAAGATTAAAGTCATTGTCTGAAGAAGATAAAACTAAGTATCGTCAGATGTTAACCAATCGAGTCTGGACGATAGACATGACTAGCAGGTTTCCTGAAATATTTGAATCTGACAATAAACTCTTTGAATTGGAATATGATGACCCTGATCTTGAAGATGGGGAAGTTTCTGCAGCTATTTCAAAAGAAATTTTGGAAGGTTTAGCAAAGCAAGTGGGTAAGACGTTAGAAGAATTACTTGCTGATAATTTTATTCCTCAGATTCCTGAGAAAGAAGCTGGAAATCACTCAGATGATCGTGATGTTCCTGCATTCGAGGAAGTCGAGATGGAAGATATCACGAGCGATGAATATCCACAATATTTCAGAACAAATCAAGAATGTGGATTTTCTTTCTCAGACGAATTGCTAAACCATGCTGAGAAAATCGCCAAAGAGAAGAGTAAGATATTTGAAGATCAAATCTTTGAAGGGCATGAGAAGCCTCGGTTCGAACAAACAGACAGTTTGAAAGAGTTGTTGAGGAAGCTAAAGGAGAAGGAGAATAACCGCCCTAAAGTTGATATTCAGGGAAGCTTCTATAAACTTCATAGCAGTATGTTCAAAGGCCGTGCCTTGGCCTGGAAGTTTGTAAAAGAGCTTAGGTGTTTTGCAGTGAAATGGGAGAAAGGTATTCTATACTTTGAGAAGTTTCATCACTTAAAGACTCTTCCTTACTGGGCAATCAGGGATATTTGTCGTCACCGTCTAACGGGAGCGCCAAATAGCCAGATTGATTATTTTGCTAAGAAGATGACCCGTGAGAGTCGAACCGAGTGGAATCTGTTTAGACCTCAGTATCCGAAGAGGATTGAACACAAGAAGGAGATTAACGAGATAACTGGGTTGCCCAAGGTTACTTTGAAGTATAAACCACCGCGAGTGCTGAAGAAAATTCCATTGTTGCATATTCCTCAGCATTTCGCTAAAGACTTTATCTGGTGGTACTATGATTGGAAGAGAGCAGAGGCCGTGATTGTGTTAAAGGATGGTGAGAAGGATTATAAGAAAGTGCTTATTTTTGATCCTATGTGGCTAATCAATTGCTCACATGAGGATATCATTATGTTATTCTATAATCCTATCTACTCAGACGCAAAAGATGCTGAACAAGCAGGAAAATACCAACGTGTGGTATTTCTGTGCTTTGCATATGACATCAACGCTGGATGTGACTTTGAGCAGAAGTTGGGAAAGACTGTTGAGAAGGTTGTGCCTGTGAAGAAATCAAAGAAGAAGACAGTTCAGGAACCGGTACTGACTAGAGAACAAAAGATTATTCGACACATCAGAATAATGAACAAGCATATGGATGAACAGAGAAGACTACAATCCAAGCAATAGTCGAGGGGGAGTTTGTAGGTGCATATGTGCGACTAATGCGTTGGATTGAATAAATCATAAGTTTTTGTTTTCTGTCGTTGGTGCGAAGGAAGAATTTGGAAGGTGCGAAGGAGAGTTTTCAAAGGTGCGAATGAAGCATTTTGGGCGAATGAAGACTGTTTATTATAAAGTTTGGTTCGACCGTTCACAATGGGCGAACCTGCACATTCGCACGAACAAAGTGGGCGAATGTGCAGTCTATAAATAGTCAAACTCAGTTTTTGTAGTTAACTTTGAGTCATTTATTTCCCGCCACTTTCTGAATTCTCTCTGTAACTTTTTATAAACTTGTTTTGCGTCTAATCCTTGATTGTAATCACTTTTCTACGTGTATTCAAGTTTGATTATTAATGAAAACGTTTGAAAATGATGATTTGTGTGTGTTTATCTGATTAGTTATCATTTTGTGCTGGTTTTGGGGATTCCGCACCCAAAACTAAATTGTTTGATTGTCTTTGTAGCTTATCGATCCTTTAATGCTCATACAGCCACAATACTGAAGGCCTGAGCATCTAACTCAATTTTCTGAAAATCCTGGTCGGAGTAGTTTTCAAGTTTCTTTGGCTCCTGAACCTTGGGATCTTCAGTACTCGGCACCATCGGAACATGCGGTCCGAAGATAACCGACTTCCAACACCCAGTGTTCTATTGAGCTAGAACATGGCTCATCCGACGTTGCCAGATATTGTATTCAGATCTGACAAGCATCGGTGGCTTGTTGTTCGTGCCAGTGTTATGTGGATCATGATTGATTGAAACCATTCTCTGATTTTTAAGAAACAAAGTCTGTTTAAAAACGGTTGAATCGAAATTAAACTATTACTCTGTTTTCAATCCGACAGACAAACAATATCAATAATTGTGAGCTGATCTGTTTATATTAAATTGATTGGTTAGATCGAATTTAATTGACCAAGCTCTGATACCAATTGTTAGGATCTGAGTTTGATTGTTTTGATATATTTAGAATAAGATGAGAAATGAATTATGTAAGTATATATGGAAAGTGCAGCGGAATGATAAACTATAATCAAAACAAAAGGAATAAATGTTTTCAATGTTCAAATGCTTTCATTAATTGAAAGATTACAATCAGTACAAATACTCCCCCTCAGCCTGATCACACAGTGATTGTTTGTCTGAGAGAATGTTTGTGTGTGATGTAATAGAACAGTACAAGCACTGTTCTATTTATAGACAAACCTAAACCACTGGTGACCTGTGCTGATGTCACCTAAGATAGTGACCTCTAACAGAATAACAACATAAAACATCTGCCCAATACAAACTACTGTTATATTACAAAACACTGTAAACCAAACTACTGCTAAGGGAAAACTCTGATGGTCTTGCAACATCTGTTGGAGTCTAAGTGCTGTTGACTCCAACAGACCTTTAGTCTTTAGTACTTGATCAGCAGTTGTTTCTTCATCAGACCTTTGGTCAGCAGTTGTTCTCTATCAGTTGTTCTCTAGCAGTCTTTTGTATCAGCAGTTGTCACAGCAGTTGTTTGGATGGAACAGTTGTTAGGGTCAGTAGTCTTTTGGGAAGAGTATGTTGTAAAGGCTGTTTATTTGTGGAATCAACTGTTAGCATATTTTGGCTTTTAATCATCTGTTCTTCTCCAGATCAGCAGACCCAACATGTACCCTCCAAGCGTCACGCTTCCCATCATATAACCCGAGCACTAGAAAAGGGCAACCAATTTTTTGGATGCATGTTCTCCTCTGCGTGGCTATACTCTTGTCCTCGCCACTACGGTTGCATACTAGCTAAACCTTCACGTCCAAATAATCAACTGTTTTTATCGTCGCGTCACAATGACGTAACCGTTATCTTTTCCCCTTTTCTTAACTCACGTAACCAAATCTTTTCGCGAAATGAAATCTTGTTCAGTGTCATACGAAACTGGGCTGTTACGTGGTTGCTCGTCTGAAACATACGAGTATTGTGGTTGCTCGTCTGAAACATGTAAGTAGTGGGGTTGCTCTTCTGGAACTTGCGGGTCTTGTGGTCGCTCGTACGAATAGTATTACGGTACGTACGCATATTCACTGACGTGCTCGTAGCACTTGTTGTTTTCCATTACGTATGAAGGTTCAAAATTGGGTTCATAGCACGGCTCATTCAGGTCTGGCAAGAATGATTTTTGTAACCAGACACAACCTCTTGAGAATAAGGAATACATGCCTCTTGAGAATCAGGAATACCTATCTCGTGAGAATCAGGAAGACTTGATTCATCAAAAATATTAGAACCACTAAGACATTTTTGCGAAGAATAAAAAACCTTAGATTGAAAGAAATAAAATACAGACGATCGCCTTAGAAATGTTTGTGTTCGTTGTTTGAAGAGGAAGAAGAGAAAGAAGAAGAAAAGGGGCCAACAATAATTCAACTTTAAACCAATACTCATCGTATTGATCAATACTTGGGCGTATAGGGTACGGTGTGGCAAATGTTTTATGTTTCATCGTACCAATATGTCTAGTATTGACCAATGCAAGACATACCAGACCAATCATTGACCCTTTAAGTCTGTGACAGGGTGATTGAAAAGGGTCACATGAACCCTATATGTCTCGTATTGGCCAATAAGTTTTTTTAATCTTTTTGCTGTTGTTTTGAGAAAAATCCAATCATTAAAGCCAATACTCCTCGTATTGACCTATACGAGGAGTACTTATGGTGTCAAATTAATTTTTTGTGGTGTACAAATATTAACACCCTTATTTTTTGGCACGTAGAATACTTTTGATTATCTTGTAGCACATTTGTACAAGTTAATTACATTTGTACAAGTTCAAAATAATAATAACAATAAAAACAACAATAGTTGTAACATGCGTATTCAAGTACAAAACCTGTCCTATAGAAAACTTATTGTTACCGTATGGCATGTGATATATGATAAAAATATATATATATATATATATATATATATATATATTCTTTCCATTAAACAAATTTATCATAATAACAATACCAATAACAATAATGAGAGAGAGAGAGACAAAACCTGTACAGTGAGAAGAAAGATGCAGAGAAGAGCATGGTTGTCGGGTACCACCGTGAATGGGAGGCTTGTCGGGGTGAAGTGTGGGTAGTTCAGGTGACGGATTACGATTGGTGTGATAGAGGGGTATACAACACTATCACGGGTAGTGCCCCGGGTGGCCTTAGCCTTTCAACTTGTTACATATGTATCACATAGGTTTAAAAAAATATTAAATAGTTGCTAAATTGCAGGACCACATCTTGCGAAGCGCTGGTGTTTTGGGGGTGGATCCTGACTACTCCCTTACGCTTGGTAATATTGGAACAACTCTTTCGGACCTTGATCTAGGTGGTTTTACCGATTAGGAGACCGCCCCCAAGAAACCTCAAAAATTTTGGTGAATGCTCTTTATGGTAAACACGCACAGGATATGGAGGAGCGGTTCGATATGACCCCGCGTCAAAAGGCAGTTTTGGCTTGTCTTAAGGGGGCTCATGCCTAGGATTTTTTGACTGTTGCGCCCATTGAAGGTCTTGGGCAACGGATGTCAGCAGTTGAATACAGAGCTATCCTTAAATACCGTCTCATGATTCCCCTTTTTCCGCTAGACAGCTCATGCCCCATTCGTAAAAAAAAAAAAGCCTGTTTGGATAGATTTGGCGAGCATGCCCTCCACTGTAAGAAATTGTCGGGGTTCAAGTATCGTCATGACTGGGTTCGAGATGTTTTATGGGATGTGCTTAGGCGTGCCGGGATCTCAGCCAAGAAAGAAGCCCCTGTTAACTTTCTGACTGACCCACGAGAGGGAAGATCTACCGTGCGTCCTGCAGAAGTCCTTGTGTTTGGCTGGGCGGGGGGTAAGCACGCATGTGTTGACATCATTAAGGTGTCCCCACTGGTGGAGCTGAGAGATAGTGGATTCGTTCCGGGATAGGCGGTTTTGAAGGCGGAAACTAGGATGGTTGCTAAGCACGAGGCAGTGTGTTTAGAGAATCAATATGTGTTCATTCCGTTTGCCTTCGACACTTTTGGATCCCTAGCCCTGAGGCAGTTCGCTTTTTAGAGCGGGTGCAGAATGTGGTCCACAGTGACTCGCAAAGCCCGAGGAACCAAGGGTTTGTATTTAGTAGAATAGGCTTTGCGATTCAAAAGGGGATAGCGGCGCAGCTTGTTGCTCGCTTACCCATTATCCAGATGTAACTTGGTTATTATATAATGAAAGCTATAATGGATTGCATAAAAAATAGAGGGATAAAATATGAAATAAATGAACTAGAGGTATAAATGATTAAATGCAAAAACTATATGGAAATATGAATGACTCGGTGCGGTTAATTTTGGTAAAATGAGGGTACAAAAAAAACCGATGACATATTTTTGGTTAACTGGTTTTCAGTTAATGTAGAAATACATTATTAAAATTAAAGAAAATAAAATGCTCGTCTAATAGTGTATTTAAAAAAACAAATATTAACATACGAAAAAATTATGACCATTTAAAAATCATGGGGCAGTTAATACTTTATAAGGTTAATAAAATGTAACTAATAACTTATGAACCATGATTCGGTTAAAGATGAGAGATTAAAGTATAACTAAAATGAGATAATTAAAGTATAATTAGTGTTCAAAAGATCAATTTACACTCATTTTTTTTATTAAACAAAACAAGACCAATCAATACCAATTAAGATCTCTCCATGAGGGGCGACCAGAAGACTAAGGGACGCATGCAAGGGAGGCTCAACCCGGAGAACTACCAAGATCTACAGCAACGGAAAAGTGAGGAACAGGCTTTCATCAACCAAAGGAATTGTAACAGCAGAAAGAATAGGGAATGGGAGACAGTGCTTAGTAAGAAAGATAAGAGGAAAGAGACGAAGTTCTGGATCAGGGAAGAAAGTTTGAAGTAGACAACGTCCTTTTTTTGTGTATAATCTTCCTGAAAACTGCAATGCTGAAGAGCTTTGGAACACTTTTATTCACTTCGGTAACCTTAAGGATGCTTATATTCCAGCGAAACGGGACAAAGCTGGGAACCGCTTTGGCTTCTTAAAATTCTCTGATGTCCTGGACGAGTTTCAATGGGCTGAATCGTTAAAGGGAGTGGTTCTGAATGGGGTTGTTATAGGGGTTAACGTTGCTAGATTCTCCAGAGATGGGAAAAGAAGATGGGAGGAAGGTTTGAACAGTAGACAATCGGTCTTTAAGAGACTGGGCGAGGTTGAAGGTGGATCGAACGTGGAAAAAACATCAGACCTCTTTGGTAACTCGAGTTTCGAGACTTGTGTGGACCCTGTCAAGTTTTACTCGTACAAGGATGCGTTCAACGAGAAGAAGGTTCGAACTGATCTTAACTTCACTATTAACCTCCCACCTGTTAAATCTGATATGAAGAATCGCTTGGAGTTTAAGGCGCTTATTGGCGAAATGAAGGATTTCGATAGCTTGAATAAGCTTTCTTATTTAGTTAACGATTTCTCTGATTGGTCGTTTAACATCAAGTATATGGGTGGTCTGAGCATAGCTCTGGTGTTTGATTTAGCGGAGGTTGCTGGGTGTTTTTTGGCGGTTGAATCTGAAAGATGGAGTTGCTGGTTCTCTAACCTCACTTTATGGGAAGGAGGACTTTGGAAGGGTAGTCGTCTTGCCTGGATTAAGGTGGAAGGGATGCCTCCTAAGCTATGGGATCGGCATGTCTTTACCAAAATCGGTGAGCGGTGCGGGGGATTAATCGTTCAATCCAGTGCTTCCAGTAGTGATGATTTGTTAAACTCATCCTCTATGGTTATCCTTGTGCCCTATGGTTAAAAAATTTCTGCGGAAGTGAAGCTTAATTCGAAGGAGGGGGTCTGTTCGGTTTGGGTGGAAGAAATTGATTCGAGCTGGGCTCCGAGTATTCCGCAGAGGGGGAGGAACGCTCCGGTCATCAAATCGGTTGTCGTCAAACCTGTTGAGACGGTTCAGGAGGAAGGTGAAGGGTTAGGGGGTAGTCCAAGGGTTTGCATGGGGAACAGTAATAGTTTGCATGCTGGAGATATTGATGAATTTTTTTTTTAAATTTGGGCGGTTGTGTTGGTGGCCCCGAAAACAGTAATTCTTCAGTTGGGCCTATTTCTATGGGTATTAATTTTAATAGACCTACACTGGGACCGAGGTTGGCTTCAATTATTGTGGAGCCCAACTCCACCCCCATTTAATAATGGAACTTTAGAATATAATGAAGATAACTCCAACTGTAGAAATCCTGAACCTAATACCCCTTTTATAACCCTAGATTTGAACCAGTCGATTAACTATGACCCTTTTTCATTGGAGGAATTAATCGAGCAGGATGCAGAGAGTAGGAGAAGGAAAAGCCGCCCGGATAAAAGGTCGAAGGAATCTAGTCTGGATGATGTTGGCGACGAGGATTGGTTGGAGAACGAGGAAGATGGTTTTGAAAGGGAGGTTAATTCTACTATTGATTTTGGAAATAAACTGGGCATTGATTTAAATGGGTTCGAAAACAATGCGAGAAAGTTGGTGAATGGAGAAAGGAGCTCTAAAGTGTCTAAATGAATTTCCTCAGTCTCAATATTAGGGGGGTCATATCGACCGGAAAGCAATCTTGGGTTCGGGAGTTGAAACGCTTGTCTAAGGTGGATTTCTTGTGCATTCAGGAAACTCACCAAAGTGGTTTGAAGGAGGACTTCATGTCCAGATTTTGGGATCGGTCGGCTTTGAAGATGGAAGCGGTGGATGCGGTTGGTAGATCGGGGGTATAGCTTCTCTTTGGGATCCCTCTCGGTTTAAGGTGGAGGAATGTATCAAAACCAGGTATTTTCTTCTTGTGTACGGGGAAATCAATGGTCTTGGGGTGAAAATCAACATACTTAACGTGTACGCTCCTAATGATACTTCTCTGAGGAGGGCTTTGTGGGAGGATATTCTTGTGATTGTGGCTCAAAGATCCGGCCTTTTGTTAGCTATGGGTGATTTTAATAATGTGAGGAGTCCGGAGGAGCGAGTCAATTCTACCTTTAACCCGGTTGACACCGAGTTTTACAATGATTTTATTCGGAGAGCGGGTTGGAGTGAATATAATTTGACGGGGGGTAAATTTACTTTTATCTCGGATCATGAGGATGTGAACAAGAGTAAACTTGATCGGGCTTTCGTGTGTGCTTCCTTTGTTAATTTGTGGCCTCCGGCCCACTTGAGGGTTCACGAGAGACGACACTCTGATCACTATCCTATATCGTTATGCTGCGCTACCCGTAACTATGGCCCTATTCCCTTTAAGTTTTTTAACTCCTGGTTGTCGAATGATGAGCTAGTTGGGTTAGTTAAGAATTGCCTTAATGGGCCTTTTGAGGATGAGAGAGCTGATGTGTGTTTGCTGAAGGCCCTTAAGAAGGTGAATGAGGTGATTAAAGAATGGAGGTCTACAAAGAAATTGAAGGACCAAAGTTATCATAACTTCCTAACCAATTGGGTTAAGGAACTCAAAGCTACTGCTGAGACTCGGACCTTGTCTTTTGATGAAAAAAAGCTCAGAGTCAGTTTTAGGAAACAACTCGAGGAGATGCAGTTAAAGTGCTCGAAAAACCCTCAACAGAAAGCCCGAGTCAATTGGGTTAGAAATGGTGATGAAAACTCATCGTTTTTTCATAGTATCATAAATGCTAACATCTCTCGGAATAAAATTGATGGTTTGTTGATTGGAGGGGAGTGGGTTACCGATCCGGATAAAGTAAAAGCCGAAGTCGGCGGATGGTTTCGGAGCTTGTTTTCTGAACCCATGCGAAGACGCCCGAAGTTCTTGAATCTGGGTTTGGCTCGAATTTCAGCTGATCAAGCTGAGAACCTTTGCAGACCCTTTGTTGAAGACGAAATTTGGAAGGTGATAAAGGAGTGTAACGGAGGGAAATCGCCAGGACCGGATGGCTTTACATTGAAAATTTTTAAGAAGTTTTGGGATTCCCTGAAACCTCTTATTATTAATACCTTTAATGAGTTTTTTTTGTTACAGGTGGTATTTCATTTGGCTGTAATGCGTCCTTCTTAGCCTTAATCCCTAAGATTAGCGATCCTCAAACCTTAGCGGAATATCGGCCGATCTCTTTGGTTTCCTCGTGGTATAAAGTTGTTTCTAAAGTGCTTTCTAAGCGCATTAAAGGGGTGTTGGAGGATATTATTGGGCCGACGCGAAGCGCGTTCGTGGGAGGTCGAAACATCCTAGACGGCCCTCTTATGGTTGGCAAGGTTATCTCTTGGGCGAAGAAATCTAATCGTAAATTGTTGGTTTTCAAAGTTGATTTTCACAAAGCATACGACTCGTTAAACTAGAAGTTCCTCTTTGCGGCTATGGAATATATGGGATTTTCGGACAAATGGATCGGGTAAATACGTGCCTGTCTTAATTCGGGGAGAGGGTCGGTTTTAGTTAACGGGTCTCCGACGATTGAATTTCCGTATAAAAGGGGGCTAAGACAAGGTAAACCGATCTCTCCCTTTTTATTTATTATTGCAATGGAAGTCATCAAAAGGTTTATGGACAAGGCGATTTTGATGGGTTTGTTCAAAGGCGTTCAGCTTCCTAGTGGAGGACCGGTTATATCAACCCTCTGCTTCGCGGATGACTTTATATTCTTAGGAGATTGGCCAAGGAGAATGTGCTTTGCCTGTCTAGATTTCTTCGGTGTTTCTCTTTGGTGTCGGGCCTGAAAGTTAATAATAATAAATGCCAACTTTTTGGTTTTGGAGTGAATTGCTCTGAGGTGGAAGAGTTCGCTGAGGTGTTGGGCTTCTCACGTGGAGCCCTTCCTTTTTTCATATCTGGTTGTTCCTTTAGGGGTTAATATGAAGCGTGTTCGGTGGTGGCAGCCTATTATCGATAAATTCAACAGAAAACTATCGGCATGGAAGGCTAAAACTCTCTCATCTGCCGGGAGATTAACTTTGATTAAATCAGTCCTTAGTAGTCTACCCTCTTATTTTCTATCCCTTTTTCCAACCCCTAAATTCGTTATTAAGAAATTGGAAAAGATAAGGAGAGACTTTTTTATGGGGTAAATCCGGGTCGCGAAGCAAGCTTCGATGGATTAATTGGAAGAAAATGATGACTTCTAAAAAAGTGGGGGCGGTGGAGGTTTAAACAAGAACCGGAGCGGTTATGGGTCAAAGTCATTAAAGCGATTCATTCCTCGGATAGAGATAAGAGCCTCATTCCTGTTAAAAATGCTATTCCTAGGATTTGGAAAGATATCGCTAATATTAACAGATTTCTCCATCTAAGAGGGCTGCAAGTTAAGGATAAACTGAAGGTTAAATTGGGCGACGAGTCAAAAAATCTTGTTCTGGAAGGATACCTGGGCGTTGGATTCAAGTTTTAAAATTCTGTTCCCTGCATTGTTCTCTCTGGTCTCGAATAAAGACGAGACGGTGAAGGATTGTTACGAGGTGGTGAATGGTACTGTGCAATGGAGATGGGCTTGGAACTCGGGTGCAGATTTGGCAGCTTTGTCTAACCATTTGGCTGCTCTGCAGTCGATTCTTTTGCAGGTGTGGCCTATTGATTCAGCAGACTGCTGGAGTTGGAACAATAACTCGAATGTTCTCTTTTCGGTTAGACTTTAGAAGAGATATTTCTATCTGCTCGGGCCTGCAGTCGTGTGCTCCAGTTGGATCTTGGAACTCCTAGGCCATTCCCAAAGCTAACTTTATTTTTTGGAGGGCTGCTATTAGGAAGTTGCAAACTAAAATTGATTTGGTGGCTTGTGGAATCAACTTATCTGATTGTTTTTGTTCGAGGTGTAATATCGGTCTCGAGGATAATAATCATGTGTTTGTGTCTTGTTTATGGGCTAAATCGGTGTGGTGGAATATTTTAGCTTGGTTGAGGATCTCTTGGCCGGCGGATATTGATAACCTTGGCGCGTGGGTGGATTGGTTGATGCAGAGTCTAGGGTCGAAGAAGTGGAAAAAGTTAGTTGGTATGATAGTTCAAGCTACTATTTGAAGATTGTGGCAAGCTAGAAACATGAAGACTTTGGAAGGCAAATTTGAACCTGTTCGCGTTACTGTGGATAAGATTAAGGAGGACTCTTATTTGTGGGTGTCGAATAGAGCGAACTTGAGTAACATTGAGTGGGTCGACCGGGTCAATTTTGATATTACTATGGTGTTGTAATTTCTTGTTTTGGTGTTGTATTTGGTGGGTTCCAGCCCCTTGTTGGCTCTTTATATATAGATATAAAGTGTTTTGTCGTTCAAAAAAAATTTACACTCATTTTTGGGGTTGTAACTTATGTAATAAAGTCATAAAAAACTCTTAAGTATTGGATATCTCAAAATACCATTCTAAAATACATTATAATATAACATAGATAAGTTATGATTAAAATTCCGAATAAAAAATCAAATACAAAGAGGTTAAATAATTGAACCAGCAAAGAAGTTCTTGTACATCACATAACTAAGACACAAAATGCAATCAATTACTTATTTATTATGTACATATTTTTATTAGACTAGATGTTGCGAACCACGCTCACTACATGACCATCGCCACATCAATCAAACCAATCACGCCCCTTCACACCTTTTCTCCGCTCTTCAACCATTACTATGCTCACGCCCAACCCTCCACGCCCCCTCATCCACACCCTCTACACCCCATTCGGGTTTAAATCTTACTTAAATTAAACAAGGAACTAAAAATGTAAAACTCAAATAATAGTGGGTCAAATTTAAAACTTCTTTAAAACAACCAACACTAAAAAAAAAAAGTAAAATCAAGGGTTTTAATAATAATAATAATAATAATATAAATAATAATATCATTTCCATATACCGCAATATATATTTCAAACAACTTCTCACCCTCCTGAGTTTTTAAGTATCACCTAGAGCTCGCACACCAGTCCACCACCGTCAATCACCGTTAGCCACCGCCACAACCTCCATTAATATTATTATCTCGCTGTCTTACTTTAATTTCATCAATCTGATAACTACATTGTCACCTGTAAGTCATTATTATTAATCAGTTTCTACGTTTGCGTGTTTCCCTAAAAAAACATGTTTTGTTGTTTGATATTATCTGTTATTGATCTAATCTGAGTTAGTTCTAGATTCGTTACCTTATGTACTTTGCTACTTATTTTTATTTATTTTCTATTTTTTTATTAAATGAAATTTAATCTAAAATTCGTTGTTAACTGTCGGCGATTTGGATCTTCTATTGGATATACAAATCTAGACCTTTTGTTATAACGATAATATTGTGTAATTCTGTTTCTGTTTACATTATATTGCTAGGTCATGTTATTAATAAGTTTAGATTGATTATTATGAACTAGACCAAGGCTTGGACTGATTACCGATTAATTTACTGATTAATTGAAAATTGAAATTATTCGGTGGATGGCCGTCTAGCGATTAATCACCGACTGGTCACGATTTTACAACACTGGTATTTTAATTAATTTTCATCAATTAGTATGATAGTTATTTTAATTAATTTTAATTAAATAGTATGATATTTATTTTAATTAATTAGTATGATATTTATTTATTTATTTTTAGTTAATATTATTGTATTTATATATCTGGGAAGATGATTTATTCCAGATTTGGTGATAGATGCCAATATGCCATTATTGTAGGATTGGATTCCTTTGATTTTGGTTTATGCTTCCACTTTTTGTCACTTTTTATTTTAGGCTTTTTGTTACTTTTTCTTTTTTTTTTTTTTACTTTTTGTTCTTTACAGAATGTCAATTTTGAGCCGTTGTTTTCCATGGCAATTGGCGTTCGGTCGTAATCTGTGTTATCTTTATCGAACGAAAATGGAAGTTTTTTTCCTTTTAAATATATTTCTTCATTTCATGACTGTCAAATTACATTAAAACAGACAGACGGGCAACAAGCTGCTTGTTTTAATGCGCATTGCCCTGTCAAGACGCGAAAATTATCTTAATAGTTCTTCAGGGTTCAGAAAATCGTGTTGATTTGTTGTTCTTCCAGGTATGCTGTCAAGAAAAAATATAAATAAAAAATCTTAAGGTATCTTTGTTATTTATGGAAAATATTTTTGTATTTACTAGAAATCTTTGTGTAATGTTACTTGGATTTGATTGTTTGTGTTACATGTTTGACTAGTTACTAGTTATACTTGAATTGTTGTATCATGTATGTAATAATTGAAGGTGAAAACATTAATAACTTTTGATAAAGTTATTCTCTCTAATTTGTGAAAGTGAATGCTTTTTATGGAACCCAATAAATGCCTATGCAAGCCTTTAATTATGATAATTTGATTTTGATGATGGGGGAGAGAATTATTATGACCTAAATCTTCATTTTGAAGCAATGTGATTATGGTTATTAAAAATTATTTAATCCTATATCATTTTGGTTTTCATCTGTTTTGTTATAAGTTAATTCATTTGTTTATTTATACAAATGTACAGTTGTTATAAGTAGATATGGATCGCCGGAGTTGGCCGTGGAAGAAGAAATCGTCGGATAAGACAGTTGTTGAGAGAGTAGAATCTGTTAATGTTACTGCTTCAGCTGGTTCTCAGGATGACAAGGTCTGTTTGGTTACCTTTTCATATATTCTTGTGACAATTTATTTATTTATTTATTTATTTTTTTTTTTTTATATATATTTGTACCATTTTTGCTTTCAGGTTAAACAAGATAGCTACAAAAAGCCGAAGTATGTTCAAATATCTGTTGATCAATATTCAGAACTAACTGGATTGGAGGATCAAGTTAAATCATACGAAGATCAACTGAAATCGTATGAAGATCAAGTGAAAACATACGATGAACAAGTGAAAAAATATGAAGATCAACAAATGGTATATGAAGATCAGATTAAAAATTTGGAAGATGAAGTTAAGGAATTGAACGAGCAACTTTCCGAAGCCCATTCAGAGATGACTACAAAAGAGAATCTCGTCAAACAACATGCTAAAGTTGCTGAGGAAGCCGTCTCAGGTTTGTAAATTATGGTTTTTAGTTACTTCATTTTAATCATGATTAACATAAATGTTTTACGATTCTAGTATTTTAATTTCGTAGGATGGGAAAAGGCGGAGGCAGAAGCTGCAACATTGAAGAACCATTTAGAATCGGTTACTCTGTTAAAACTAACTGCTGAAGACCGAGCCACACATTTAGATGGTGCTTTAAAGGAATGCATGCGTCAGATAAGAAATTTAAAGGAAGAACATGAGCAAACCGTGCATGATGTTGTTCTTGCGAAAACAAAACAATTTGAGAAAATGAAGCTTGAGTTTGATGCTAAGGTAGCAAATTTGGATCAAAAACTCATGCGGTCTGCTGCTGATAACGCTGCTGTTTCAAGGTCGCTACAGGATCGTTCTAACATGCTGATCAAAATGAGTGAAGAGAAATCACAAGCGGAAGCGGAGATTGAGGTTTTAAAAAGCAATATTGAATCATGTGAGAGGGAAATAAGTTCTCTTAAATATGAACTCCATTTAGTTGCTAAAGAGTTGGAAATTCGTAACGAAGAGAAAAATATGAGTGTGCGGTCTGCTGAAGTTGCGAACAAGCAGCATTTGGAAGGTGTAAAGAAAATAGCTAAACTGGAAGCGGAGTGCCAAAGATTACGTGGGCTGGTAAGAAAGAAATTACCTGGGCCTGCAGCACTGGCGCAAATGAAACTAGAGGTTGATAATTTGGGCCGGGATTATGGTGAATCTCGAGTCAAAAGGTCTCCGGTCAAACCCCCGACCCCAGTCTCGAGTCCACAGTTTTCTTCAGCTTCTGATTTCTCTCTTGAAACCACACAAAAGTATCAAAAGGAAATTGATCTGCTGACCGAACGTTTGTTGGCAACAGAAGAAGAAACAAATATGCTGAAAGAAGCTTTGGCTAAACGTAATACCGAACTTCAAGCCTCAAGAAACGTCTGTGCTAAAACAGTTAGCAAACTTCAGAGTCTAGAAAGTCAACTGCAGTCAAATTCTCAACTGAAAGCGATTATCAGTCAAACTGCAAGCAACGCTCCAAGTGTGGCATCATTTTCAGAAGAAGGAAATGATGATGATGCCAGCGTTGCTGGATCTTCGGCTACCGCCGTAATCTCTGAGTTGTCTCATAACAAAAAGGATAAAACCATTGAGAGTCCGCAGAGATCTGAAAATTCAAACCGTTTGGAGCTTATGGATGATTTCTTGGAGATGGAGAAGTTGGCTAATTCATCAAATGATTCAGCGTTACGGGGTAAAGAAAACACTGAATCGGATCTTTTAGAGAACCTCAAATCTAAAATATCCGCTTTACTGAACTCGTTACCTAAAGATACAGATACCGATAAACTTTATGAAGAAATGAACCGAGTTGTACATGATAGTGTTGCGGGGAAATATGAAGAATTAGCCGCTGCGATTTCCCATATTTATGACTTCATGTTAGTTCTAAGGAAGGAGGCGAAGTCTGTGGCGGGAACTTCTCTAGAAGAGAACGGAATGTTCCAAAAGCTAGAGGAGTTTAAAGAGACTGAATTCAGCAAAATGAATCTAAATGATTTTATCCTTTGTGTTTCGGGTATTCTTGGTAAAGCTAGGGAGCTTCGGTTCAGCTTTGTGGGGTATGAAATAAATGACGCTGAAGCAAGTAGTCCCGATTGCATAGACAAAGTCGCTTTACCTGAAAATAAGGTTGACTATTCAAACGGTTGTAATCATTTTTCAGACACGACTTCTGATCCAGACACACCTCATGACGGAAACTCAGTCCCGAAATCAGAACTAAACGTGTCAATGTTGAAATGCTCGTTAGAGGAGTTTGAACAGATGAAGTTAGAAAAGGAGAATACGGTTATGGAACTTGGTAGAAGTAATGAGAATCTTGAAACCGTAAAGTCGCAGTTAAGTGAAACTGAACAACAGTTATCTGAAGTTAAATCTCAGTTGACTGCTGCTCAAAAGTTGAATAGTTTGTCTGAGACACAGTTGAAGTGTATGGCAGAGTCGTATAATTCACTTGAAGTTCGTGCAGCTGGCTTACAATCTCGGGTCAACCTTTTAGAGTCAAAGATAGTCATGTTGGATAATGAGCTTGAAGAAGAGAGGACAAAGCATAAGGATACTGAGGCAAAGTGCAAGGATCTTCAAGAGCAATTGCAAAGGTAAATAACCAAGTTTTATACTTTTATTTGGTGAACGCTCGCATCTGATTTGTGTTTTCGGTAATTATGTCAGGATTGAAACGTTACCTGTTGCTGATGTGGATGCGAAAAGTAACCAGGTTACTCACTCTTTCCTATACTCGTTCGTTCGTTCATTTGTCATCATAACAATAACCTAAAGGCTAAAGTACTATTTCAATATAAGCGCGATATATGTTATTAAACGATAAATCATTTCTTTGATGATGAATAATAAAAAAACTAAATATATATTCCAGGAAAGAGAATTAGCAGCTGCTGCAGAGAAGTTAGCAGAGTGTCA
This sequence comes from Ambrosia trifida, assembly GCA_028751855.1. NCBI lineage: Eukaryota > Viridiplantae > Streptophyta > Magnoliopsida > Asterales > Asteraceae > Ambrosia > Ambrosia trifida. The sequence goes on along the minus strand of CM054123.1, from coordinate 17,965,390 downwards.
AGAAACAATTTATCTTCTGGGAAAGCAGTTAAACGGCCTGCGTCCTCAGACCGAGTCCATGGAGTTACCATTAAGTCTAAAAGGTCAAATATTCGCCGAAGAAGAGGAAAATGAGGCAGAAGAAGAGTTAACAACTAGTAACAGCATGAACTTACATCCGGGAAACGAGTCCCCTATTCATATAGACAACCATGAATATAGTCCTTCAGATTCCGAAGCCAACAATCTTTCAAAATCACCTGTGAGGCCAAATCATCGACCCACGAAATCAGTATCGTCATCTTCATCATCTAATCCGACTCCTGAAAAGAACACTCGTGGGTTCAGCCGATTCTTTTCTACAAAAGCAAAGTGAACCGGGGCACATGAATGAATACATGTAGATACTATGAAAACAATGGCGTTTGAGGTTTACGTGCTCGTGTTTGATGTTGATCTTGATCTTGTGTCATATATATTGTTAGTGTATTTCTATTTTTTGGTTTGACTGAAAACATGACATAAGTTTTTGATTAAATATGTTCTTTACTTGAAGAAACAACTCAGGTTGTGTTTGTTATTACAATAATGTTGTTTTAGTTGATAGAAAAGAGTGCTTTATTCCTTTTCTGACCTGCATTTCTCCATATTATAATTTGCAGTTGATTGATTACCCTTGAAGCAATCAGTAAAGTTGTCAAAAATAAAAATTATTTATTTATAAGATAAACCGTCATGTATTATTTAACCATTATTTGTAAATATAGGAGTTTGAGGAGAGTAACATTTAACCATTTAAAAAAAAAATCTTTAGTTTTCTTTTATTTAATTATATATTCTTTTATTTATATATATTTTATAAAAGAGGTTTGTCAAGATGCAAATCTCGTTGGGTCATGCGTGGCACGTGCAACCACTATATCTTTTTGGGTAGAGGTAAGGTTTGTCTCTATCTTATCTTTCTCACACCTTATTTCAGGGTGTGACTTTAATGGATATGTTTGTATAGGTACGCCTATAATTGTTATAAACAAAACAATTTGCGTAACAAAATGACCTATTGTATACAGTTAATCAAAGTCGAAGAAATTGTTTCAAACATGATATGATTCAATAGCAAATTAGCAATTGGGATGGATTGTTAGAGCCTTTAAGGCAACCGTCAACGAATCAACTAATCAAGGCCTTCTAACAAGTTACTTTGTTTCTGATTTAAACCTTAGCAACACACATATATTATGGTACATGAAAAAGGAAAAAAAAAAAAAAAAAGATTTGGGCCTCTCTTCAAATTTGGTCATTTGTAGTCGTCCACCCTACGGCCTACACTCCCACAAGGCCATAAGAGCTGGCCTGTTGTTGGTTGCTCAAAAGTTGATTCAATTGATATATCTATATCTATTAATAACTAAATTTTAGGGGTAAATTGGTCTTTAAAACACCATATTTAATCTAAATGAATTCAAGAGTCAATAGATGTTTATGATTATTAATGACATTTATTTCTACAATTACTTTAAACATATGAAATAGAAAAAACATATAAAAAAACAATTTATAATACTACATGTTTTGTTATAATCTTTTATATACAATTAGATATTTTATAAAACTTTGAATAATTCAACATCATGGGAGCTTACCATGCTAAACAACGTAAAGTTACACTATTCATAAAATAACGAGTCTCTATATTTTTTTTAAAACTTTTATTTGACATAGGTCAAACTTATTGTTTTTTTTTATAATATTATCTTGTGTTTAGAAAAAAGAAAAATAAGAAGTTCCTTAATTGGTTCTATTTTTATATACATTTCAATGTAAGCTTCGTCTAAAATAGAGTTGCGTGTGATAATGTACAAGTCATCTAAGCATAGGCGAACAAGTCATTACAGTTTTTTTTTAGTTTGTTATTTCCTTTTTTTATGTGGATTTGTTACGGTTTCGACTTACTTAGCTTTTCCTACGATAAATTTTAACTTTTTTAGTATGGCGAGTTTAACATGCCTGCCGCAACGCGCGGGTTTCTCACTAGTTTTTTTTATAATGGTTGTGCATCCATGAAATATAATTTCTGAATTCTCTTTATCTCTTTATCTCTTTTATACTAGAAAAAAAATGAATTTAGTGAACTATATAGTACAACCGGTCACACATACAGGAAATTCATGTGACCGTTATGATCCTTTAGTCACATTTAATGGACAGAAAATTTGATTACAATAACCCTTTTTGCCACAATTTTTAAAAAATTAATGTGGCTAAAACAATCTTTTTAGTAAATTCATGTTGCTATATAATGAAAACAGACACATTTAAAATAATTTCATGTGGCCGTTGCTACTCTTTAGCTACGCTTAACGAAGGGAACGCTTGATTCCAACAAGAAATGTTGGTACCTTTTAGTAACACTTTTTAGTAGCAACAGCCACTAAGCATAAATGTAACTGTATGATACCTACGACGACTTGGACTTTGGCCACACTTAAGCTAGAAAAACAATGTATGGCTAAAAGCATATGGTGATAAATTTTTGGTTGTGGCTGTAGCCCATTTTTCACGAAGTGTTATGTATATGCACACATACACACACAAGTTATTCACCCCCCCCCCTCTCTATATATATATATATGTGTGTGTGTGTGTGTGTAAGTTGTGTTGGTCCCAGAAGTATCAGCGTCACTTTAAATCAAATGGCAATGAGATTTCAACAAGATATATATAATCAATGTGCGGGATGAGAAATCAAACTTTCAGAAACAATAGATCACACAAGTTTTTATGAAGTTTTGAGTTTTATATATAGTGACAACCTTATGACAAGGATCACCTTTGGACTTTACAAAAGAATGACTCAAAAGAATTCTTATGGCTGTTGTGAATGTGGTGTGGAGTATGTGTAAAAGATATTTATAGCAAGAGCAGATGTTTGCTATGTATATCACACACTTTTACATTCACACTTGGCAATCTTCTCATTCGTATATGTCTTCTGTTTATAGAGAAGGATTGACCTCAAGTTGGTGAATAAACAATTGTTTATTTATCAACTTGTTGTTTTTGCTGGTTGAAAAGGGAAAGAAAGTCTTTGCATGAATGATTGGGATCAAGGTTCATGCATTTAACTTTCCCACTTGTCAAGATTCCAGATTTTTTCCAGAAATCTGAATTCTAAATCTGGGAATTGGTCAAGAAGTCAATATCAGACTTTTGTCCTAGAAATCTGGTTCCTTTGTCTTAGATTTTCATCTTTTTTCCCAGATTTCATCAGAAAGGAGTTGTGTTTGTCTTTCAATGTCTTTGTCTTCAAAGAGATCTTGTTCTTGAATCTTTCTTAATCTTGATCTCTTCATTTAGAACATTTTTTAGATGTTCTTCACTTTGTTTAGTCTTGGTTTCTAGCTTTAGTTTTCTTCAACACTTCATGTTTTCTCATTTTGGTTCTAATAGGTTGTGGTTCAAATAAAAATCATAAACTATATAAGAACAATAGGAACCATTTTCAACTATTGATATGGGATGACAAGTTAGTAAATAAATTCAACTTTATTTAATTGATATTTTAAATTAGGGTCATTCTTTTACCTTTTTAATCTTATAAAGTTCTCTTTATTGAGGGCTTGTTTGGTAGCCTCTTAATAAGGCTCTGAACTATTCAGCTCTGAAGGGTTCAACATTCAGACTGTTTCTTTCAATCTAAAAAAAAAAAGGCTATGAATGGAATGAATAAGAGCTGAATCATTCAGACTTGTTGCATAGCTGAACCATTAAGCACTTAATCATTCAAAGCCTCTTAACCATTTAGACATTAGGTAATGTTTGGTATTATGGAATGGAAGGGGGAATGGAATGAACCATTACGAGGTAATGAAAAATAGTGTGTTTGGTTGGTTAAAGGAATGAAATCTCTCATTCCACAAAACATTCCATTCCCTCAAAATAATTCCATCCACCCCCATGTTTTTGTTTTCATTCCTTCCCTTATTCACCCTTTACTAACAACACCATAACCCACCATCCACCATCGCTGCCATCACCACCCACCACCGTCGTCATCGCCGTCGCCACCACCCGCTACCACCCACCACTGTCGCCATCCAACGGCGCCCATCACCATCACCTACCCACCGCCGCCTCCACCACCTGCCACCGTCAATCACCAAAATTTCCTTTGCCAGTACTTAATCAACCAAACAGCCCTTCAGATTACTAATTACTTTCTCTCTCCTATTTTCTCTTTTAATTAAAATTTAAAGTAATTTTTCAGGAGACTTAATATGTATATGAATGTATATGGATATTTGTAGAATACATAAACATACTGTTCATAGTTATATACATTTATTTATAAAAGTATATGAATACCATTTACAAATCATGCTCAAAGGAAAAACGTCCAAGACAAATGAAAATTATTATACTAAACATATCGTATCAACCTCATAAGAATGTTTTGTTTCTTTGTTTTTGTTTTTTTTATAAATGTTAAACAAATAGTACATATAATTAAATAAATAACATGGATTATTAACAAGGGTTTAGATCAAATACACAATAAAAGAAAAATAGGAAGCCATAGGAAAGCTATCAAATGAAGTGCGATTGAACTCATTCAAGTGGCATTGAAACCGTTATATCGAACCATACGATCTTAGTTTTTAGGTTTTTTTTATTTTTTTAAGTTTTAGCGTTTTAGTTTTTAGAATTTGTGGTATGTCAATGTGTCATTTATATTGCATTGTGTCTTTTCTTTATTTTCGTCATTATGTTATATTTATTGGCATTGTGTTATATTTTGTGACTCATTGTGTAATCTTATGTATTTTTCCCCAAATTTTAAATTAATAAAAAATTCTCATTTTTATTCATTATGTCACATTCTTATCTATTTTATTATTTTACATTAACTACTTATTATTCCCAAAAATTTTAGACATGACAAGGTTATAGAAATTCTTGCAAATACAAAAAAAAAGAAAAAAAATCAATAAACTATATATATATATATATATATATATATATATATATATATATTATTTCTAACACTAATAAACATAAAATATATAATAATATGGGGGTTATCTTGAGAACGCTAAATATCGTGAGAACCGTGAGAACAACTAAAAAACAATCAAAATCAATTTTTTTAAGACAAGCCTCGTTATAATCAAAATACAACATTAATAAATGAATTTTCTTTCCAAATAATTCATCTTTTCTTACAAAAACACTTTCAAACTAATTTTTTACACATGTGTAAATGAAACAGTTTACACATGTATAAACAGTAAATTTACGCATATGTAAAAACAATTTATTTCCATATACGTTTGAATTTTTACGCGTAAATTGTGTTTTTGAGATTGCATTTTAATAATAAAGATAAGTGTAAAAAGAATTTTTGAATTTAAATGGTTTTAGATGGCGTTCTCACGGTTCGCACGAAATATGTGTTCTCAAATTAGCTTTCCCCAATAATAATATCAAACATTTTCAGATTTCATTTTAAAAGTTATAAAAGTTTTTACTTTATCTTATGGACTTAAATATCAAACCATAAACAAAACAAAGCCAAACCTAAACCTTAACCACCCAATGCACTCTTACATTTCACTCACATTCGCTCTTTCGTGCTATTTTGCATTCATTTGCCTTTTCTTTTGACTTTGGTTCTGGATTGTTTCGAAAATCGTAGGTTCGATCTAAACTTAGTATTATGTTTGTTATTATGTCCCTGGTAGTAGCCCCTATTGATGTTGGTTATTATTTTGTAATTATATTTATTAGAAAGCTAGGGTTCTTAGGGTTTATAGTTGGGTAAGATAACATGCGCGAGTTTCTGTTTAAAAACTTTTCAAAAACAAAATAAACATCAACAGACTTGCAGTCCAATTAGTTGGAATCTTGGTGAAGGAGTCACGGGCCGGACTTGGTCCCGGGTTCGAGTCCCACCCCTCGTTTTGCTTTATTTTCTTTATAAATTTATATTATTAGATAACTAAAATTAATTCATTTCAGTTTCAATTACAAATCTGGTTCCAGACCAGTTGGTTAGCGGTTATGTAATAAGGTCTGGGAGCCGGCCTAGGTTCCAGGTTTGAGTCCGGCCGGTCCCATTAATCCTTTTTTTAAAGATAATGTTTAATATATATCTATTTCCTTTATAATGCATTTATAATATAAAATGAGATGCATAGGTTCTATAAAAAATTTTTGCGTTTATAAAACTTAAAACTTTTGTATAATAATTTTTAACTTCCAAAAATAATTATTTATTTAATTTTAAACCCTTATTTTTGTTTTTAATCCTAAATAATTCATTATAAATCCGTTTCTAAGCATTTTTATACCAAAATTTCATAAAAAATAATTTTAATATTTTAGAACATAAATCTAAACTTCATTTTTATAAAAGTTAAAAATTTATATTTTAAACTTAATTAAAACAATTATTTACTTTAAACAATTTATTACAAATAAATATAAAAAAATAATTTTTTTTCAATACAGAGATTCATTTTATTTTGCTACTTAAAAAAAATACATATGCAAACTATTTTGATATCAATTAACCATTATATCAAAACCACAATCTATTTTTAATCAAACATCCCTCCCCAACTAGAACCCTAGAATACCTTAGACTTAGACACAATTAATTCCCAAAACCTAATTCTCCTCTTATTTAAATTAGTTTAATCATTTCGAGATTTATTGCCATTACTATCAAGCTATAACAAAATCATCAGGTATTCAATGTGAGTTCACATAGCCCCTTTTTACTATTTTACATTTTTGGGGTGAAACATGTTTAAACATTTTGAACTCAATAATAATTACTTAGTCTTAGTATGTTGAAACTTGTTGACACATTTTGACTTGTATAAAAAAGACACAGTACAATCATTAACATTGATCACGCCGACTGTTTAGATTATAGCGCTACAGGTTTGACAAACCCATCCCCGCATAAATTCAGGGATGATCGAAAATAGTAACAACATTTACTAACTTGCGAGTTAGGTATCAGTCAACACAAGTTTTGATTGTACAAAGACACATTGTTACATGTTAGACTTATTCTTTCAAGTTACTCATTGATATATTTCAATTATGATTGCTATACAAAATACTATTTTCTATTACATGCAAAACCTATGTATTCTCACCAACTATTTATAGTTGAAAACCTCCATTTTCCAAACTTAACATGTTTTAGGTTTTTGGAAGTTGTACAAGTCTTGGAACACACAGGAGCTTCGGAGCTAGTTTATATTAATCAAGATTATGTTTCCACCATCAGTTGGGGTGTTACACATTGTGTTATAATTCGTGATTCAGTGTGTTTTTTGTATCCTTCTCACTCTTCTCATTTTTGTTACGCTATGTAGGATAACTTGACCCTTATTAACAAATAATAAATAATTCTACAATTCAATCCACTCATGACTTGACTAACCCCTCTTCCCCAATAACATATCTCATGGAAAACCTGCAATTGCTAAACTCTGTTTCAAAATTAGTTTAACAAAAATAATTTTTATATAACTTATATAGTTAAACTATTTAATTCATAAAATTTTAACCTAAGCAAACAACGTCGTTAAACTCAACGACACATCATACACCTTCTCTTCATTCGGATAAAACAACCCATAGTTTCGTTCAGAAGTGGGCACTAAGAGGAACTATAGGTCTTAACGGAGTCTTACAGCCGGTAGACGAAAATGTTGATGTGATCGATGGAGGGAAGTAAGTAAAATTTAAGATTTTGAATTAATTAGGGTTTTGATTAGAAGAGAGTAATTGTCAATATAAAACTAATTATTAAACAAACTATTTGATTTAAAAAAAACTATATATTTTATTGAAATATAAAATTACATCCATACCACTTAGATCAAAAAAGAAAATGGATGGTTGGATTTAGTTCATAAGGTACTTAACTATACCCTAGAATTGTGTACACAAATCAATAGTTCTTTCAATATGTATTGTGTGATACATATGTGTACATTTTGGTGTCAAAACCTTTATTGACAAAATATCAATAATATCAATAAACCTTCGTGCCGAATATAGTCTGGTTTACACAAATTAATAGCTCTGTCATGTAGTATCGTGTGATATATATGTATACATTTTTGTGTCAAAAACTTTATTAACAAAATATCAGTAATACCCCAAAACCTTTGTAGCTATGAAACTTAGTGGCACACACTTGTATACTGCGAACGTAGTTTGGTCTATACAAATTAACATTTTGCCATGTATTATATTATGATACACATGTGTATATTTTGGTATCACAAAAAATCGAGTGGTACGTTTGTATAAATTATTGAAAGAGCATATGTGATGAAGAGTGATTTGATTTTGAAATTTGTCACAAAACTAGTATCAGATAGGATGAATCTCAAGACTTAAGCCCCAAATAAACAAGAGAATAATCTGATATACATAAAACTCAAAAGATCCAAAGATACCAAAGAGTCTGACACGAACAACAATCTCCAAAACAGCAAAGATTATTAAGGAAATAATCTCTATGAACTACTAGATGAAAATCATCAACTATGCCTAAAACAAACTTGTTTTACAATAGAAGATGAACAAAATCCTAGAAGTTTTTAGAGAGAAAATGAAAAAAAAGACTTAAAATATCTGGATGACTACAGTGGAGAGAAAGGTGATGTATAAAAAGCAACTCTAGAATGTTCTCTTTAGGGTTTATTATAACAAACTTGTTTTACAATGTTCTCTTTCAATATGTATTGTGTGATACATATGTGTACATTTTGGTGTCAAAACCTTTATTGACAAAATATCAATAATATCAATAAACCTTCGTGCCGAATATAGTCTGGTTTACACAAATTAATAGCTCTGTCATGTAGTATCGTGTGATATATATGTATACATTTTTGTGTCAAAAACTTTATTAACAAAATATCAGTAATACCCCAAAACCTTTGTTGATATGAAACTTAGTGGCACACACTTGTATACTGCGAACGTAGTTTGGTCTATACAAATTAACATTTTGCCATGTATTATATTATGATACACATGTGTATATTTTGGTATCACAAAAAATCGAGTGGTACGTTTGTATAAATTATTGAAAGAGCATATGTGATGAAGAGTGATTTGATTTTGAAATTTGTCACAAAACTAGTATCAGATAGGATGAATCTCAAGACTTAAGCCCCAAATAAACAAGAGAATAATCTGATATACATAAAACTCAAAAGATCCAAAGATACCAAAGAGTCTGACACAAACAACAATCTCCAAAACAGCAAAGATTATTAAGGAAATAATCTCTATGAACTACTAGATGAAAATCATCAACTATGCCTAAAACAAACTTGTTTTACAATAGAAGATGAACAAAATCCTAGAAGTTTTTAGAGAGAAAATGAACAAAAATGACTTAAAATATCTGGATGACTACAGTGGAGAGAAAGGTGATGTATAAAAAGCAACTCTAGAATGTTCTCTTTAGGGTTTATTATAACAAACTTGTTTTACAATGTTCTCTTTCAATATGTATTGTGTGATACATATGTGTACATTTTGGTGTCAAAACCTTTATTGACAAAATATCATTAATATCAATAAACCTTCGTGCCGAATATAGTCTGGTTTACACAAATTAATAGCTCTGTCATGTAGTATCGTGTGATATATATGTATACATTTTTGTGTCAAAAACTTTATTAACAAAATATCAGTAATACCCCAAAACCTTTGTAGCTATGAAACTTAGTGGCACACACTTGTATACTGCGAACGTAGTTTGGTCTATACAAATTAACATTTTGCCATGTATTATATTATGATACACATGTGTATATTTTGGTATCACAAAAAATCGAGTGGTACGTTTGTATAAATTATTGAAAGAGCATATGTGATGAAGAGTGATTTGATTTTGAAATTTGTCACAAAACTAGTATCAGATAGGATGAATCTCAAGACTTAAGCCCCAAATAAACAAGAGAATAATCTGATATACATAAAACTCAAAAGATCCAAAGATACCAAAGAGTCTGACACGAACAACAATCTCCAAAACAGCAAAGATTATTAAGGAAATAATCTCTATGAACTATTAGATGAAAATCATCAACTATGCCTAAAACAAACTTGTTTTACAATAGAAGATGAACAAAATCCTAGAAGTTTTTAGAGAGAAAATGAACAAAAAAGACTTAAAATATCTGGATGACTACAGTGGAGAGAAAGGCGATGTATAAAAAGCAACTCTAGAATGTTCTCTTTAGGGTTTATTATAACAAACTTGACTGCATAAAGACTTCGTGAACTCTAGGCTTTATTGTATGGGCCCGGTCTTCATACTTACAGGTCCAACAACCAGTCTTCACATCACCAGCCTAACATCATAACCAGTTAGCAGCTCAGCTACATATCCAACTTGTATCTACTTAACACCTCAGAATGTCCAGTCAGCCTAGTCAGTAATTATCACATAATAAAACCAAAAAAAAAAATAAAATAAAACAAGTATTAGCAAAATATTATGACACATTAAGGAAAAGAATTGAACAAATATTGACTCTTAATATTAACACCCCCCACCACAATTCAATTACCTGAATGGGTCATACAATGTTGAGCTGCTCAATTAGAGCATCATGTGAAGATGCCAAAAACCTATTAGTGAACACAGCAACAAGCTGATCCTTTGACATGACTTTTACAGTTTTGATTACACCTTTTGAAATTTGATCTGTCAAAAAATATAGATCTTATTCAAAATGTTTTGTTCGATCATAAAACACCAGATTGGCAGCTATAGATAATGTTGCATTATTATCACAATGTAACAAAACAGGTGTAGGGACTATTAAGGCCAACTCTTCTAATAAGTTTCGAAGCCACATAATTTCACATGTGGCTGCAAACATCACTCGGTATTCAACCTCGGCTAAATACATAGAAAAATAAACCCTCTAACACCTGCGAAAGCTCAAGAACATCATCCGGGAAGATTAGAAGGTGTTCGGTTCTTAATTGTGAAGTGCTTTAGGTATATTATCTTAAACCCTTGAGTTTTAACCTTCTTGATTATGTTTAAACACCATAATATGGTTTGTTCAGATCTGAAACAAAGTTATAAATATTAAAACATGAGTTTTCAAAAGACTAACATGTTAAACATAAGGTTTCATGATGATTATATGATTTTTTTGAACAATCAAACGGAACTCTTATATCACCCAAAATACTTACAACAAGTTTTTGCCACCCAGGCACATTTAACCAGCGGCTACCTGTGTTTGCATGTTGTTGATTGTTGAATGTCTAGGGTTTGTAGATGATTGTATTCATGGTGAATCTTGCATGTTTTGGTCTTGTTAATGTATTAGGGATATTGTATGATGATTATTTGAGGTTCTTGATTGATGATATACACCTAGGATTGGATATAGTTAAGAAGATTGCATGTTTAAAATATGGACAGAATGTGTATGTCAACTTGTAGGCTCTGTAACTTGACTTAAAATATTGGTTTGATCGATTCTTGTTATCTGCATGTCGTACATGGTTTTAGGGTTCTGGAATGGGTAAATTCATGTGGTTTGGTTGTTGTTTGATATGTTTTTGGAATTTTATTCTAATAAAGGTCAAAAGTGATTTTCGGATTAAAAACTTGGGTCAACTTTAATCGGCTATAACTTGAGTTTTATAAAGAATTAGGTCGTGAAATTTGGTCAGTAGGTTGATATGGGAATAACTTGGCTTTTCCAATGGATTCATCCCGTTTGGATGAATACACAAATTTTGAGAATTTTTATGGTAAACTGACCTGATGTGAAAGTTTTCAAAACCTAGCTGTAGTAATTGATTTTTCATAAATTTTCAACAAGGTTTTTGTAGGATCGGTTTTTGATAAAGCAATACAAAGATCACACAAGTATGAGCAAACTAGGTGCAGAAACCCTAATTCGCATGCAAAATGACAATAATCAAGATCAGAACACGTAAAGATCCATTTTCTATCCGATTTCCATTAATATAAACTTGAATAACCTTACAATGTATGATATTAATGACAAGACACCTTCTAAGAACTCTCTAGACACACCTTAGAACACACACACTAACACAACTGACAAAATGACCGAATGTTGAGTTGCAAACCAACTTCAACATATATATATAGATTGTCCCTTCGACCTATGCAGGGTTCGAAGGAACTGGTTCGACCCTTCGAGGGTTCGAACCTACAACTCATAAACATCAAAATAACATTCAAACTAAAACATTACATTTGACCCTAGTATGATGTGCATTCAACCTCACGACAGGTCGAATGAGTCTTCAAATCATCAATCAAACTTCAAATCTCGAAACTTGCCGAAAGCGATAGCCACAATATGCACTTACAGTTTTGATGCGATATAAAAATAGTACCATGAGTATTGGACTCCTAGGAATATTCAGTAAAAGTTTGGGAGTCTAATTCGTTGTGTAGGAATTTTTAATAAAATCATATCTGTAGTGCATAATCTGTCCTGAAAAACGCAGATTGTGTTATATGTGTGTATGTGCTTATTTGGAGTCTTGTATGACTTGATTTTGATTTGATCTTGCATGTATACTTATATGAGATGTAAATGACGCATATTATTGATAATAAACATAACATTCACCAACGGGTTTGTAGGGTCTACTTGTGCATGTAGTTACGATAGGTGTCACTTAAATGTTTTCGCATAAATTAACGTCATGGACAAACGAGTTATATGGTATATCGTGTATACGCATGTACTCACATAGTGGCATGTATAATAGGGAGTCGGTAGCACGTCCTTGTTACTTTTGGATTGGATTTTAACTTTGCAACCTAAGGTAAGTTTTACTACTCTTTTCTCAAAAGCATGCGTCTTGGGTTTGAGACAAGTCATTTAACTTTTTGTAGTCCGGTTTAGGACTACTTTTACATCCTGGGTTTTGGGGTGCTTTGACTCCTTGTGTAGGTCGGGTTTTGACTTCTTGTGTGGGTCGGGTTTTCGATTCCTTGTGTGGATCACGTTTATCAGTTTTGCAACTTTAACTATCCTTTGTGAACTAAACAAACTCTATCATTTGAAAGTCCCGCAATATTATTGGGTTAATCGCAGGAGGCAAACGGGGTATTAGTTGATAGCGCTATCAGGTTGTGCAGCAACCTCATGCCTGAGGTGCTTGGGTCACGGGCATGAACTTCTAACCACAAATTTATCTTGCTAGTGTTGATAGACACTAGTGTCGGGATTTGTATCATCTGTATGTTCCCAATAATCTCTTGTTTAGTTACATTGAGTAGGTTAGCTACCCCTGACAAGCTTAAAACTGATGGTTTTTACAACTTGGGTAACTTTATACTTGCTACTTAAACTGTGAATTCACCAACTTTATGTTCACACACGTTAGCATGCTTTTGCAGGTCGCTAGGTACGGAGCACGTTAGGGCATGCATCATTGGTGTCATTGGGTGATAAACATTAATAAAACTTGTTTGGGTTTATTTACGTTACTTTGGTTTTGAGCGCGGTGTTTTGCGCAGGATGTTTTACTTTGATACTTTCTTTACGCTTCGCATTGCTCTAAACTTTTTGGTTAAACATTAAACTTGATTTTGAAAACGAACTGAATGGTTTGGGCATTTAGATTCATTCTTATGACTTATGGCTATGAGATCCTGGTGTGTCACGCGCCTCGCGGTATAAACCTCGTAGTGGAAATTTGAGGGTGTGACAGCAGAATAGAATTACACATATCCTATTGCATAGCTAGAACAGGATCACTATCTGATTTAATACAATCTCCGTTGATAAAACCCAACTTATTTAGTAAACCAAGAATCATTGCATTAGCCCATACACTATAGTTATCAATTCCTTTAAGTTTTATAATTAAAATTTGTAGAATCACTTAGATGAAGATATAAAAGGGTCTCTAAATAGCATTTATTTTACTCATAAGAGTAACAACAGGAACAACCTTTGGACCAACTGCTGGACCAACTGCTGGTTCAACTACTGCTTCATTAGCCATGATATACAATAACAAGCAACAATCAATCAGATCAACCGAAATAAGATAACACACATGTTGGGTCTATAATAATGAGACTGACTCTATCAAATGGATATTGATGATCCATATTTGTGTTTTACTATTTAGGACCGAGAATGCTTGGGTTCTCGGTTATTTAAGGTGTTTGGGCCGAGAACTAGTTAATTCTCGATTGAGCTTGGGCTTGGGCTAGGGCTTGAGCTAGGCCATGTGGGTCAAACCTAGCATAGGACCTATATAATGCTTTATTCTAGTCATTTGTTAGGTTAGTGGTTTTGGGTTTTATCAAAGAACTCTCTTTGTATCAGGTGATTCCTTGTAATCGTATGTAATAGAGAAAGCTTAATCTTTGTTTCAACTTGTTTCTTGAATAACACAACGTTTTGATTCCGCCAACGTGTTAATTCGAGACTTACAATAGGTATCAGTGCCATTGAAGCTATTCAAGGCTCGGTTTTGAAATCAAGGATTCAAGAAACGTATTCAGGTGTTAAAAACATATTTGAAATCGATATTAGTTTGTGTCTTTGTTTTTTTAATCAGTTTGATAATTTATGGCAGATTCGAATCACGAAGTACACAAAGAAAAGATTCTGAATTTGAATTAAAAAAGGGTTTTGATTTGTTTTTATTAGGTTTTAAGGTGTTTCCATAAATCTTGGGAATTTTTTTGGAAACCAAATCCTTGTTCTTAGGATAATAGTTGGTAGTTCACGGAAAATTTTTTCTACAAATTTGAGGTTCACGAAAATTTGCATTTGTTTTTAATTGATAATATTTTTAATGGTTCTTGGTCAAGAATGATCACGGATATTTTGGTAGATGCATATTTAAAATTGTTATCCATGTCTTGATTGCATTCCGAGAACATTAAAAAGGAAAACTAATCTAGAAATTGTATTGCTTCCTTGGTTTTCATGGACATTTAATTTCCAAATTGATTCATGCTCAATTAGTTTACGAAAAGGAAAAAGTTGGGAAGCAGGGTAGTAGGCTTGTTAAAAAGTGAAAAGTGGTTCTCGACTTTATTAAGCAATCTAGTTGCTAGGTCAAAAAGTCAAAGGGTGTTTCGAATTTTATTTAACCAGGCAAGCAGGTTGCTTAATTAATTAAGCTAGCTTCCAAGCAGGTCAATTATTTTAAGCTAGCAAGCACACAAGTGAATTAATAAAGTTTTCGACATCAAGTCTTCGTCTACGATTTTAATCAGGGAAAAGTGGTTCTCGGGTAAAGGTTCACGATTAGAAGTTCTCGCATTCACTTTTCAAGTTCTCGGTTTTCAAGATTAATTTTCGGGTTCACATATAGTTCTCTGATTAGAGTTCTCGGGATTTGTGTTCACGGGATCTTACTAGGAGTTCTCAAAGATTATTTTTGTTCTCGGATTGATCTACTCAAAAATGAATTCAATGGATTTAGACATCTCTTAAATGAAACTGTTGAAGCACAAATCAACAGATTTACGAAACTCATTTCTAAAATGAAGTCTACCGGAAATGAGGTGTCAAATAGTGAAGTTAACACTACTCTTCTGAATGCTCTGCCACGTTCACATCATTGGGATACAAGTGTGTTTAAAATCAAGAACACGGAGAATTTAAGTACAACAACGCTTGCAGATTTGATCTCAATAATAAACAAGTATGATCAGGATGATAAGCAGAAAGTTGAAAATGTTGCTGCCACTATGCCAAGTTACATATATGCGACAACTTCTGCACCTGCTTCTGTTGTTCCAGTACCTGTTGAGTATCAGGTTCCTGTGCTGGTACGATATATCAAACATGCTTCACATGAGGTATTTTCTGATCTATGCTCTAATGCTTATGTTGAAAAGGCTAAATATTACAAAGGTTATAACTCTCAATTGGTAAGAGAAAACGACGAGCTTAAAGGAAAGAGTTCTTGCCTTAATAGCCAAACCTCTGCATACAAACTTAGAGTAGAAGCCTCAGAAAAGGATGTCGTTCAAATAATAATGATTTAAGCAATAAAACTTGCCTTGTCATGCACCAGAAGAAAGTTATTGATGAACTTAGTGCTGAGATAAATTCTTTGAAATTACAATTTGAAAATACCGATTTCCATTTTAGAAAATTTGATTATTCTAGTGAGCGTGTTGCGAAAATGATATGTTCAAAACTCAAGTTTAGGGAAAACAAAGGAGCTGGTATAGGTTTTGTAGAAATTGCACCTCCCTATAATCACAACTACACCGGATTGCCTCTCACAAATGAGGAAATAGAAAATGAGGGAAATATGGTGTATGGAAAGAGGATAGAAGTAGAGCCGGTTAAATTTGTGCCAATTAAGATCTTGACACCAGAAGGTCATAGGAAATAATCTAAGTATGTTGCCCCATCTAGTGATGTCCCTATTGCTAAGTTTCTTCAATCTGAAAAAAATGAAATGAGCAGTCATAAAAAGGCTAAAATTAACAGTACTAACAACGTTAATGAGGAAACATCTTCAATGAAATCTAATTTTTTGATAGGATCAATTGAATCGATGTTGTTTAAAAGTATTGCAAAATCTATCAATTCTGACAGTTGTTCCAACTCATCTTGTGGGTCAGAAATTTCAGATGAATCTGACTCAAAGAATATTGTTGATTCACTAATCGTTGGAACAGGCTCAGTAACAGAAGTCAATGTTAATTTTACATGTATGAATAATTCTGATGCTTCTACTTCATGTGCAGATTCAGTGAAAGTAGAGGATCGGGTTGAGGTGGATGATATTGTTTGCTCTGAAAAAGTTGATGTTTGTCTGAAAACATCAAAGTTGTCTGCTAGTGCTATCCTATATATCCCATATGTGAAAAAGAATGTTTCTAAGTTATCTGTAAATGGCACGACTGATAAATATGTGCCACCAAAACCTGTTGTGGAAAGTGAAAACTATTTTCAGAAAATTGGAAAGCGTATTTGTGCTAACTCTTGTGAACATGTTCATGACGTTAAACAGAAAGCTCGGAAACAATCTACATCCAAAGGACAATCTTGTTCACACGGGTGTTTAAGATCTTCTAATCAGAGTAGAAAGTTTGAACAATCTGCAAACAAATCATCGAACAGATCTTATTATTCACATTCTTCAGTTGGATCGAACAGACCTGGTCATATTGCAAGAAACTGCACTCATGGTCCTTATGTGCCCTACTATAGACAAAATCAGAGGGTTACACCTAGGGTTAATTATTATTCTAAGTCTATAAAGGTTTCCTAACCTAAGACAAAGAAAAATGTGAATCAAAAGGTTAAACCATCTGATGGTGACTGGATTGCTTCTAAGAACAAACGAAAGGTTGTTAAAGAGCAAAAATAGATTTATAAATCTAATCAACATGAAAAACCAAAAGTGTCTACTCCAAAAGTAGCCAAATCGTTTGTTAAGCCTAAACAAGTATGGAAATCAAAGGCAGCAACAACACCAGTTCTAAATGAGAATAAGCACATGTGTTTGAGGGAAGTATCTTACATTGATGCTTCTGGACTGCCCAGAACCGCTATGGCCTGGGTACCTATGTCTAATTAATCATCTTATTCATGCAGGGACAACCAAGGAGGATTATCAATAACCATTGGTGTGTTGGTAGTGGTTGTTCCAAGCATATGTCAAGTGACATCTCTCTGTTATATAATTCTACATCTTTTAACACAGTATATGTTTCATTTGAAGGAGATAAGGGAGGTACGGTAAGCATAACAGGTACATTTAAATTTGATGCACAAATTTTGAAAATAATTGATTGGTCGTTATTTGAGAATGGTTAAATAAAATAACAAAAAGATTTTCTTATTTTTAGGTAAATTTTATACATAAATTCTTCTTTTCTCTGTATTTATGCACAAAATTTAGGGGGAGATAGGAGAGAAAATAAGAAAAATACAAAAACATGTGGAAAAGGAAAACTATAAAAAGAGTTTTTGTTGTATCACTTGTGAAAAAGGCTTACACACGTAAGACCAGTATTGAAACGATTAGGCTCTATGGTGATGTGTTGGTAGGCTTGGTCCCTACGACTGGAAAATTGGCTAATCTAGTGACACACTTATGGATAACACTTGACCTCAGTAGGAAACGTCACTTGGAATTGGTACATTTTTTATTTGAATGCTTGTGTGACGTCCCGATACACACTATGTTCTAAGTCTGAAATATTTTTCTGAAAAACTCATGTACCTCTTTTGTTTTGTGTAAGCAAAGACCTGGGGATGCTAGGCAATGTTAGCTTCTGCTACATCCAGATATATGCTGACCTAGCTGTACATTGTCATGTTGTAGATCAAAAACACCAAAAGAGACCAATAAGGCCAAAAAGATGCCATTTAGCACAACAAAAGAGGCCCTTTAGAGCCAAAACACCAAAACCTATATCATTTAAGAAATCAAAATGATTTATATATTATACCATTTTATTTCTAAATGATCTATTCTTTTCTCTTCTCAACCAAGTCCCAGTTAAGGTTTCAGAATTCTAGAGCAGACACTGTGAAAATATGTGATAGGGAAACTGCTTGCATGATAGAGTGTACCACATATATTTATAGGATTTGATTGTGACGTGCTTACACCAAAACATGATAAATTAATCACAGACAGTCAAATAAGAAGGTCTAAGGCAATAAGTTTAAGTGGACAAATATACTGGCAATTGCTTGGACCGACTGGAGTAGATCCGTATTCATAAGTGCCTCTGAGTCTAAATCACAGTGATTTAATCCCCCGGGAAAAAAATTGTTTAGTTATTTTTATTTCAATTTTTTTCATTTATTTTGATTCTTATTGTTTTTTTTAGTTTTTAACGTTAGAATTTTTTTATAACAATATTTTATACATATCATAAAGGGTAAACTACATAAGGATAGTAGGTAGGCGGGCAACAAGCTGCGCCGCAGTGAAAGAAATCCGAATTTTTGAAATTTTCGTGTGAAAGTACTCGGAAGTGATTGGTGTTCATGATACTGGATCCTCTGTTGTATTTAAATGTTTGCGTACAAAGTTTTGAGAAGGTACAGAATTCGATTTTATTCAAGAAACAGGGGTTGATGAAGAATGATTTCCAGTTGCTGGCAAGCATGAAGCACCATGATGAGAAGATGTACCTGAGTCAGAAGAGCTTGATATGATTTCGTCTTTTAACAATGAAAGTACATATGAAGAAGTACCTGTGATCCTGCTTGAAAGACAAAGATTGAAAAAAAAAGAGCTATGAGAATCCTCCTCCCACATACTCTCTTAGCAAGAGTTCAAGCAAATGCTGATGGTCATCCAAATGTGGATTTCACTCCAAGAAAAGAAGAAAAGGCCGAAGTTTGAGAGTATAGAAAAAAAGATTTTGGACAAAAACAACACTAACACCCCAACAACAATCTAGGAGGAGATCACAATGCTACATTCAAATTATGAAGACCATTTGATAGCATCAGTCTAGGGGGAGATTATTGGGTCTATAATAATGAGACCGACGCTATCAAAAAGATATTGATGATCCAAATTTGTGTTTTACTATTTAAGACCGAGAATGCTTAGTCTCTCGGTTTTTAAGGTGTTTGGGCCGAGAACTAGTAATTCTCAACTGGGCTTGGGCTTGGGCTAGGCTATGTGGGCCAAACCTAGCATAGGACCTATATAATGCTTTATTCTAGTCATTTGTTAGGTTAGCGGTTTTGGGTTTTATCAAAGAACTCTCTTTGTATCAGACGATTCCTAGTAATCGTATGCAATAGAGAAAGCTTAATCTTTGTTTCATCTTGTTTCTTGAATAACACAACGTTTTGATTACGCCAATCCGTTGTGTTACTTGATATCGTGTTACTTTGGGACTTACAACACAAACAATCAATATTTTTAAGTAAAAAAAAGGCAATAACTTAACTAGGATTTTATAATTTGTATGGCTTAGAATGAGGACAAGTGTCACCAAAGTTATTTTTATTTCTTAGTTAGACCAAACGTAGTGGCTCACCATTTTTACGATCTCCACTCCATATGTCTGAATATGATTGGCTCACAATTTTAACGCCCAATTTGCAGCATGAAAGATTTCAAGGCCTTGCCCAAAACAACCCAAAAACGCCCAGGAGGGGTGGTGTACCTGACGCTTTGAAGCGTTTTCCTCTCATTCCACATCCCATTTCACAGCCCACTATGTAACACCCCAACCGATGGCGGAAACATCGAGGTGTCACGTAGTGATGATTGTTTAATAGCTCATGGTACTAAATGGAAGTTGAATATTACTAAACAATTTACAATTTGTTATACAATTTCATAAATACATAAACTTGATTTACATAAACTAGGTCCAAAGCTCCTATGTGATCCAAGACTTGTACAACTTCCAATAGCAAGTAAAACCTGAAACATGTACAATCAAACCTTGTGTCGACTGAGACCTAACTCGCAAGTTAGTAAAAGTGTAACTGTTATCGATCATCCCTGAATTTATGTGGGGTGATGGGTTTGTCAGACTATAGTGCTATAATATAAACAGGCGGCTAGATCAATGTTAATGATTGTACTGTGTCTTTTTGTTATAAGTCAAAATGAGTCAACAAGTTTCAACATAATGAGAATGAGTAATTGCTATTGTATAAAAAAATGTTTAAACATGTTTCACCCAAAAAATGTAAAATAGTAAAAATGAGGCTATGTAAACTCACCTTAGCAAAGTCTCAAGTCCTTTGTAATGGAATAGATGTGGTCCAAACGTTGCCAAGTATTACCCTATGTTTAAGGCGATAAATAAGTCTAAGTTTTTCTAGTCTACAAGTATTTCAAGGGTTCCTAATTTGGGGATAGGCAATTGTTTATTTGTTAATTAGATAAATTATTAATGATCTAATATATAAAAGAAATTAGAAAGATAAATAAATAAAAGACTTTTTATAAAATTTTGATTAAGGATGGTCATATTATAAGGTTGTAAATATGAAAATGATTTTTTATAAAATTATTTTCTTAATAATTGAATATCTAGTATATGTACTTTTATTTGTCAAAATATAGTATTAATGTCTAAAAATATTAAAATTAATAAAGTTTCAAATTAAAATTTATATTCCTGTTCTAAATGAACAAAAATAATTTATGTAAAATTTTGATGTAAAAATAGTGAAAAATGAATTTATTATGATTTATTTATGATTAAAATAGTAAAAATTAATTAAAAATAATAAATAAACGTTTTTCTGAAATTAAAATTTATTTCTAAAACATTTATTTGTTTATAAGTTTATAATAATTTTTGTAAAATTTTATAATATTGTTTAGGTATTTTTATAGAATTTTCAATTTATAATTGAATAAACTTGTAGTATATTTTATATATATATATATATATATATATTAAATTAATGATTTTTAAAAAACTAAAAATTGTATAATAAACTTCATCATTAGAATAACATAAAATAATTTTAATAGATTTTATAAACCACTTTTAGTATTTAAAAACTATTTTAAAAAGAATAAAGAGTATAATTATAAAGGAAAAGCTCTAAAAAAATGGTTGTATGTGCCAGGACTCGAACCCGGGTCCTTAATTGGCCGAATCAAGTGCTTAAATCACAAGCCCAGACCAGTTGGTCTGGACCCTGAGAACGTTGATAATTGACTCGAAATAATTATAAGGGTTTCTTGGTTTAATTCATAAATTGTTTAGAAAAATAAAAGTGGAGACGGGGTTCGAATTCTTGTTCACGCCCGATTCCCACGTCTCAAATAAGTTTTCATTACCAACTGATCTGTGGACCAGTTGGTGATTATTCTTGATTGGTAATAAGTTTAAACGATTTATGTGCAGTATCATTATCCCCAATTTAATCGTATGAACCCTAGCTATTATAATCGTTACAATTACAAATCAATAACCACAGAAACCTTAAGGCTATTGATTGGATACTAACGAAGAAAAAAACCAAACGTTTAATTGGAACTTACAGCATGTTTAGTGATACAATCGAACCAGTCAAAGGGAAAAGTCAACACGTGTATGATTCAGCTTATAGACGAGGTTTTAGCAAGATTTGAAGGTTGGGAAAGCTATATCGGCGTGCATAGGCTGAAGGGAAAGGATCAATTTATACTAAATACACGAATTCATAAGTTTAGAAAGTTTTGACCCGTTTTTAATAGTATACGCGTATAACGTGTATTTGGAAGGTTTTAATCACACCTTTGCGTGGGGAATAAGCAGAATAGGTCGGCCAAGACTTTCCATAGATAATCACGAACAATTAACGCGGATTGGTGTTTGATTTGGAAAGGATTAGCTCGCAGTTGACTTCCAATAGTCAACTGTGTGATTTAAGAAAGGATTATATTCTTTTGGGTTGGATAGAAGTCACAAAACGAGTTGTAGCCCAGTTGGTTGATGTGTGTATGTCTGGCCGGCTATGGACGCGGGTTCAAGTCCCGGTCCACGCAAATTCTTTTTTGGCAATTATTTACTAAGATTTTATTATTATAATTTCATAATATAAGTATATAAGCCCGAAAATGGTACGAAATATTTTTAAAACGTTCAAAAATGTCGAAATACAACATTTTTATTGATTAAATAATAGAACAAGCTTAATCGAAAATACGAAATGTTACAGTCTCCCCTACTTTTTGGAACTTCGTCACGAAGTTGGAGTTGGAGAGTTTGCTGGAAAGAGGTGTGGTACTTGGTACAAGCCAAGGTGTCCGTGGTAAAAATTTAAGAGCACTAGACTGTAAGTTTCATGAATGCACAAGATAACCATAAGATGACTGTTAAATAACTAGGGTTTGTAATTGGGTACCTACCAAAAACCTTGATAGAATTTCACACTACCTTAATGTACCTGTAAGTTCATGATCACGTTCCATACCGCAATCACCAATTTACCTTACATTAGGGTTTTGTGTCCTTCTATAACTCTAGACACACACACACAGTGCCAAATAACCTTGTGTTTGAATCGTATATAATGTATCCAAAAATGAGTCCAACTGTGGAGCAGGAAAAAGACCTCTACCAGTCAGTGAGTAAGAACCTCTACCGATTGTTGAGCAGGTTGTTAGGACCTCTACCAATCGTTGAGTAGGTTATTTGGTACTCTACCAACTGTTGAGCAAGTACTTCATCCTCTACCAATTGTTGATTAAGTGTAACAATTATTTCACACATAAATTGCAAATTGATTATATGTTCATGTAAGCAAGTTTATAAGTGTAACAAATATAGTATGTGAGTTGAAATTGTATAGATTTAGATATTAATATAGCAATTAGTTAACACTCAGCCAGGCATGTATTCAAGTGTCATGAACATGCTAGATAAACAACCCTTATGTAAAAGACAAAATTTTCAGTACTAGGATTTATTACTTGAATCAAAATGCATCAATACATAAAATCTTAATAGCAAATAATCATTCTAATGGTGGAGCTTGTTGTTAAGCAGCTGGAGGGTCTTGATCTCGATTTAGGTTAGGGCACCGGTTACGGAAGTGGTTTGGGTCTCCACATTCATAGCACTGACCATAGTTGTATCTGCCGGGACAATAAGGATTAGCAGCCTGAGCAGGGTTGGTTGGTATTGGGGTTTGGGGCTTCACGACATGTGTTGACCAGATAGCCATACTTACCACAATTGGTGCACAAGTGACATGGTGAAACAGTGGGATGATGACGTTTGCATGTGTTACACAAAGGAAAGTTTCCCGTATAAGGTTTCTTGTTAGAAGCTTGTGTAGTGAGGTTTGCATCAGGATCCCTGGTCTTGCGCTTCTGGTTCTCAGTAGTTACTGCGGCTACAATACTTGCTTTCTTGCCTTTCCGAAATAAGGTCCCGTTTTTACGTGATTGTCAGTTAAGGTAGCTGCTAGACGCTTGGCCTCTTCGAGGGTAGCAGGGTTCCTTCCCCACACCGTGTCCTGAATCTGCATGGGTAAGCCACCAATATATTTTTCGATAGCAATAGGTAGGATTGTGACCTTATGTAGTAGCAATAGGCTCAATTCATGGAAACGAGTGTTGTAGGCCAAATTCTCCCCACTATCCTGGACCAGAACGTGAAACTCATCCTCTAACTTTTTGATTTCATTACAGGGGCAGAATTCCGCCTTCGTGATGTCTTTAGCTTGCTCCCAAGTCAAGGCTAGTGCGACTTCAGCTCCGCGAGTCCGTTTCTCTTCGTTCCACCATGTGAGTGCCCGCTTGTGGAGGACACTCATAGCATAGCGAACTTTGAGGTTGTTAGGGCACTCACTATTAATGAAGGTATTTTAGATACCTTCGAACCACTGAAGGAGACCAATGGCTCCTTCGTCCCCGCTAAACTTAGGAGGGTTGCAAGAGTTGAAGTGCTTGAGGGTGCAAACAGGGTTAGCATTCCCGTTCCCATTGCCATTCCCATTGTGATTACCATTCCCATTTCCATTGCCATTGCCATTTCCATTCATTTGAACGAATTGAGCCACCAAGTTGGGAATTAATGTCGCTATCTGTTGAGCCATTTGCTGGGAAATGATCGCAGCGAGTTGGACATCGTTGTCATGGTTGTTGTTGTTGTTGTTGTTGATGCTTTCACCATCATGATCGTTGTTAATACGAGAGCTGCGAAGAGGAGGCATTATCTGTAAGAGACACAATGAAGGTTTCAATGAGATGAATCAAGGATAATGAAGTGTAATAAGGAATGTAATCATTTATTCATTAATTAAAACAAATAAACGAAAACGTTGACTTATCAAAGCTTTTAGATTCTAATAACATAGTGAAGACATGCTTTAGCCTATAAGTGAGCACTCATCCCGAGAATTCCCAGGTAGGCATCTGGGTCCCTTGTCTGATTGGGATTTATGCGCAATGCCAGTCCTAGACAGAAAAATCAGAATACAGGCGTTCACCCTTCCAGATTGCACGTGTTCGTTATTAGAATATAGGGCTTCGACAAGATAACCAAGGCAGTTCAGGTTAGGACCTGAGGATTTTGTCCTATTAGTCTAAAGGTAGATCCAGTGATGAAGAGCAATCATCTTGTAAGGGCTAAAGTAGGGATAAGAAGTAGGATGGAGATAGAGAATAGAAACAAGTAGGGTTGCAGGTAAAATAAGTAAATACTGGTCAAAATCCTATGGTTATATACTAAATTATTTTTCTAATAACCTAATTCCCTATAACCATGGCTCTGATACCAATCTGTAACACCCCAACCGATGGCAGAAACATCGAGGTGTCACGTAGTGATGATTGTTCAATAGCTCATGGTACTAAATGGAAGTTTAATATTACTAAACAATTTAAAATTTGTCATACAATTTAATAAATACATAAACTTGATTTACATAAACTAGGTCCAAAGCTCCTATATGATCCAACACTTGTACAACTTCCAATAGCAAGTACAACCTGAAACATGTTGAGTTGGAAAGATGGGGGGTCAACTATAAATAGTTGGTGAGAATACATAGGTTTTGCATATAATTGAAAACAATATGTTGTATAGAAATCATAGATGAAGTATAATAATGAGTAATGTAAGAATATGAGTCCGACATGTAACAATGCGTCTTTTATACAATCAAACCTTGTGTCGACTGATACCTAACTCGCAAGTTAGTAAAAGTGTAACTGTTATCGATCATCCCTGAATTTATGCGGGGGGGGGGGGGGGGTGTTTGTCAGACCTATAGCGCTATAATCCAAACAGGCGGCTTGATCAATGTTAATGATTGTACTGTGTCTTTTTATTACAAGTCAAAATGAGTCAACAAGTTTCAACATAATGAGAATGGGTAATTGGTATTGTATAAAAAATGTTTAAACATGTTTCACCCCAAAAATGTAAAACAGTAAAAATAGGGCTATGTAAACTCACCTTAGCAAAGTCTCAAGTCCTTTGTAATGGAATAGGTGTGGTCCAAACGTTGCCAAGTATTACCCTATGTTTAAGGCAATAAATAAGTCTAAGTTTTTCTAGTCTGCAAGTATTTCTAGGGTTCCTAATTTGGGGATAGACAATTGTTTATTTGTTAATTAGATAAATTATTAATGATCTAATATATAATAGAAATTAGTAAGATAAAAAATAAAAAACTTTTTGTAAAATTTTGATTAAGGATGGTCACATTATAAGGTTGTAAATATGAAAATAATTTTTATAAAATTATTTTCTTAATAATTGAATATTTAGTATATTTATTTTTATTTGTCAAAATATAGTATTAATGTCTAAAAATGTTAAAATTAATAAAGTTTCAAATTAAAATTTATATTCCTGTTCTAAATGAACAAAAATAATTTATGTAAAATTTTGATGTAAAAATAGTGAAAAGTGAATTTATTATGATTTATTTATAATTAAAATAGTAAAACTTAATAAAAATATTAAATAAATGTTTTTCTGAAATTAAAATTTTTTTTCTGGAACATTTATTGGTTTATAAGTTTAAAATAATTTTTGTGAAATTTTATAAAATTGTTTAGCTATTTTTATAGAATATTCAATTTATATTTGAATAAAATTGTAATATATTTTATATATATTAAATAAATGATTTTTGACAAACTAAAAATTGTATAATAAACTTCATCATTAGAATAACATAAAATATTTTTTATAGATTTTATAAACCACTTTTAGTATTTAAAAACTATTTTAAAAAAGAATAAAAAGTATTATTATAAAGGAAAAACTCTAAAAAAAATCGTTGTATGTGCCAGGACTCGAACCCGGGTCCTTGGCTGAATCACGTGCTTAAATCACAAGCCTAGACCAGTTGGTCTGGACCCTGAGAACGTTGATAATTAACTCCAAATAATTATAAGGGCTTCTTGGTTTAATTCATAAATTGTTTAGAAAAATAAAAGTGGAGACGGGGTTCGAACTCTTGTTCAGGCCCGGTTCCCACGTCTCAAATAAGTTTTCATTACCAACTGATATGTGGATCAGTTGGTGATTATTCTTGATTGGTAATAAGTTTAAACGGTTTCTGTGCAGTATCATTATCCCCAATTTATAATTGTATGAACCCTAGCTATTATAATCGTTACAATTACAAATCAATAACCACAGAAACCTTAGGGCTATTGATTGGATACTAACGAAGAACAAAACCAAACGTTTAATTGGAACTTACAGCGTGTTTAGTGATACAATCGAACCAGTCAAAGGGAAAAGTCAACACGCGTATGATTCAGCTTATAGATGAGGTTTTAACAAGATTTGAAGGTAGGGAAAGCTATATTGGCGTGCATAGGCTGAAGGGAAATGATCAATTTATACTAAATACACGAATTCGTAAGTTTAGAATGCTTTGACTCGTTTTTAGTATATGCGTATAACGTGTATTTGGAAGGTTTTAATCACACCTTTGCGTGGGGAATAAGCAGAATAGGTCGGCCAAGACTTTCCATAGATAATCACGAACAATTAACGTAGATTGGTGTTTGATTTGAAAAGGATTGGCTCGCAGTTGACTTCCAATAGTTAACTGTGTGATTTAAGAAAGGATTATATTCTTTTGGGTTGGATAGAAGTCACAAAACGAGTTGTAGCCCAGTTGGTTGATGTGTGTATGGTTGGCCGGCTGTGGACGCGGGTTCGAGTCCCGGTCCACGCAAATTCTTTGTTGGCAATTATTTACTAAGATTTTATTATTATAATTTCATAATATAATTATATAAGCCCGAAAATGGTACGGAATATTTTTAAAACGTTCAAAAATGTCGAAATAAAACATTTTTATTGATTAAATAATAGAACAAGCTTAATCGAAAATACGAAATGTTACACACTACATCCGGTCTTATACATATGTGCTAACATATTTAAAATATTTAAAAAAAGTAAAATTGAATTCGAATTTAATAAAATACCATTGACACCACTTGATCCCTTTATGTATGATCTTACGGCACGCATATGTTCTTACCTTTGTTTCTCACTGACATTGATAACAAACTAAAATTTCATGTTTTTTTAAACTCCTTTAATTCCTTAAACTTAGACGGGGCCAAAAAATATAGATACCAATTGATACCTTAGCGTAGACATTGATTTAATAATAGGTCCATCATATATATACACGTGGTGTAACAAGGTTGTTGATCTTAGACATACCGAACCCACATTGTATTTATTGAAAATTTGGTGGCCACAACACTTCGACCGTGTGAACGTACAATGTCGTATGGTTTTGCCGAATCGAATGTAATCAATTTAGTTATATATCTATTCCATATATAGAAAGGAAATTGGGTATCAAGTTTTCTTATGTTATGGTTGCGAGTCAAGCAAGTTAATTGCATGTATTAGTTATCCATCTTTTTTATCGTATGATGTCACATGATATTACATTAGATATAACAAAAGTTACAAGTTTTCTAGTATATAAACTAATACAATATATAACAAAAGTTACAAGTATACATATTTTGTCCTTTTATAATTGACCTTTTCGTTAAAGTTAAAATGTGTGGGGTACACATAAACTTACCACAAACTATAGTGGGTCGAAGGATCGAGTAATAACACATGATGTTGTTACACACCTGCCATAACAAATAATTGAAGAAGTGGACCACTCTATATTTTCTATAAGTATATTTTTGCAAAAAGGCCCGTGGCCTATATGTGGTCACCTATTATTTATCTATTAATTTACAAGTTAGTCACTCATGCATGGTATGTCGATGCATGAAGATTTTTTTTTTTTTTTTTTTTTTTTTAAAGCTAAAACTTTTATCTTTTGTAATTTAATCCTTTTAATTTTTTACTTTTAACCCAAAGATCTTCATCTATTGAATTTTAACCATAACACTTTTTTTCTTTCAACTTTCCCATCTTTTGTAAGTTTATTGTTTTACGATTCGTTCTGCGAGTTGAGCGCCGCAACGTGCATGTGTGGTTCAACATTTTTACGTCTATTCTTCCCGTTTGATAGGCACATCGAAATGCCCTATTTTGTGAGGGTTTTAGATCGACTTAGTTATTCTTTTCTATGTTTTACGTATTAGTCTAGTTTCTTCACATTAACATGCTGGAACGGACATGTGTGGTTCAACGATTTTAGCTTTGCTTTTCGTTTGGTGTTATTTTTCCTTTTTTTTATTTTCTTTTACGAGTTTCTCCGATGTTGGTGCTCGATGACGGTGGTGTGGCATTAGGGTTACTTCACATGGTTTTTTGCCTCAATAAAAGGGGCTTAATACTAGGTACACCTTAAATTCTAAATATTCCTCAATCCAACGGGTGAGATAGAGGTGCACATCCAATTATCCAAAACCATTTGTGAAATGCATCTGAAGTTCAACTCGAACCGAAACCGGTTTGAAACTAGTATGGACAGGAACCGGTTTGAGCTTGGCAGAAATTGTAGGCTTGGATCAGTTTGTAATCCTCTCCTTTGAAAATGGTTGAACCCGCATTGAACTGGTAAAAACCGACCAAAACGGCTCAAACCTGAATCAGTTTGAGCCCAAAACAGGTTTTGACTTTTTGTTGACAAACCCGAACCGGCAGGAACTCGATTTGTGCACCTCCATGGGGACATATCCATTTATTTGCATAAATTCCAACTACTCCCGCTTGTGATTGCTAATGTAATTTTTTTATTTTTTTTATATTTCAAATGAAAAAGTTATTGGTTAAAACATTTTCAACTTTTTCTGCTTCAACTTTAACTTAAGACCCGAAATGTTCGTTTTAGCTAAGTAAACCGAGCTTATTTCTTTTTGAACAGCAACGAACGACGTGTCAACCACCGTGACACCAGGTGTCGTGGCCAAGGTTAACTACTCGACCGCCGCCAGCCCCTTGGCTTTCCCAGATGTGCGGAAACCCAACCTCCACCTGCCCAAAGGCACAACCGTGGAATAATCGGTAAAACCTCATATCCCATCTGAGTCGAACCGGCGCCACCCGTATTCACTCTTCTTCGTCTGGATGCCAATTTGCAATGAGTCCAAACCCTCTAAATACGTCTGGTGTGAGGATTGAGATGCTTTGCAAATGACGTTTACATCCAATAGGTAATTGAGAAGCGAACTCTTCTTATTTTTAAACCTTTATGGTAGATCATAACTTCATCTTTGATTTTGAACTACCATGGAACTAACTTTTAAAAAATGTTTCTTAATGTGATTACCGGGCCCTAAGGGCCTCAAGGCATCCATATATATGTGTTAGGTCTTTTAAGGATATCATATCAAATTTAGTTAAACTTGTATGTTTTGTTATTGTTTCCATTTGTAGGGTTTGTTTTCATAATGCACGTGTTCCCAGTTGTAAAGCAGAGCCAAGATTCAAAATATCATTTTCTATAAAATTTAAGTGTCCACCAATCCGAATCCGAATTGCTTATTAAGATATTCGGATCAAATTTTGATACCAAAATTTGAAAAATCGGATTTTTCGCATATCCAACATGTTTATTTCAATTGTTACTAGGAGAATGACCCACTAGCCCAACCAATTAACACTTAAGTCCAACTTATGAATTGTACAAATCCTAATAGAGAGGGTCGGTGGCATTGCCACATTCACTCTCTAAACTTTTACTTATGCTATTTTTACTCTCTCGACTTTACACTTTGAGATTTTTACCATTGCGTTATTTCCCCAACATCTCCACAACTTTTAAGTTTTGCTTTTTTTTTTTTTTCCTTTTGCACCATTACTCCGCTTTTTGCACTCCACAACTTTTTAAAATTTGCAATATTAATCCGTAAACTACGACTTTTACTTTCCGTTAAGTGTTAAATTTTATGTTTTTACCCGTTGTAATGTTACTCCATTTGTACAGCCCTTAACTTTTAAAAATTACAGTTTTTACCCATGGACTACTATTCCTAATGTAACATTTCACGTTACGAATTAAAACGACAAGTTTTAATTTTGGATGACATTTTTTTTTAGCCTAATACAATGATATATATTCATACATACACATATATATATATATATATTATAATAATAATAATAATAATAATAATAATAATAATAATAATAATAATAAGTTATACACACAAACACAATTGAATCAGCCTCTCGTCCCTATTTCCACTAGATCAGCCCAACAGGGTCCACACCCGGCCCAAGGTTCAAACCCAAGCCCAACCCAACCAAAGGCCCAAACCCTCCCTTGTCTGACTTTAAAAAAAATATTTTTGTCTAAGACGGGTTTCGAACCCGAGTCACCACGCACACACACACGTTCGTTTCCCATCTGCTCCACACAACCTTTTTGATTCTTACCCAGCGTTAATTTTATTTAAGGCCACATTCAATTCTTTCTTTTTCTCCCCTGTGATCGTGCAGCAGCAGATAAATGTATGGTTTTCAAATTTGGACAAATCAATTACCATTTTTACACGGGATTAATCATAGATTGACTTAGGAAACGTGATTTTCGGCCATCTACACGCTCTATGATTATCAATTACCATTCAATTGTTTCCATTATGATCAAAAACGCGTCTCACGATTAAAACCAAGTCAAACTTACCAATTTATCGAACCAGACAATTTCACTATAAATTGATCATCCTCAAAGCATTACAACTCGCTCATAATCTTTTCTCAACCCCCAATTGTCTTCAAAACACTCTGATTTGTGCCTCACGAATTCACAGTTGACTTTTATATTTGACTGGCCAATCGTATACGAATCAGCATTGTAAGTTACATTTTTTTTGTGGGTTTTAATCTCCGGCATTCACACATCAAAAGCCCTAAGATCAATTGAGCCATTGATGTGTGAATCAACCTATTGCAGAATCTAGGGCTCGAAGGGTTGATTTGGGGATAAACTCCATTTTACATAGTGTATATATTTTAAATATAACTGAATTAATCACAACCACTGGTCTGGACCAAGTGGTTGTGACTGAGGGTTGCTTCGTGAGCCACCCGGGTTCGAATCCCGGCATGGCATTCTTTTTGTTCTTTTTTTTCTCATTTATCCTTTTAAAATCAAATACTTATATATAATTTTATAAATTCGTTTTTTAATTATCAAAATCCTTTTATAAATTCTACAAAAAAATTATATTATGTTAAACTGATGAATAAGTTCAACACCCAATTTTTTTATTTTCAAAAATTTATTTATTCAATATATATAATAAATAAATCAAGTTTATTCCATTTTATTTATAAAAATCCATTAAAATATCAAAACGATCTTTTAAATTTCCACAAAAATTATCCTAAGTTTTTATAACATTATACTTTTCAGAAATGATTTTTATTTCTGAAAAATCATTTATTTAGTATTTTTAATCAATTTTTGTTAGTTTTAATCATAATTAAATCATAATAAATCCAATTTTTATTATTTTTGCACCAAAATTTTATACAATTTATTTTTAAATATTTAGAACAGAAATATGATTTTTAATATAATAATTCTTTAATTTTTGTATTTTTAAAAATTAAGTTAAATTTTGGTAATTTGTAATAAATAGATTTAAAAATCTATTTTAAAAGAAATAATTTTATAAAAATTATTTTTATACTTCAAACACATTATTGTGAGCATTCTAAATTCAAATTTTATAAAAAGGCTTTCTTTTATTTAATTATCAAATTTCCCTTTATTTAATTAACATTTTATTTTAAATTCAACAATTGGATATCCCCAAATTCGAAGCCCTAGAAACTTATACATTTATAGACTTGGTAGACTTAGACATATATATTACCTCATTATAGGGTGATACTTGATACATTGGGCAACACACTATTTTTCAAGAGATAACGTTTTGCTAAGGTGAGTTTACATAGCCCCTTTACTCTATTTTCACTATTTTTGGGGTGAAACATGTTTAAACATTTTATACTATCATTTACTCATATTTACTTGTGATTCAATTTCAACATCATTCTATCATTTGACTGTAACAAAAAGACACAGTACAATCATTAACAATGATCAAGCCGCCTGTTTAGATTATAGCGCTATAGGTCTGACAAACCCATCCCCCGCATAGACTCAGGGATGATCGATAACAGTAATAACATTTAACTAACTTGCGAGTTAGTCATCAGTCGACACAAGGTTTGGTTGTACAAAGACGCATTGCTACATGTCGGTATCATACTCTATCATTATACAACTTTGAATGTTGTACAAACTATCGTTATCATTTATTTTCACAAACCTATGTATTCTCACCAACAATTGTTGACCCAAAATATTTTCAACTTAACATGTTTCAGGTTCTACTTGCTTGAAGATTTGCTTGGAGATATGTGCATAGTTTAATTCAATTTGATGTACGAATTCTTGTAGAACAATTGTATGTAATTTATGTAAATCAATTAATGAAATTTATTATTCACCATGAGCTACTGAACAATCATCAATACGTGGCACCCCGATGTTTCCGCCATCGGTTGGGGTGTTACACCTAATCTTGCAAATGTCAATGCAATTTGTTTTACGAATTTTGTGTATGCGACACCTCAGGAAAATTCTACATTCGTAATGGTCAGGAGAGATCCTTTGTTCATATGTAATCCAATGCCTCTTAAATCACCAACGCGTTTTGGGGCTTAATGTTAGCGGATAAAAGAACTCCACAGTTAAGCGTGCTCAGGTGGAAGCAGTATCAGGATGGGTGACATCTTGGAAAGTCACCACTAGGCCAACCAAAAACAAATCCGTGAACTCTAGATGTGCAACTCATTGGGGCAAAGCGGACAATATTGGTGGTGAAAGAGGTCGGATGTTACAGATGGTATTAGAGCCACTTCTGTGCCGTCCGGGATGGTGGGTGCATATCTCATCAGGGACGATGAGACTCTAACAGGGGGTGAATGTGACACCCCAGGAAAATCCCACATCAGCGTTGGCTTGGAGAGATCCTTGGTTTATATGTAATCCAATGCCTCTTAAATCACCAACGCCTTTTGGGGCTTAATATTAGTGGATAAAAGGAAAACTCCACAGTTAAGCGTGCTTAGGTGGAAGCAGTATCAGGATGGGTGACCTCCTGGGAAGTCTCCACCAGGGCAACCAAAAACAAATCTGCGAGCTCTGGATGGGTAAGCCATCCGGAAAAAGCGGACAATATTGGTGGTAAGAGGGGCCGGATGTTACAGTGTAGCATATTATGTCTTAAGCATTGTGTTTTACAGTTTGTGTCAAGCAATATGTTTTTTATTTTTTTGAAATTGTCTTTTATACATTGTGTTTACAAATTGTGTAACGCATTGTGTCTTATACATCATGCTTTTACACATCGTGCTTTACTTCATGTTTCCACTCGTCGCGTGCCAGACAAAATGGTAGTTGTAACATTAAACCAATTCACTAAACGTCTAAAGTCTTTAGTTGCTCGCTACTCATCAATTACTATCACACTTATCTGTTTGTTTTTAATCATTTCCGTTTGTTATGTTATCGAATTGTTGCAACACTTTAAGGATTTGAGATGTTTATTGTTATATGTATATAAGAAGGAAATTTTTTATTCAATTTGATTTGGATTATGCGCATAAATCCAAATCAGATCTGAACTGAGTTTGGATAGGTTTGGATCAGATAAAAATATCTCAAATTCGGATCATATCGGATTTTAGATATTGAAGAAACATGGATCCTGGATTACCGAACAGGCGATAATCCGAGGAGTGATTCTACGGTATTTGATAAAGAGAGTGTGTTTATAAAATACGTGAAGGTCTAAGGACAAGACAAAGGAGTTTAGAAGACTACCAGTTAGAAGAGCCGAGCCTCTAAAAGTTAGTGAAATAAACAAGGGGTTGAAGAAGGTACGAAGGAGTCCGTATTCTTCTTGAGTGAAAGTATATGTGATATTAGATGCCAACAAAAGGAGAAAGAGCTTCTCCTTTTATAGTACCTAGCTACCATGCTTTCTCAGCCCATCCTCTACCCTTGATGTGGCCTAGCCTAGGTAGAGGTGTCTCCAAGAATCCGACCCAAGTCCTTAAGCCCATTTGGTGCAAGTGGGTTTTGATAAAAAAAGAGAAAGTAAAATCCTAAGGGGGGATGTTACCGTCCTGACGACTGTACTCGTGGCGCCCATCGAGTGGACGCTGGTGGTCGGCGGACACGTGGCGCCCGCCAATTGGTAGATCGATGGCGGCGGGTAATCATACCTTTCTTGGACCTTGAGACAGGTTGAGAAAGTCTGCTTGTCAGGAAGATATCTTGGCTGGGAGGCTGCCACGTCGTCGTCCTTTCTGCCTGTCAGACTGAGAGCCATCTCTGTTTGGAGAGGAACTCTGATGGGCAGCCTGTTGCGTCAGAGATATTTTGTCTAGGGCAGGGGTGAGTCCCAAAGCTGCCCCAAAAGGTATCTTCCAGTTGTGTTAGCGAAGCTTCCTTTGGCTTGATGAGGAAGCTTCGAAGCATGTTGGGTCCGCCGACGTAGTACGGGCGGACGATGTTGCGCCTGACGTTGATTAGGCGCCAGGGTGTATTGCAGACGTAAAACGGGCGGGGTAATGCTACTTCTGGCGTCAGTTGGACGCCATATGTATCGCCGACGTAGAACGGGCGGGTGGACGCCAGACGTTCCGCTGACGTAGAACGGGTGGATGGACGCTAAACGATCCGCTGACGTAAAACGGGTGGATGGACGCCAGGCGATGTCGGTTCTTGTTGGGCAATGGTATGGTATTTGTAATGTTTTGATACCATATCCTTTCAAGTCCCCCCAGTCCTGTGCTTTCCTGGGCCTTTGGTAGGGGAGTGCTGGACTTGATGTCACAAGTGTACTTTGAGTTGCATCCAGTCGTCACTGGGTTTTAATGTAACAAAGTGGACTTGTGTTTTTTGTATGACCTTCGTCAACTGGTGCGCGCACAGTGATCAAGCTACGGGCATATGACGGAATGAACGTTTGCGTGACCTATAAATAGGTCCGGGCAGTAATGAGAGGGTTATTTCTTCCCCTGTTAAAAATGTTCCAGTTTTTCGGTCTGGCGCGCACGCGTGGAGCCTAGAGAGGCGTCGGGCTTGTTTTGCGCGGTCAGAAGTTTGTAAAAATAAAAAAAATTCAAAATTTTTGTTTTGGCGCGCAGGCGTGGAGCCTAGATAGGCGTCGGGCCTGTTTGCGCGGTCAGAAGTTTGTGAAAATAAAAATATTCAAAATTTTTGTTCTGGCGCGCAGGCGTGGAGCCTAGATAGGCGTCGGGCCTGTTTGCGCGGGCAGAAGTTTGTGAAAATAAAAATTTTCAAAATTTTTGTTCTGGCGCGCAGGCGTGGAGCCTTGATAGGCGTCGGGCCTGTTTGGCGGGCAGAAGTTGTGGAAGGTGGTTTTTTGTCGCTGTCTACGCCTGCATTGACTCCGCATTGAATTTGTGTTTTTGGAATTTGTGTGAATTCAAGGTGGGAATGTTTGACAGTTACTGTGACTGTTGAGTTGCTAGGCCGCCACATGTCATGCATCTGATGCATGGGGACAACTGTTAGTGATGGATTTAAACGTGGGCGTACACGTGTCGAGCATCGACAACGTTTTCCAGCTGGGGTAGGACAACCGTCAAGCGAGTGGGCCACGCGCGGCACGTGGGCTGTTTGGTCACGTGGGCTGTCTGACGTGTCTGTCTGCTATTGGACCCTTGCGCGAAAAGGCTGTTGGTGATGATTTCTCTTCCTGTCATTGCATTAAATGCGATGGGTATAAATATGTGCCATTTGTCATTGTCTTCGTTTCATTCTCCCCTTCAACGAAATTTCCCAAGTTTTCTCCGGCGAGTTAACAGTTTTTCCGATCATATGTCGAAGAATTTCCCCAAGTTTTTTACCTTTTTCCTTTTGTAGGATCAGTAATACTCTTAATGTGTTGCTTGCTAGTGAACACTTATGTGTTAAGCAAGTTCAATCAGATTTGCACAGCGGAATGATAAGTAAAGTTATACTATCAACAGGAGTTATTACTCCCCCTGGATGTTTGAAAACTACAGACAAGTTTAATGAGAATCTAAGTAATGAATGTGAATGATAATAAATACTCAAACAGATTCTCAATAAATGAAATGAAAAGAACAATAATAAGCTTTGAAGGATTTCTGTATTAATCATAATCAATGTCTAAAATAGAGGGATGAACCTATCTATTTATAGACTTTACATATACATGAACCTTGCTAAAAGTAAGTCTGTAACAAGTAGCAACAAGTTGCATTCTTGGAACTTGTACAAACAGATAAAGTAATATTAAACTAATAAACTACTGAAACATAAGTCGGTTAGAAAGATTCTTGAACAAGAGCTGATGAATGACAAACTACTAATGAGTAGTTTATCTTCAGTAGTTCTTCAGTGAATTGTCTGGTTAGACTTCAGAACTTCTGATACTTCTTCTTCAGTATTTGTTGAATCCTTCTTCAGTACTTTAGTCTTCTTTCTTCAGTAGTTCTATACTTAGGATATTTTGACAGAAGTGAATTAGACTAAGGTTTACAAAAGTGGTTTCACCAATCCTTTTTGTCCTAACAATCTCCCCCTGGATTGATGAAGCCAAAACCTTTTCTAATTCTTTATTGTCTTCTTCTGTCATTCACAATCTTCCATATCTCCTTGAACATGGAATTATTCAATTGATTAAGTTGTTCATCAGTGAGAGATCCCCTTTGAGGTTCCAGATGTTGAATTGTGAGCAAGTCCTGAGTTGATAGTTTCTTTAGTTCATTCATTGACTTGTAGGCCTTGCTTGTAAGATCTCTTCTTGTCACCAATACTAAGTTGTCATCTATAAAGGACCATCTGATGATCAGCACTTTAGACTTGTCAAAGTCTGAAGTATAGGGAACCATGTTGGATCCCTGGGATGTTCCTGAGTATTGGATATTCTCTATTTCAGTGACTCTTTGGTGGGATTCACTTCTATCTTCCTTTTGCATCACATCAGGTAGTTTGAAAGTGGGTAAATGATGTTCAGTAACTACCTTAGTGTGTAGTCTGTCTGTGATAGTCTTCTGGATTTGGTAAGCAAAAGTTGAAGGATCCCTAAATTGAGTTATCAGAGGCTTCTCTTCAATATCAAAGTCTCCTTGAACAACTGTGTTGCCTTCCAGCAACACCATCTTGAAGTCAGTCTTTGTATTGTCCTCTAGTTTCTTCTTGGTAGCTGGTCTTTTAACACCAGAAGTTCTAACTACTGAAGTTGATACTTCAGAAGTTTTGAACTTCTCTGGATTAGCAGCCTTGGCAGCCTTGTACTTCTTGTATGTGTCCAGCAGTCTTTCTTCTTTCCATCCTGACACAGAGGCTTTTGAACAACAGTTATTTGCTACCAGTTCTTCAATCATCTCAGCTCTCTTGGCTTTTCCATCTTTATTTGTTACAAGTTTGTCAGCAACAAGTTGAGCTCTTTTAGTCAGCTCATCCATTGAGAGCCCTTTGAGTGAATAGGCTTTTGTTTTGCTGTTCTTTGTTATAAAAGACATCAGTTGTTGTCTTTTGTCTTCTTCAGCAACTCTCTCTATTTCAGCTTGCCTATTCAACTCTGCTTCATAATCTTGAAGCTTTTCATTTAAGCTCAAATCATCCCTTGCTTCCAAGTTATTCCAGATCTCTTCTTCCTTAGCCTTTCTTTGGGATGCAATCAAACTCTTCTCAAGTAGTTCTTTGGACATTGATAGTGGATAAGGGTTCAGCACAGTCATTGTTGTAGTTGTTGTAGGCCTTGGAATAGGAGTTGGTTGTTGTTGTTCAGTTGTCTTGGAAGGCTCTTCTGTTGGTTGTATGTTGGAAGTGTTAACTTCTGATGTGTTGACAGGGGTGTCAACTACTGAAGGATTGTCTTCAGTATTTCCTGAATCATCAGAAGTTTCTTCAATATGGCCTTGGGAAGTTTCAGCTTCAACTTCAATTCCAAAGATAAGCCTTTATTGATCTTCTCTTTGTTTCCTGGCTTTCTCTTGGAGTTCTCTTTCTTGTAGAGCCACTCTTGCCTTTATTCTGGCTTCCAGTGACTCCCTTGGTTCCTTAATCTTCTCCCCCTTTTTGGCTTCATCCACTTCTGGAATCTTAGAAGGTTGAGAAGTTGTACCAGTGAGCTTGGCAATCTGTCTTGAGTTGTGGTCAATTTTGTTGGACAGATCATTCATTTTGGTTTTGATCACCTCAAATTGGCTTTTGGTTGACAGCTCCAAAGTAGCTGTGAAAGTTTTGAGGTGATTGACAATAAGGTTGTTCATCATCTGGTATAGGGGACCATCTGGGCTGCATAGTTGGTTCAGATCTATGCTTGTTGACCCAGGGAATTGTGTAGGCATATTTAGTGAGGGGTGTGTTTTGGGGTGATCTTCAGTTGTACAGAAGATGCCACTTTTGGGGAATCAGGGATCAAGTGGACTTTAACCTGATCCGGTGTGACCAGCTCTTTGAGCTTAGAGACACCAGGTGCAGGACCTTCACTAGCAGCCGTCAATTCAATTTTAGTGGAATATGAATCATCATCCAAGTCAATGGAATCATCTGAATCCCTGCTTACTTCCTCAATGAGGACAGTATCAGTTACATCATGAGCTGAGCCCAACTCAGTTGTCTCATGTACCTCTTTTTCTTAGTTCAGAGGATTTCCTACCTCAGGCATTAAGCCTTCATCAGTAGTTGCCACAAGTGAGGTCTTAGCTATGTTACTTCTTTCCTCAAATCCACCACTGGGTGGTATATGAGTAGTAGCAGCCTCAAATGTACCTAGAGTTTCTAAGTTTGGGCTTAGAGAACCTGGTTCATCCTCATCTCTTAGGTTAGGGCTATGGATATCCACATCCATGTCAAGTGCTGAAGGTATGTCCCCTGTTTGATGTGTTTGTTGGGGACTGACATGTTCTGATGGGATGGTCTCTTTTAGCCCAGAGAGAAGTTTGGCAATTTCAAGGGCTTTAGTTTCAGAGATTTGTGGTGCTGGTTCAGTAGTTTGGTCTATGGGTTCAGCAGTTTCAAAAGAAGAGGCTATGGGGATTGTTTTCTTAAATTTCTTTCTTTTGAATAAAATGGTTATTGGTGCTCTTGTGGGGGTTTGAGATGGATGAGACTTAGAGGATGTTTCAGTCACATCTTTATCAAGTGCAGATTGCACATTAGCAAGTTCAGGCATCTCAACCTCCTGAACTGCCTTTCTTTTCAGGCTGGTGGGTTTTTGCTTTTGTTGTTGGGGTTTCTTGGCCTTTTTGGGTGAGGGTTTGGAAGATGAGGGTTCCTTGGGGACTGTTGTGTGTTCCCCTTGGTCATCTTCTGGCCAGGTGGCCGGTTTATTGTGCCTAGAGTATGCTTGTGAGGTTAAAGGGTTTAAAACAGTTGTTTGACCCATAAGCACCGCTTCTCCAAGTTCCTTTATTATGCATTGCATAATAAATCTTGGATACAACAAAAACTTCTTTTTGGAATTAAGATGATGTAACACCAACTCATTGAAGAAAAAGGTTGATGCCCTGAATTTTGTTTCATTCACAATGGAATGAAAAATTGGTTGAAAAGTAGAGGGCATCTAATCATAAGATCCAGTTTTTGGACTCAAACACATAATTATATAGTGAAACAAAAGTTTGTACTTAGGTTCAAAATATTTCTTAAAAATAGTAGCATGTGAGAGAGTACCTTGGTAACCACACTCTGTCATGGTTAAATGAATTTCAGAGTTTGGAAATTGATCTGGGGCACCCACATCATCCAGACCCAGTTTAATCCCCAAAGTTTCGGGTGTGATTGCCATTCTTCTCCTTTGGATGGTTGAATTGAGGGAGATCACCTTATCATTTACTGTCACCGTCTCCGCATTTGCCCAGAACTCATTAAGAGTCTCAGTGTGGATTGGAGGATCAATGGTGAGGACAGTAAAGTATTGGGATTTAACGACTAAATCAATGATTTCGTCGTATTGGGACCAGGCTTCATGTTTTTCGAAGTAGCCTCTTTGATTGTGTCCCTGTTTCAGAGTTAGAGCCATGTGGTTTGAGAGCTTTTTGAGAGAGAAGGAGGGAATTTTTGCTTTTTGAATGGATAAGTGTTGGAAAAGGTGTTTATCAGAAGTTTGTAACCGCCCTAGGTCAAACTTCTGAAGTGGGAAATGTCTGATTTACCCTTAATGACAAAACTGCTGATGAAGAACAATTGTCATCAGTAGTTCCCTTTTTCTCTTCAGTAGTTTGTTAACAACAGATGAGAATATCTATATACACTTTATTCATAACTTCTGAAGATTATCTTATCAGAAATTAATCATTTTTTAGAAAATATTCCCATACTAATGTTTTTGTTCATCAGTAGTTTCTCTCCTTTTGTTTTTCAGAAGTTTTTGTTTTAAAAACAGATGTAAGTGAAAAATGAAATATGTGCAAGAAAAGTAAAAGAATACTTACAAATTTAGCATCCCAAGCATGGATACTAACTTCTGAAATGTTGATGTGTCAAGGGGTTTTGTGAATATGTCAGCTATCTGATTAGCTGTTGTGACATGCTTCACTTCAATCTTGCCTTTTTCATAGCTATCCCTGATGAAATGATACCTGATTTCAATATGTTTAGTAATTGAGAACTGAACAGGATTTTGAATGATGCTAATGGTAGATTTGTTGTCTACAAGTAATGGTGTCTTGGTTTCTTTGATTCCATAATCAAGAAGTTGATATTGGAGCCATTGTATCTGTGATGTACAACTTGCAGCTACAATCTATTCAGCTTCAGCAGTTGAAGTTGCAACAGATGTTTGCTTCTTTGATTGCCAGGACACTAGACAGTTTCCCAAGAATTGACAACCACCAGATGTTGATTTTCTTGACATTTTGCACCCTGCATAGTCACTATCTGAAAAAGCTGATAACTTGGTATTGCTAGAAGTAGGATACCAAATTCCAAGTGTAGGAGTTCCTTTCAGATATCTGAAGATTCTTTTGACTGCAATGAGGTGTGATTCCCTAGGAGCTGATTGATATCTAGCACAGACACATGTTGAAAACATAATATCTGCTCTAGAAGCAGTTAGATACAAAAGGGAACCTATCATACATCTATACATGGTTTGATCAACCTGTTTTCCTTGATCATCTGGTTCAACTTGTGTGGTGGGTGTCATGGGAGTGGAACATGATTTACAGTCTTGTAAAGAAAATTTGTTCAATAATTCTTTAACATATTTTGATTGATGTATAAAAGTTCCATTAGTTTGTTGTTTAATCTGCAATCCTAAAAAGTACTGCAGTTCTCCCATTGTACTCATCTCAAATTACGATTGCATGAGTTTCTTAAATTCATCACACAATTTTGTGTTTGTTGAACCAAATATGATATCATCAACATAAATTTGAACAAGACATGATTTCCAACAGTTTTAATGAAAAGAGTTTTTATCAATGGAGCCTCTTGTGAAGTAATTTTTGAGCAAAAAGTTAGAAAGTGTTTCATACCAGGCTCTTGGAGCCTGTTTTAGCCCATAAAGAGCTTTGTCTAGCTTGTACACCCACTCAGGATGAGAAGGATCCTCAAACCCAGGTGGCTGACAAACATACACTTCCTCTTTGATTTTTCCATACAAAAATGTACTTTTAACGTCCATTTGAAAAACTTTAGTTTTGTTGGAAATTGCATAGGCCAGAAATAACCTGATGGCCTCAAGCCTTGCAACTGGAGCAAAGGTCTCATCATAATCAATTCCCTCTTCTTGAGAGTAACCTTATACCACCAGTCTTGCCTTGTTCTTAATGATCATAGCAGCTTCATCTTGTTTGTTCCTAAAAACCCATCTTGTGCCAATTGGTAGCTTGTTTGGTGGTAAGGGACAGATTTCCCAAACCCGTTGCTTCTTGAACTGAAGCAACTCATCTTGCATAGCTTCCACCCAATTGTTGTCTTTGAGGGCTTCTTGGTACTTCTTAGGTTCCAACTGAGAAATGAATGCTGAGAAAAAGCAAAAGTTGGAAAGCTGGTTTCTTGTGAGAACACCTGAAGCAATATCACCCATGATTTATTCCAATGGATGATCTTTGTGTTCAATCAGTTGTTGTAAACCACTAACAGGTGTAGGTGGCTCTTGTACTTCATCAAACAAACCACTAGGTTTATAATGTCTGGTTCAGCTGTTTGAATGTCTTCAGTAGTTGTAGGTGCTAAAGCAGATGTTTGAGTTTGTACGTCAGCAGTTGTTGAATCAGAAGTTTGTGAAACTTCTGAAGGTTTTAAAGTTGACTTAATAACTGTTTGAGGAGTCC
This sequence comes from Ambrosia trifida, assembly GCA_028751855.1. Classification (NCBI taxonomy): domain Eukaryota; kingdom Viridiplantae; phylum Streptophyta; class Magnoliopsida; order Asterales; family Asteraceae; genus Ambrosia; species Ambrosia trifida. The sequence continues at coordinate 17,922,156 of CM054123.1, read as the reverse complement.
ATGGTGCTGGATCCTCATCATCAAACCTTTGATCACCATAATAAGTAGGTTTAGATGAAGGTTTGATGATGAGGATCAAAGGTTTGTGACACACTTAGCAAGGTTTGATGAGTAGAACTCTATTTTGAACATAACATGCAGTGTTAACTGCTTCAGCCCAGAAATACAATGGTAGGCCTGAATCAGCTAACATGGTTCTTGCTGCTTTAATCAGTGTTCTGTTCTTCCTTTCTACCACACCATTTTGTTCAGGAGTTCTGGGAACACTGAATTGTCTAATAATCCCTTCAGACAAACAGAATTCATCCAGAGTTTTGTTCCTGAACTCTGTCCCATTATCACTTCTAATGGCTGTGAAAGATAGAGAATATTGTTTCTCTACTTGTAGAATGAAGAACTTGATGATTTCAGCTGCCTCATCCTTGGAGAATAAGAAGAATACCCATGTGAATCTTGAATAGTCATCAATGATGGCCAAGCAATAATTCTTCTTACCAAGGCTCATGATTTTTACAGGCCCAAATAAGTCCATATGGAGTAGTTGAAGACATGCAGTTGTTTTTGATTCTTCAATAGACTTATAGGAGGACTTATTTTGTTTTCCCTTCAAACAGGATACACAGTGTTCTTGACACTGGTATACTTTCAAAAGTAGACCTCTGACCAAGCCCATTTTTGTGACTTTATTTATGGTTTTAAAGTTCACATGGCCAAGTCTCCTGTGCCAGAGATCAGTCTCTGAAGTTGATGCCTTTAAGAAGAAACAGGCAGTGTTGTTCAGTACTTTGTCCTTTTCAATGTCCACTGCATAGACATTGCCACATCTTTTCGCTATCAACAAAGTATGATCTTCAATGATCTTCTCTATCAACTTCTGGCCTTCTGGTGATATGATCTTGCATGCTGTCTTTGTGAAAAAGGAAGAATATCCTTTATCACACATTTGAGACACACTTAACAAGTTGTACTCATGGTTTTCAACCAGATTGACCTTGTCAAACTGTATTTTGCCAGAGGAGACATTGCCATGTCCTAGCACATATCCCTTAGCATTGTTCCCAAAGGATACAGATCATTCTCTTTGACTGATAAAATTGTTATCAGGTATCTGCATCCTGTCATGTGCATTGAGCCTCCACTGTCCACATACCAAATGCTATTTAAGCCTCTGGAGACCCTCTGCACAAAGTAGCAAATTAGTTAGATTTAGGAACCCAAGCCAGTTTAGCTTTAGGTTTGCTCTTGAGAACATTAATAGTTTGTTTATGACCAGGTTGAGGAATCCATGTCTTTTTGGCAATGGATTTTTCATTAAGAGCAATGGTGGTATCCTTTTGAGGACCACCATCAACCCTGGTCATCAGTAGTTGTACCATGTTTATGAGATCTTTTATCTCAGCAGTTTGTGAAACTGCTGATGATGTAGGTCTAACTACTGAAAGAGAATTTTGAGAAAAAGATTTTTGTTGAGATTTCATCTTTTTCTGAGAAAGGTGTTTACTGGTTGTTGTTTCCTGAGAGAAAAAGTTTCTTTAAAATCATTTTTGATTTGTTTTCCCACAACCAGTTGTGAAATTTTCTTGTTGTACTGAATTCCTTTTCTATATCTACAAAATTCTGTCTTGTGGTTGAACAGACCACAAATTTCACATTCTTTTGCCTTTTCTTTTTCATTTAAAGCCAAGTTTCTGACTGTCTTGATTGGTTTTAGGTCGTCAGTAGTTTTCAGGTTCTCAACTCCTGATGTAGATGAAACTACTGATGGCTTAAAGTCAGATTTTATCAGTACTTCTGAAGAACTTTCTTTATGAGTTTTTAGAAAATTTTCATGGAAAGATGTGCATTCTTTCTCTTTAGAAGTTTCACCTGAAACAATTTTTCTCCCATCTTCAGTAGTTTTGGGGGAAAAATCTGTTGGTGTTTCAGTGTGATTGTACCTTATGCCAAACCTAACATTTGAAGCACTATGTTTGTTTAGCAGCAGTTGGTACCCCTTACAAGATTCTACCCATTTTCACAAGTGACCTTGGTGTCAGCAAGCTCTTTTCTGACATTTCCTAGGTCATCTATCATTATTTTAAGTTGTGCTTGGGTTTCAATAGCATTGTTAGTTAATTTAGAATTTTCTTTTGCTTTTGCAGCAAGTTTTCTTTCCAAATCACATTTCATCTGAGTGAATTTTCTCTCAGAGTCATTTGCTTTGCCTTGTAAGTGCACATTGGTCTCTCTTATGAGAGCAAAAGATTCTTTACATGAAGTTGAACAAAGTTTTGTTAAAGATTCTTTTGATACCTGAGACAAGGCAGATTTTGAGGTGCAACCCTCAAATGCCATTAATGCAAAATTCTTTCTGCCATTGTCAGGTTCTCCCCAGTTGATGTCAAACATTTTGTTGTCTGCATCAGGATTACACTCTGTGGTGTCAAAAGGAAGACTGCTCCAGTCAACATAGCCTGAGGTGAACAAGCTTTGTTGTGAGGGTTGTTGAGTCTGTGGAGGTTGTTGAGCAGCTGGAATGAGAGGGATTGATTGTTGGCTCTGCATCTGTTGAGCAGGCATCTGTACATATTGTACTTGTGGCACATATTGGATTTGTGGAGCTTGTGCCTGTACAAAATGTGCACTCCCCTGTGTTCCATTATTCCTATTATAACTAGGGTTATACAGATTTCCAGACTGAGATTGGTTGTAGCTAGAGCTTCTACACTCTCTAGCAAAGTGTCCCAACTTCTGACACTTGTGACATCTAAGTTTAGATTTGTCAAAACCAATTTTTGTAGAACTGTTAAGTCCTGGAAATTTCCTTCCTGACCTTTTGTAAAATTTGTTTGTTTTGATACTTAACATGGCCAGTTGGTGTAAAATGTCCATTTCTTCTAAGTCATCATTGCTGAAATTTTTTAAATCATCCATGATAAAAACACATGTTATCAGCATTTTGACTATATTCCTCATTGTCATAACCTGGGAATGATCTTTCTGATGAGATCCCAACAGTTATGTCAATGTGGTCAAAAGATCCAAAACTATTTGAACAAGTAGGTGAATCTTGTCTTAATAGTGTTGTACTACGTGGTAGATAGTCATCAGCAGTTTTACCAGAACTTTGCAACTTTTTCTTTTGATTAATTTCTCTTTCAAAAGTTAGTAATCTCCCATGTAATTTTGTAAGAGTGAGGGAGCTAAAGTCTGGTGAGGATCTTAGGACTATAGAGTATGTTTTCCCATTTTTCAGGTAAAGACCTTAAAAATCTATGAAGCATAGATACAGTTGTATAGGTCTGACCATTTAATTTTAGCTCAGATATTAATGAGGAGAATCTTTCAAATTGTTAAGTTAAAGTTTCCCCATTTATGTGAGCAAAAGTTTCATATTGTTGAGCCAGGATTTCTCTAGTGTTGGCAATCACCTCTTCAGTTCCTCCAAACTGTTCTTTGAGGCAGTCCCAAAGCTCTTTGGCACTATCACAATGTAATAGGCCAGAGTAGATTTCATTTGGGAGTGCCATTGCCAACATAGAGAAAGCTTTAGCATTAAGCTCAAGTTTTAGGAAATCATCATCTGTATAGTCTTTTGGGTCTTTTGTTATTTCTTCTTTAGTTTCAAGATTGATATTTACTGGTTTGTGAGGACCATATATCACAAATTTCCAGCAACCAGTGTTGGTCTGTGATAATGTAAGTGCCATTCTCCTTTGCCAGATATTGTATTCATTTCTTACTAGGATAGCAGGTTTATTGGCAGAACTAGTATTATGAGGATCCATTTTAAAGAGTATTGATTTGTCAAATATCTCTTAAAGTGATGGATGTTGATAGAAGTGAACTTTTAATCCTTTATTGAATATCAATAAGAGCCTGTGTCTGATTCTCAATGTGTTAGATTGATATGTGATCAGATAAACCAGTGCTCTGATACCAATTGTAGGATCAGTATTGCCGAGCTGGCGATGAAAGATACACAGATTTCTTGGTCCAAAGACAAATTTAGATCTTTGGTCAAGAAATACAATATCTTACGTGAGTGGGAGCCGGAGTTGCCGGAGAAAGGACAGACTCTGGTAGACTGCCTGGAGGGGAAGATATGCCTCTACGAGGCGTATTTTCAGAAGGGGTTGTTCCGGTTGCCGGTGTCCAGATTTCTGATCTCAGTTTTGCAGAAGTATGGGGTGCATATCTCTCAAATGAGCCCCTTTGGGGTGATGAGGGTTATGCACTTTGAAGCCACCTGCCGGTCGTTGAGGAGGGAGCCGGAGTTCGAGCACTTCAACGTGTTCTACAAGCTTGAGGTGAAGGAGTCCTGCTGGGTGTCCTTCGTTGAGTGGTCGAAGAGTGTTAGCTTGATCGTGCCGAAGAGCTCTCCTAAGACTCTTCGTGAGTGGAAGAAGTGTTTCTTCTTCGTGAAGAAGGAGGTTATCCCTGTAGAGTTGGCGAAGTTGGAGCTTTGCGCTGGGCAGAAGGCTCCTTCTTTCGAGGTTGTGAAGGATTTCCAGGAGGAGGCGTGGTTTCAGGAGCTCTGTGCGCATCCTAGTTGTGTGGATGACTTGGATAAGTTGGATGAGGGTATCCTTCGTTTGCTGGGGTTGAGCCGTCTGGGCGTCAGGGAAGGTTATGACGTGGCGCCTGTGGGTGAAGATGGGCCGCTGTCTGTTGAAGGTGAGTACTTTAGCTTTGTTTATATTTTGTTTTTCCTTTGTGCTTGACGCCTACGTCTGTTTTGCAGGCGAGTTGTTATTTGAGGTTTTTGCCGCCCGCGCTGTGAAGATCACGTATTTGGCGGTACCCGAGGGGGGGAGGGTGTCCGAGTTAGAGCTGAAAGTGGAGAACTTTCTGTTCCCCACGCTGATGGAAGGTGCGCCTACTAACCTTCAAGTCGGTTTGCTAATAAATCCCGAGCCGTTATCCGTGCGTACGACGGCTGGGATTGATTGTGTATTTTTATCCGACGATGAGTCGAGTGGCTCGTAGTCCGGTTTAATTGACCGTTCGCGTCGCTCTGCAGGTGGTGGTGGATCCAGTGCGTCTGCAGCTGCGGCGCCAGGTGGTGGAAAGGCCGGTGAATCCAGCATGGCTGAAGGAGTGACTACTGAGATTAAGTGTTCTGACCTTTTTTGAGCTTTTTGTGCTTTCTTATGTTCTGTAAGTTGATCTTTGTTTTCTTTGGTTGTAGGTCACAAGCGTAAACAGCCGGAGACTGTTGAAGAGAATGTAGCTAAAGGTCCGTCTCCTAAGCGGGCGGCAATAGGTGGTGGTGATGCTGATCCTCCACAGGGTTTGGAGATTGATCCCCCGCCCGTGCGTGAGCCCTTTTATAAGAAGGCTATGAAGAAAATGAGTAGTAAGGTGGTGTTTGTTTTTTGCTCAGAAGCACTTCTGACCTCTTTTGTCTGCGCCGTGCAGACGCGCGCAGACGTTTGGGGTCTACAGATTGTTTGTTTTTTGGAAGACATTTCACTCAAAAAGGTCTTCCTGACCTCTTCTTGGTGCAGACATTGACCTATGTCTTCCAACATCTTCCAACTTTTTTTTTCTTGTTCTTTTCTTTTCTCTTCTCTTATCAACAACAACATCATCAGATCTCTATCTTCTTCTTTATCTTTCTTCTTCTCCTCCTCCCTCATCCCCTCCTCCTCCCCGTTGTCCTCCACCGAACTCCTCCCTCCGCCTCCCTCTTCCATCCTCCCTTCACCGCCCTCCTCCCCTTCCCCTCCTCCCTCGTCTCTCTCCCCTCCTCCCTCCGCTGACCTTACAGGGAGATAAAGGGTTTGAAGAAGGTTGATTATTATATTATTATTATCACTTACAGATGAGGTCATTGTAATTGAGATTAAAAAAAAAGGGAAGAATGATTGGTAGTGTTTGTTTTGTAATAGGGAAGAAGAAATTAAGGTTAAAAAAAAAGAACTCTTCTCGTGTTCTACTTTTTTTATCTTCATCCATCTTGAAGTTGATTATCAATTTTTTATAGTTTTACTTTTTTGCTGTTCATCCATGTCTGCACCTTGAAAGTGATTATGTTGTATTTTATTGTTGCAATAAGTTAACAATCACTTGTAATAACTATAATGCTGTTTACAAATTTAGATTTGCTTTTGCTACCTATAAGTTGTAATAAATCATTTAGGTGGTGTTTGTTTTGTAATATGGTTAAGGTTATGGTGGTTTGTGGTGGTTTAAGGTGGTTATGGTGGGTTGTGATAGGTTATGGTTATGGTTAGGTTACGCTGCAGATGTTAAAAAACAAACAGTCTTCTCCTTGCAGACTGCAGACCTTTGGTCCACCTCTTCTCTTACAGATGTCTGCAGATGTGGTCCGCAGACTGCAGACCTTTTACCTCTTCAAAACCAAACAGCACCAAAGTGCTTTCTCTTCTTAAATGCGCCCTTTTTGTTTATTGAGTTTCTCTGAACAATTCTATCAAGTCTTTAATGCATCTTTCTTGTTTGCCTGTAGGTTCTATTCCTCCGTCTATGAAGCAATATCAGGAGGAGCGAAAGAAGAAGTTGGAAGAGGAGCGGGCCCGGGCTGAGGCTGCGCGTCAATCGGAGTTGGCGCGCAAAGAGGAGGAGGAGAATCGCGCCGTTGAGGCCGCTTTGAAGAAGAAGGAGGATGAAGCCCGGGCTCTCCAAATTGAGGTGGAGCGTAAGCGGGCCGAAGATGCTCGTTTGGCCAGCTTAGCTGAGGAGAAGGAGAAGGAGGAGGAGGAGCGCAGGCTGGCGTTGTTGAAGTAACATGAGGATCTGGTGAAGATCAAGAAGGAACAGGCCCAAGGGACGGGTGCTCAGGGCGGTGATGGCTCGTGGGTCGAGTCCGTTTTTGTGGATTTAGGTGAGAGGGACGTACAAGAAACGTCGCCTTAGGGGGTCGGGATCGATGATCCTAAGTTGAAGAAAGTTGAAGGTGGTGGAGCGTCTTCGAGTGGTCCTGCCTTTAGGTTGGACGCTCCGGTTTATATGCCTGGGTGGCGTATATCCGAAAGTTGCCGTTTCCTCAACCCGTTCGTGGCTGAGGAATTCGTTAACTATGCGCTTCCTCCCGCTGAGCGCGCTCACCATCGTTCTCAGAACCGGGGTACACTTTTCTCGGAGATGTGTATGAATTTGACACAGACTATGGGAAATTTGTACGCCCTTCACCGGGTAGAGGGTGAGTTTTTAGATGAACAGGTGTCAGTTGCAAGTGAAGTCGGGCGCCTGTCACGAGAGAAGGAGGTGTATGAGACAGCGCGGAAGCGGCTTTTGGAGCAGGTTAGGAAGTTAGAGTCCGACTTGCGCCAAAAGGATGCTGAAGCAGGAGAAAAGCAGAAGGCTTGGGCTAACTCGACGGCAACTGTAAATACGAAGTTGGAGCATCGTCGTCAGCTTGTGCAGAAGGCTGAGTCTGCGCTGGCTGAACAGAAGAAAGTGGCGGCGGCAAAGGCTAAGGAGATGGAGGAGCTATCCTCTAAGTATGCTACTGCGGTGAACGACCTTAAGGTGAAGGACGCCGATGTGGTAAGGATGACCACTCGGGTGTCTGAGCTGGAAGGTCAGATCAATGACCTTGTCAAGGAGAAAGAGGCGTGGCAGCTTGAGAGGACTCTGATGCTTGATGCTCAGAAAGCGTACTGTGAGAAGTCCTTGTGGATTATGTCTGATGGGATATCTGCTGTAAGGTGTCCTCTTTACTTTGTTGCATTTGCTTTGTTTCATCTTTTGTTTAACTCATGTAGCTGATGTCTTTGATGCAGGTCTTTGATCACTGTTGGAATGAGCCCATGATGGGTGAGCAGGTTGCGGAGGTGGTTGATGCCGCACGTACTACGGGCGTGCATAGTGGTTGGTTGGAAGGGTATTGGGCCATGACCGGGTCTTTGGCGTCGTATACGCCATTTATGTGACCTGCTATGAGCATGGAGTCGACATGGGCGTTAAGGTGTCTTGCGCCCATTTTGTCGGCCAGGCGTAGTCCTGCCAAGAATGCCTCGTACTCTGTTTCGTTGTTTGTGCTTGGGAACTCAAGGCGGACGGCATATGTGAACTCGATTTTGTCGGGGCTGACTAGGCGTAGACCTGCGCCTGCGCCCTGATCGTTGGAGGCTTCGTCTGTGTATAGTGCCCAGGTTAGGTGCGAATCTGGGACAGGCTTTGGGTCTTGTTCGTCCTTGCAATCTTGTATTTTATCAGTTGGAATTTCTGCGATGAAGTCTGCGAGGACTTGCCCTTTGATCGCGGGCCTTGGTTTGTAGATGATGGTGTGCGCGCCGAGTTCGATTGCCCATTTTGCTAGGCGGCCCGAGAGTTCTAGTTTTGAGAGTACGGTGTTGATTCTGTAATCTGTTAGGACATTGATAGGGTGTCCTTGAAAGTATCGCCGCAGGCGTCGTGAGGCATGTACGAGTGCGAGGACTAGTTTTTCCGTTGTGGAATACCTAGTCTCTGCGTCTGCAAGGGTGTGGCTAATGTAGTAGATTGGTGTTTGGACTTTGTTGCGTTCTACTAGGAGTACCGCGCCTATCGCTGTTTCAGATGTGGATAGGTACAGTGTAAGTGGTTCCTCTGGCAGAGGCGCTGTTAGAGTTGGTAAGTAGGTCAAACACTGCTTCATTTCACGAAAAGCCACTTCTGATTCTGGGGTCCAGCGGAATTGCGTCTTTTTCAGTACATTTCTTAGGGTATGAACAAAAGGAAAAGACTTGAACGCGTAGTTTGATAGGAATCGGTTTAGAGAAACTAGGCGTCCCATCAGCGTCTTTACGTCCTTTATTGAGTTTGGTGATGGCATGCGTTAGATAGCTTAAACTTTCTCCGGGTTCGGTTTGAAACCGCCATTAGTGACAATGACGCCTAAAAATTTCCCTTCTTCTGCTCCGAATGAGCACTTTCCCGGGTTGAGTTTCATCTTGATTTCGCGCAGCTGTTCGAAGGTGCGCTGAATGTCCAGCAGCATGGTGTCTTCTTGGGTGCTTTTGATTACCAAGTTGTCGACGTAAACTTCAAGATTAATGCCGATTTGGTTGATGAAGGCATGGTCCATAAGGCGTTGGTAGGTTGCGCCAGCATTCTTTAGTCCGAAAGGCATTTTGGTTTAGCAGTATACCCCTCTGTCTGTTCTGAAGGCAGTTCGGTCTCCGTCTTCATAGGCCATCTTTATTTGATGGTATCCTCGATATGCATCGAGGAAACATTTGTATTTAAATGGCGCTAGAGAGTCTACCTTCAGATCGATCTCTGGTAGGGGGTAGTGATCTTTGGGACATGCTTTGTTGAGGTCTTTGTAGTCGACGCACATGCGCCAAGACCCATTCTTCTTGAGGACCATAACAGGGTTAGCTACCCAGGTTTGGTTGTTGCATTTTCTTATGATGCCTGCTTCGAGTAGGTCATCGACTTGCTCGTTCAAGGCTCTGACCCTGTCGGGACCCAGTGGACGTTTTTTCTGGGCTACCGGGCGCGCGTCCTTGTAGGTGTTGAGGCGGTGTTCGGCTATGTGTCTTGGGACGCCGATCATGTCTGATGACTGCCAGGCGAAGATGTCTTTGTTTACCACCAACAGTTGTTTTAGGTGTATTCTTACTAGGGATGACAGAGTCGGCCCCAAGGTGATGGTTTGTTCGGGGAAGGCCGGGTTGAGAACCCATTCTTCTTCTTTTAGTGAGGGTGGTGCCGGCGGCGCAATGTCTCCCGCCGGCTCAGTTGTCATGAGGCATTCTTGGTTGCCTCGTATGTATGCAATCCCCGTGGGTGTTGGAAAACCCATGGTTTGGTGAGGAGTCGATGCAGAGGAGTTGAAGTTTTCCAAACCTTGTCTGCCCATCAATATGTCGTATGAGGAGTTGGCTGGAATGACATGAAAGGTGCAAATTTCTGAGCGGGTGTGGGTCCCATCATCAAGTGTGACTGTAAAGTCGAACTTACCAATGAGGTGGATGACTTCGTTGAAGAATCCTGCGATGGGTGCATCTGGTTGCAGGCGTGCTTTGTCTTCATCATCGAGTTGGTCGAAGCACTGCTGATACATGATGTCGAAGCTACTTCCGCCGTGACACACCATCTTGTAAATTCGGTATTGTCCGAACAGTGCTGTGATGGTGAGTGGGGTTGTTGACTTTGTGCCCCCTGGTATTATTGGGAGGATGACTTGGGCCTCCCTCCAGTTTCCGGATGTCACGACCTCTGCTTGTTGCGTCGTGTTCGCCATGTCGGTGCGGTTTGGTTTCCGCTTGATGTTGCGCGTCATATTGTACTGTTGGTTGTAAGCGTCGCGGATGTGATGTGTTTTGATGTCTTTGATGGCCTTGGGTTCGTCTTGTCGGCGAGCGCCGGCGCGGACGTTTTTGACCAGGTTGGCCAACTTCCCGGAGCGTAGGGCTACCTCGATCTCCATCTTGAGGTTGTAGCAGTTGTCGGTATCGTGACCCACATCTTTGTGGAAGTCACAGAATCTGGTGTTGTCCACATTCTTTCTTTTTGTGCCCATGGGCTTTGGGAGCTTGAAAGTTACCTCTCCAGTTGAGAGGACTTGCGACAACACCTAGGATGGTGTTTTGGTAAGGGGGTCCAGTCTTGGTTCTGGCGGCCGCTGTTGTTTGCTACCGATTATGTTTCTGGCGTCGCCAGAGGTTGAATATCGGCCTTCGTCGGTGGAACCTGAAATACGGTTCCAGACAGACGCTCGGTTATTGCTGCGACTGCGGCTGTTGCTAAAGCTCCCTCGTTGGTTTTGGCGCATCGTTTTTGGTTGCCCGCGTATAACTTTGAAATGCGGACAACCTCTTCCCAGGAATCTGGGACGCCGTCTTTCCCTTGAAGGGTGTGTTGGAGGCCATCGTCGTTGACGTTGGCCAGGAAGGAGGTCCGAGTTGCCTCGTCTCCCTTTCCTAACTGGAGTGCTTCTCTGTTGAACCGCACGATAAAGTCTTCGAGCGGTTCTGTGTCTCTCCGTTTGCACAGAGAGATCTGCATTTTGTCGCGCTTGTGGCGACGCTGCTGGCTGAAATGTAGCGAAAATTTGTCTATCAGCTATTTGTAGCTGTCGATGCTTCCAATGGGGAGGTTGTCAAACCAGACCCTGGCGGCCCCGGTAAGTGTCTGGGCGAACATGTGGCACCAAACGGGTAGGGTCCATCCGATGACGGCCGGGTCGGTGAGGCCGTCATATATTCTGACGTTGGTCGGGAGGCGTTACCTTGGCGGTATTGGTGCTTGTGATATGCGCCGTGTAAATTTGGATTTGTCCGCGAAGGCGGTTGGCCTATAAGGGAGTGACAAGTTTGTGGTGGCGTCGTCGTTGTATCTGTTTAGTCGCTCCCGTCTGTAGTATGGGCTGTGACGGTAGTCCCTGGAGGCATCATCCTCCCATGAACTCTCATCATAGTTATCCTTATCGAACTGGTTGTGCTCTGCGCGGGCCTGGTCCGTAGGGAGTTGCCCTGGACCTTCCCCGTGACGGGCAGCAGCCGTCGTTCGTGCGGGTGGTTTGGAGGAGGAACCCGCGATGGCTTTGCCGGTGCATCGGCGGCGTTCCAGCTAAGCGTCCATAACACGTTTCTGGCTTTCGTACCAGTCGTTGTTCAAGGCGTCGATCTCTTCCTCGGTTGGAGGTGCTGGATCGGTGGGTTGGAATTCTAGGTTTCTGGGGGTGACGACGGGGTGTTATTGGTTGTTGTCGTGGTCCCCAGATGTTGGGTGAGATCCTGGGGTGGCGGCGGTGATGTCTTCGACGACCCTAGATGGTGAGAATACTCTTTGAGGTGAAGTGTTCATTTTTCAAATGTGGGTTAATAGGTATGTTTGTTAAAGCTGTTGTGTTTAGAGTATTTGTGGACGTCCCACGGATGGCGCCAATGAAGAAACACAGATCCTGGATTACCGAACAAGCGCTAATCCGAGGAGTGATTCTACGGTATTTGATAAAGAGAGTGTGTTTATAAAATACGTGAAGGTCTAAGGACAAGACCAAGGAGTTTAGAAGACTACCAGTTAGAAGAGCCAAGCCTCTAAAAGTTAGTGAAATAAACAAGGGGTTGAAGAAGGTACGAAGGAGTCCGTATTCTTCTTGAGTGAAAGTATATGTGATATTAGATGCCAACAAAAGGAGAAGGTGCTTCTTCTTTTATAGTACCTAGCTACCATGCTTTCTCAGCCCATCCTCTACCCTTGATGGGGCCCGGCCCAGGTAGAGGTGTCTCCAAGAATCCGGCCCAAGTCCTTAAGCCCATTTGGTGCAAGTAGGTTTTGATAAAAAAAGGAGAAAGTAAAATACTAAGGGGGGATGTTATCGTCCTGACGACTGTACACGTGGCGCCCATCGAGTGGACGCTGGTGGTCGGCGGACACGTGGCACCCGCCAATTGGTAGACCGAGGGCGGTGGGTTATCATACCTTTCTTGGACCTCGAGACAGGTTGAGAAAGTCTGCTTGTCAGGAAGATATCTTGGCTGGGAGGCTGCCTCGTCGTCGTCCTTTCTGCCTGTCAGAGTGAGAGCCGTCTCTGATTGGAGAGGAACTCTGACGGGCAGCGTGTTGCGTCAGAGATATTTTGTCTGGGGCAGGTGTGAGTCCCAAGGCTGCCCTAAAAGGTATCTTCCAATTGTGTTGACGAAGCTTCATTTGGCTTGCTGGGGAAGCTTCGAAGCATGTTGGGTCCGCCGACGTAGAACAGGCGGACGATGTTGCGCCTGGCGTCGATTAGGCGCCAGGGTGTATCGCCGACGTAAAACGGGCAGGGTAATGCTACTTCTGGTGTCAGTTGGATGCCAGATGTATCGCCGACGTAGAACGGGCGGGTGGACGCCAGACGTTCCGCTGACGTAGAACGGGTGGATGGACGCTAAACGATCCGCTGACGTAAAACGGGTGGATGGATGCTAGGCGATGCCGGTTCTAGTTGGGCGATGGTATGGTATTTGTAATGTTTTGATACCATATTCCTTCAGATAGGGTTCTAAAACTTTGAAATCTGGACAATCCAATCTAACCAAACTAGGGGTTGTTTGGTTGATTAAGTACTGAATCATTAAGAGGTCTGAATTGTTTAGAGGCTCTGAATGATTCTGTTTGGTTGATTAAGTGATGAATCATTAAGAAATCTGAATGGTTAAAAGACTCTGAATGATTAAGTATTGAATAATTAAGCTATGCATCAAGTCTAAATAGTTCAACTTTTAATTATTCAATTCAAAGCTTTTTTTTAGGTTAAAACAGTTTGAATGCTGAACTATTTAGAGCTGAATTGTTTAGAGCCTTATTAAAAAGCTACCAAAAACATGTCCTAAATTGTTACCCGATCTGATGGATAGTCCTGATTTTAGAAGAATATGAGATTGAATTCGGCTACTTTCTGATATTCAAGTGAAAAGTTGATGCAAGATTCAAGAGTTATTCTTTAGATTTCTTTGTTTGTTTCACATTAGTTTTATAGATGAATTCTACCTACGGAATCTTTGTTTCCTTTAGTTTAACGGGTTAGCATCAAATATTAAGTATTATTTTTTATTTTTTTTAAGAATGATAAGAAGAATTCTAGTCAATTAACTTTAGATTAATTTGAGGGAAATGCTTGATATTAAATTAGGTGAAGAGCATCAAAAGAAAAGTCAAATTTATTGACACATACAAGACACAAGTTAATTTACCATCATTTTAAAACGTCTATAATTTTCATACGACATTTAAAAAAAAAACTTCACCATATTAACGAGCGTTTTTTATCTTTAATAAGGGTATGATATTGGTGTATAAAAAGTAAAGAAATACGTATTAAATGGGATTTTTTACATCAATGTGTCTTCTGCTCCTTTATTTCTTATGTTATTAGTATACACATGTGTGTTTTTAGTCTGCAAAATGTTTTAACTTTGTCCATTGTGTTTTTAGTATGCTTTTCATTATATTTTACGTTGTTCATTGTGTTTTACGCAACTGAGTTTTTGTGTTTCTACTATACATGGTGTTTTAGTCTATTGTTTATTGTGCTTTAGTCTGCTATGCATTGTCTTTTTAGTCTGCAATTTATTGTATTTTTAGTTTGTTGCCATTGTGTTCTAGCATGTTGTTCATTGTATTTTATAACCTATTGTCCATTGCGTTTTTAGTTTAATACTCATTATGTTTTACGTTATGTCCATTGTGCGTGCTTTATGCAACTGAGTTTCAAATATTTTGTTCAAAACTATAACATCAAGGTACTTATATTAAAGATAAAAAGACGCTCGATTTTATGATATATTTCTTTTAAATACAAACGTAGAAAAAAGTTACGGAGTTTAAAAAGTGGGGGAGGGGGCAGCATGTGACTTGCATGTGCATGTTTTTGCTATGTGAGAATTTTTGTGCATATTTTTTCCCCGTTTTTTCCCTTCTTTGAACACATATCACTATATGATGGATTCGCATACTTCTAAAAAGGTCTATTTAGAAATTGCATTAATTGTTATAAACTTTGTTAAAATGAAAATTATTATAAAAAAGGTTTATTAAAAAAAAAACCAATCAATACGATCAGTACAGGTCAGTGCAGGCCTATATGAGGCTTATACGGAAGGACCTATACGTCAGACGTCAGTATTAACCAATACGAGACGTATAGGTCCAATAATAATAGTTTTTTGTCTGTTGTTGTCTAGCCTTGGAAAGTGAGCTATGTACCCTATACGCTCCATATTGACAAATACAATCCGTATATGATAATAATATTACCCGTTATAAATGCTAATACTTTGGTCACTCTAATGCATAGATCACATTTTCATGTTCAAAAGTAGTATGTGATTTTAAGTGAGCGAATGTGGAGTTAAAATAGGGGTGTGAATTTCTGACATGATCTGAAAACACAACTCAAACTTAAGATAAAATTAGCGGGTTTGGATTTAGTCTAAATATTTGGGTTTAGTCTAAATAGGTTCGGGTTAGGTTTGAGTTTGGGTTGAACCTGCGAACCCGTTTAGTTAAACGGGTCGGGTTTGGGTCAACCCAAACGGATTGACCCGTTTAACCTATTTATACTATATATTGTTTTTTACAATATGTTTTATCTTATAAATTAAACCGGTTAAGTATTTTATGCTACACTTATAACTTAAAATAGAAATTAGTATTAGATTTTATAAATAAAACATAAATGTTTAATATATGTTTGTGTTTTTTGTAGTAAAATTTTAATTTTAATACATTAGTTTGTGAAAAAAAATCAGGTTGAACGGGTCGGGTTCGGGTTCATATGTATCTCACAATTTTCGGGTTCGGATCAGGTTCGGGTTTATGTAAAATTTTCGGGTTCAGGTCAGGTTGAGCCCGCCAACCCGCGAACCTGACCCATTAAGCACCCAAGTTAAAATAAAGCATCGTCAAAATCCACAAAGAGCAAGACAAGTCAAAAGTAACGACCTTGACACAGCCTTGATTTATTCAAATTACCATACTATGCCTGTCCCAAATTGCAATAATGTATTCACAAACCACGTCATGCAATTAAGTTCACAATTGCACTTTGCTGCAAATTACCACTTACGTGCCGTGTTTCTCATTTAAAGTTGGTGGACTTTCATATCGATTGGTAGGGGATGTGAAACAAGCGATTGCTTTGATTAGATTGAGAATGGTTCTTATATCGAGTGATACAAATGTACCAAGTAAGGACACTTATGTGTGCTAATCACACAATGATGATTGTTTAATAAGCGAAATGATGATAACTTGGCTTGAGACCATGACTAATTATTGGAACATGATTAATGATTGATTGAAAATGAATGTAACTGCATGTAAGATTACCGCTAGTGTATTTCATATGAGATTTATTATGAAAGATGAATCATAGATGAATAACACTAGTTTATCTTCCTGAGCTTTTCAAGATAAATAAATCTAATTTGAAGTGATAAAATGTGTGTACATAAAAGTAATAGGTCTTTTTTACACACACACACACACACACATATATATATATATATATATATATATATATATATATATATATATATATGTAGGTATAGGTTCCTGTACAAAGTACATTTTTCGTACAAAATGTGAGAAGTCTATATAGTCATTGTGTTTTAAAGTTTGGCTATAATGTTTTTTATTCCTTTTGCATTGATTTTATATAGAAAAGCACCAAACGTTACAATTTAAAACACAATCAAATGTATTCTAGACATTCAATTTAAAACGTGCATTTTTCGTACAAAGTGTGAGAAGTCTATATAGGCATTGTGTTTTAAATTTTAGGCATGATGTTTTATGTTCCTTTGGCATAGTATTATATAGAAAAACACAAAAATTAACAATTTAAAACACTAATTAATGTATTCTCGACATGCAATCTAAAACACCCTACAAAGAAAGTAATCAGTGTGTTTTAAATTTAATGTCTAGAATACATTTGATTGTGTTTTAAATTGTAACGTTTGGTGCTTTTCTATATAAATCAATGCTAAAGGAATAAAAAACATTATAACCAAACTTTAAAACACAATGAATATATAGATTTCTCACACTTTGTACGAAAAATATACTTTGTACAGGAACCTATACCTATATATATATATATATATATATATATAGGGTAGGGATCATACGAGAACCAACTTTATTGTGAGAACCATGAGAACCAATGTGAACATGGGGCAATTTTGTAAATATCACTTAAAAACTAAAAAAATCTAAATCATCCCTCCATAAAGCTTCATCTTCTTCACCAACTCTACTACTTTCTCTTTATCTTCTTCTTCATCATTATTTTGTAAGCTAACTTTTTCTGCAACTTATTATCGATCATCTACATCCACTAAACAACTCTACAATACTACTCATACTACTACTACAACAATACCTTTGCGTACTCCCAACCAATCGATCCTCAACAAACTCAGGTACGAAATTAGTCTTGGCTTTAGCTCCTTGAATGTTTAATAGCAGCGGTATCGTAAGATCTAGCAGCTTCTTCAGCTGAATTGAAGGTACCTAGCCAAACCCTAGCTTTACGAAACAGATCTCGAATTTCTGTAGCGTATTTACCCCATGGTCTCTTCCTTACGCCTCTATACCTGATTTCTGTTGTAGATCCTGATTGTTTGATTGTTGGTGGTCTGATTGGAGGCATGGATGAGGAAACTGGATAAGGAATGGAAGAAGAAGAAGAAAAAGAGGTAACATTCTAAGAAAAAGAGGTAACAATGTCATATTGCTCTTTTTTTTTTTTTTTTGACATTTTAGGCTGGATTATTTTACATTAATTGAAGTACATGGGAAATAAATAACCACAAATTTGTCTCTTCCCTAAAAGTACAAGCTATATCCAGTAAATGAAGATGGTAATTTGTCAAAACGTGTTACATCTTGTTGTGATTGTACTGCTCGTTGCTTATATTAGTTGCATGGAACAAAAATTGTAGGACATTAGATTCATGAAATGAAAGTATTATAAGTTGTTTCAAGTTTTTATCTTGTGTAGTTTTATGTTTTGGGCTTGTTTTGAGAAACTGTGTTGTTAGTATTATCAAAACGTAGTTAATGGCCTAAAATGTCAAAAATTGACGAGGTGCCATTTTCTGGTATGCACATGTCCATTAATATTGTTAATGCACGTGTGCAAAACGTAGTTTATAATGTTAAAAGTAATGTTAAAGCACAAACTGTTATAATTAGGCCATTAACAATAATGCATGTGTGCATTTGTTTTGTTGTATTAACAAAGTAATGGTGTTGCACATGTGCATTCAAGTCGAAATATCGGTTTTCTTATGCGTTTTTATTGATTGTAGCTAATAGATGGGAAAAAAATCAAAGAAAGTAACATTTGTATTACAATCGAGGGATAAAGGAACAAAAATGTTACCGGATGCAATTGAAGATAGTGACACGATTGTTGATCAGAAATTTGAATCAGGTTGGTATTATTTGTGTTGTCTGGATGTACTTGGTAGTTACTTTATTCCGTTTATTAGTTATGTTCTTTATTTATTGTATAGCAGAAACTAATCGAACTCCATTTGATCTCCCAGAATCAGAAGCTGATAATGTAATGGATGTTTATCAAGAAGTTGAATCAGGTTGTTATTATGTATTAAGTACATTTATATTGAAATGCAAATGTGCATATGTGTAGTTTTATCTTTTGAAATATTAAATGATTGATGTTTACTCACACAAAATATCCTATGTGCAGGTTTAGAATTAAAAAGGAAGGTTCAAACGATGTCAAACAAGCATAAACATATTGAAACGACGAATAACGATGGTATGTTGATTTGCGCAATATTTAACATATATTGTTGATTATGCACATGTGCATAATTATGGATGAACGTGATATATTGTGTTTTATGACAAATGTGTGTGCAGATGCAAGTACAATAAAGAAAAAAATATCAAAGCGTATTAAAACGGTGGTAATGAAGTCAGCTCAAAAGAAGGTTATGAAAAAAGAAAATTGGCGTTTGAAACAAACACGCGTTACAAAACATCAACTTTGGTTGGGGATAAGGAAATTGTCAAACAAACAAAGAAGTTTGTATAACATTTTGTGTAATGTATGTTTGGTTTAATATTTTGTTATATTGGTGAACGTGAGGTTGTGAGATAATTAGAATTTTGTATGTAGGTGGTTAACATAGTTGGTTTGTAATATGGATATTTTCTTTTTGTTATCGTTTGTTTTATTAAGTTAATACGTTTGGTATGGACTACATGTAGTTGTATGATATAAACAAATTTGTATAAAAACTTTGTTATTTGAAGGGTGATATATGCATATATGTATGCCCGAAAGTTAAACCGATAAAAAAATCTAACAATATTAGTGAAATGCACATGTGCATGCAATACACGTTTCTTATTTTATAGGTCTTATATAGATGTGTTTTAAGTTTATTCATGTTTGTTGTCATACACATGTTTTATTTTCAATTTATGTTATAATATGCATGAATAAACACTTGACGAGTTTGAATGTATTTTGTATCTCACATTGCGTCCATTTAATGATCATTGAATAGAATTTGTGACCCCTTATATATCTGTATCGCATCCATTTTATAATAATTTAAGTATGGTAATTGACAATTCATTCAAAAGTGTGATTTAATAGTGAAATGCACATGTGCATACGGTGTATTTCTGTATATATAACAGTGAAATGCACATGTGCATCATGGATGACGTCATATGACGTCACAACAGCCATTTTTTTATTTTTTTTATTTTTTTTCGAATTAATAAAGCAAAATAATCATTTTGGTGTTTTTACTTTTTTTATTTTTTTATTTATTTAGGTTATATAAATTTTTTTTTATTTTTTAATGGAGGGGTTTTTGTAGACACCCTTCATATTTACAAAAATGCCACATGTTCACACTGGTTCTTTGGTTCTCTCCCTAAATGGTGGTTCTCAAATGATCCAAATCCTATATATATAATATATATATATATATATATATATATATAGGAGTTGGATCATTTGAGAACCACTATTTAGGGAGAGAACCAAAGAACCAAGTGTGAACACAAAAACCCCTCCACCAAAAAATAATAATAAAAAAATTATATAACCTAAAAAAATAAAAAAAGTAAAAACATCAAAATGTTTTTTTAGTGTTAATCTTTCTGAAAAAAAATACAAAAAAAAATAAAAAAAAAACAAAAAAATGGCCTTTTTTACGTCATAATTACGTCATATACCGTATGCACATGTGCATTTCACTATTAGAGCACACTTTTGAATAAATTATCAATTGCCATAATGAAATGATCATTTAAATGGACGTGATATGATATATAAGGTGAAAAAAATTTTATTCAATGATCTTTAAATAAACGCGAAGTGCATTTCACTATTATAGTTAGGTTTTTTTTTTCATGGGTTTAGCTTTAGAGTTTAGTTTTTAGGTATGATGGGAATGTGGTTAGAGTTTTTGGGGTTGTTGGTGAATAAACTTAAAAAAACCCCTATATAAAACTATAAAATAAGATAATTGTACTACATGCACATGTGCATTTCACTATTATAGTTAAGTTTTTTAATGGGTTTAGCTTTAGGGTTTAGTTTTTTGGTATGGTGGAAGAGGGGGTATCTTTTTGGGGGGATGGGATGGAGCGTTTTGGTTTTTGGGGGGTATGGGGTTAGCTGCACATGTGCATTTCACAATTGGGGGGGGGGGGGGGGGGGTTGGGGCGGTATGGGGGATGGGGGGTTTAGGTTTTTAGGGAGTGAGGTGGGTGGGTTTAGGTTTTTAGGGGGTGAAGGTGGGGTTTTTAGTTTTTTTTTTTGTTTTAATAATGAATAAAATATTAGAGTAAATTCCTTTTTAAGTCTCTGTGTTTTATTGATTTTAACTATTTGAGTCCAACATTTTAATTTTTAATATTCTGACTCCTAGTGTTTTAATTTTGTAACCCTTTGAGTCCAATTTTGTAATGACGTTAATCAAGTATGTTAAGTATAGGGGTATTTCAGTCATTTAACACCTAGGTGCAACTTTCTAATGCGTAATGTATAAGGAACAAGTCTTTAATGCATAAGTTTTAATAATATATAAATAAATACACACGAACACCTGCACACCTCTCTCTCTCTCTCTCTCTCTCTCTCTCTCTCTCTCTCTCACACACACACACACACACACACACACCTGCACACCCATACCCACGACCACCCCACTCTGCCTGACCACCGCCGCTGACCACCACCGCATCTCCACCACCGTACAACAAACACACACACATACCTGCACATACCCAAATGACGAATTGAAGAGACGAGCGATGGAGATGAACAGACGGCCGACCTTTCTTCTTTGGCGATTTACATATCAACCCCCCTGCACTTCCACCACCGCCTCACCCCCACCACCCACCCCCTACATATCTGCACCAGAGATTTACAGATCCACAGAGAGAGAGAGAGAGAGAGAGAGAGAGAGAGAGAGAGAGAGAGAGAGAACACACGAGCGATGGACGACGACGGAGATGAACAGAGGGCTAACTGAAGGTGTATGGTGGTGGTGGATTTGATACAACGACGAATGGTCAGTCGGAATAGCTCGTCGGAGAAGGTGATCGGAGTTGGTCATCTCCGGTCATCGTTGATTTCAGTTTGAGATTTGAGGATGAAATTAGACAGCTGCTTATATTTTTGCTTCAATTGGATCTTGTCAGCTGCTTATCGGTCAAGCAATTCAAGTGCTCAAGTTTGAAGGTGCACTCCCAGATCTTACAACGATGATGCTAGAGCCCGGCTATTTCAGTTTGAGATTTGAGGTTGTTATCATTTTTTTTGTGTATTATGTTATCTTGATTTGTGGTGGGTTGTATTTATATGTAAATAGCCTTCTGATATTAGCTAAATGAGGGATATTTGGTGGTCGGAATCGGAGACTGGCCTGGTGACTGTGGTGGTGGTAGAGGAGAAGGGGGTTGTGGTGGCAGAGGTGTGGTGGAGGGGTGAAGAAGAAAGAGTGTATGAGAGAGAGAGAGAGAGAGAGAGAGAGTGTGTGTGTGTGTGTGTTGTGTGTGAGAGAGAGCTTTATTATTATTATTATTATTATTATTATTATTATTATTATTATATTTTATTTTATTTATGCATTAAAGACTTGTACGTTATACCTTATGCATTACAGAGTTGTACCTATGTGTAAAATGACTGAGATACCCTTATAGTTAACTGACTTGGTTAACGACGTTAGAAAATTGGACTCAAACCATAACAAACTTAAAACACTAGCACTCAGAATGTTAAAAATGAAAACGTTGGACTCAAGTAGTTAAAATCAACAAAACTCAGGGACTCAAAAAGGAATTTACTCAAAATATTAATATACTTACATGGGGGTAAAAATCTCTTACACCGGTGTAATTTGGTGTAAATTAATATATTTTTTTAATTTTTTTTACAGTGGGGTTTAAGTGTTTTACACAAGTATGCAATAAAAAAAATTCGCATTTTACGTCGAGTTCTCGCGAGTTTTCACAACTCTTCAAGTTCTCAACGGATCCTAACCCTATATATATATATATATATATATATATATATATATATATATATATATATATATATTTATGTATATGTATATGTGTATATATGTATATGTATATGTGTATATATGTATATGTATATGTGTGTGTGTATATATATATATATATATATATATATATATATCGAAAGCTATGCGATTCAAATGAGATGCCCTTAGAGCATTCACAGTAGCGGTTTCATCTCCATCTCTATAATACACTAAAAATCACTACCATTCTCTCTCCTTTTCTATTTAATAATATTTTTTCTATACTTTTATCATTACTTTTTCTCTCACTTCTAATCACAGCCACTTTTAAAAATATTAAAAAATTATGGAGGATGAATAGTGTCTCTTCCAATTTTACTGGTGAACAGCGTCTCCTCTAAATATTTTCTCTCTTCTCTACTCACAAGCAATTATACTCACTCTATAAAAATATAAATATCACACTCACACCATTATGAATGAGCTAATGTGAATGCTCTTATCCCCCTTTCAACTATAATAATAATAATAATAATAATAATAATAATAATAATAATAATAATAATAATAATAATAGTAATAGTAATAGGATGACTAGAAATTTCCCCAATCGCAATCTTTCATGTGGCAATCTTTTTATAAAGTTATGTTTAACCTTTTTTAGTCAACATTCCGATATAATTTTTATTAAGACTATAATAAGAAATGGAGAAGAGAAAGAGGGGACCATTCACACATGTGGCACTTGTGATGTCCATGTGTGAAAAGTGAAAATTGTGAGGAGTGAAAGAAAGGGGGTGGGGAGTGAAGGGAATAATATTATTTAGTGGGAGTGTTAAAGAAAAAAAACTGGCCAATCAAAAATTTACACATCAAACTCAAGCTCTCCTCCACGCCCATGGAAAGTCTCCCGCCTAAGGGGCTCCCCCCCTGCCCCGCTTCTGTACTCTTTAAGAATGAAGTTGTATTCAAAGTAAATTAATTTTTGGTATTGTAAACTAGAGATTAGAATCTTTTACCGAGTATTAATACCATACCAAATCAAATAACATTAGTGTTGGTACGTGTGTTCATTTTATGGTCTTTGTTTTTTATACGAAATGGTTCCGAACCTAGCATGAATTGACCAAGCAAACTCAACATCGCCACCCGTATTTATTTTTATGGTTTTCGGTTTCAGTATTTTCCGGTGTTTTTATACTACTGTTACCGATATTAATATAGATCATTGTAAATCATGTTTTAATACTTTTATTTTATCATGTACATGCTTGTTCACGCAGGGGCGAAGAATTGGAAGGGCCCAGGGGTGCCCAGCCCCCACTGTTTTTTAGCTTAGTTAGGTAAATTTCTCTGTTTTCGTCCGAAAAAATTTGTATATACTGAGTCTGGTCCCACCGATATGAAAAAAAAAAAAAAAAAAACGGGTTTCATGAATTTCGGTCCCTACCATTTAAAAGTCCAAACTCCGCCTTTGTCTTCACACATCACGTGCCGAATAATAAATAGTTTTATAGAATTACAAAGATAAGTAAATAAAAACTTACAATTACAAATTGAATGCAAATTACATTGCTCGAAAGTCAATAGACGAAACGGCTACGTCTCTTTCTCTCACTTGAGTGATGTAGCTGTCTAGATCGACCATAACGTCAATGCAGAACTTATCTACCGTGTGGCTTAGGTAAGACAGCTTAATGCTTATCATAACAAACATAAACAAATCAAACTAATTTGTGAACTCATTTGAAGATAAGGTAAATTACATTATCTAAATGATCAGAAACCAAATATAAAATCAAAATATTGTTACGGAACACATCTTGAGATATAATTCTTTAAATATTTACAATTACTTAAAAAAAAAGAAAAAGAAAAACCCATTCCATGTTGAGGGTGATAATTACTTCATGTAGTATCTTAAAGAGCATGGTTAGATAAAATAAAAACAAAAGAAAAAGAAAAAGAAAATCATATGTAGTAGAAGTTGGTGTGTGATCTCATCAAAACCGAAGAAATGAAGTTAGTGACTCAAAGACTTGTTCTTGGCAAGGAATGGTTAGACCCATGTCATGATCGAACCCGAACTCTTCTTCGGCTTGGTGGAGCAGGCTCTGGAACTCAGGCCGCGATAGGAATGAGATTGGTACCACATATCGGCTCCGGTTGTCGCCAACGTAGACGACAAAATGACCTTTGGGTACGTCATCATAGTGTTGTTTCTTTCCTATGCTTGAACATCTCTTCATAATATGTTTAATAAGTGCTGCTTGTGAGAGCTTTGTTGATGACTTCTTGATGGCCATTCAATTAAGGATCTATAATTTTGAGAAAAAAAAAATGCTCTTTAGAGAGAGAGAGAGGAGTTTATGACTCGAAAGGTGGTATGCCTTGTATGAATAAGTCTGAGTATTTATAGGGTACTATGTGATAATAT
Organism: Ambrosia trifida; assembly: GCA_028751855.1. Classification (NCBI taxonomy): domain Eukaryota; kingdom Viridiplantae; phylum Streptophyta; class Magnoliopsida; order Asterales; family Asteraceae; genus Ambrosia; species Ambrosia trifida. Next base: position 17,897,739 of record CM054123.1, on the reverse strand, counting down.
GAATGTGGTTCATAAGCAATTCTCACATGCCACTTGGTGTGTCTCACTCGTATGTATTCTTAACGGGTTAAGTGACCCTATTAATCCTTAAAAGGTTTTAGACTTCATTTATTTTATAAAAGAAATTTTGACTCCAATGCCTGAAACAAAGAGAAACACTGTGTTGATCAATTCCTTAAACATAATACATAAACTTAATAATAAATCAGACGTACCAGTTTGTCCAGTAAAGTTTGATAGGGAAGACGGCCATGCCATGAGGATGATTACGCTGTTCGAGTTTCCGTTTAGGGTGTACAGTTAGGATGACTTAAAGAGATCTGGGATCTTGTTTTTAGAGAGGAGAGGAGGACGGTTTTGTGTATGTAAATAAAGGTGTTCGTTAGCCTCAAATCCCTCCTAATGATCTCTATTTATACACTCGGGGAAACCCTATTTTATGGTTTAGTAAGGGTAATTACGTCCATCACATAAAGACCAGTTAAACCAATTTGTGTATTGAGGTCATTGATCATTTATTAGATAAATGATTATAAGGGCCACATAATAATAGAATATATAAATATATTCTTACATTCTTCCACTTGGCCAATTAATCATTTATTATGAGTACTAGTGGGTTTACCCGTGCGTTGCGACGGGATTCAAAAAAACTTGTAATACGGTAGCAGTTTTCCCATCACGCATTGCGGCAGTTAAATCCTGTCGACAAACACTTATTCTTTAAAGTTTGGTTCGTATTGCTCGACTTATTGTATAAAGTTCTAAGAAAATGATAAGGGGAGGGTAGTTCTTGACGCTTCTTAAGCAATCCCTCCTCTTGCTTAATGACTTGCTTATACACACAGTCATTAATCAATTAAAGAAAGCAACACAAGAATTTGAGAAGAAAATCCTTCTTGGAAACAATTTTTACCAACAGATTCAACTTTAGTGTCATAACGACCTAATACACATACATGTAAATTAAAAAAACACAAAGATTTCAAATAAGTATCAAAATCATTAAAGAATTAGTTCCAAATTAGAAGCGGGTAATTTTTTCACATAACTCCCGAACCCAAACTAAGAAAAAAAAAAGTCGAGTATTTGTTCTTGGGTGATACACTTGCGGTGTAATTGATTGTAAGATGTCTTTTTTATCATTTATGTTTCTTCTTTTATTTATGTAGGTGAGTCATAGTTGTAATCTTATTCTTTGTTTGTAATGCTTTTCTTAATAAAAAAATATTATTTTTCCCAAGAATTTGCCTAACCAAACTTTCCATCGAACACACTTATGCAATACACAGTCACAATTTGCCCAACCGAACTTCCCATTGAACACGCCAATGCGATATACAGCCATGATATTTCAAACTTCCCATTGGGATTGGGTTCTTTTGCCATCCCCTAATAATGTTAGGATCTATAAAAAATAAAAAATGCCATTAAACCTCTAACGTTATCTTTCAAAGTAATTTGAGAAAAAATTGTAATTTATTTTTTAAATTTCAAGTCAGATTAACGAAAATTCCAATTTATACTCAAATGATGACATGGAATGCGTGACTGTAAGCACCAATTATAATCTAAGTTGTCAAAGGTATGTGCCAGGGGTGCGGTGCTCAAGGTCAGCCCAACACACCATATGAGTAGTTATCCGAAAGACACAGTTTCTAACTCTTATAAGTGTGCTTATGCGCCTTAAAAAGATAGATTACAATATAAATCTTTCACACACATCGCTATCAAATGTCACTAAGCTGGGATTTACTTCCCTCTCCTTATTATTAACCATGTGGGTAAAACGAAAACGACAATTGGAAGCAAATATCACAAACCATAGAAGAAAATAAGTGTAATTTAGAGAATATAACATAAACTAAAATATATAAGTACATGGAAATCAAAAGAAAACAAGTTTGATCCTAAAAGATAAACAATTAAATTGAATGATAAACAAGAAACCACAATTTACAAAAATTGGTATAAAAAGAATATAAAAGAAAACACGGACAAAATAATGAAAAAAAAACATATATAAGAACTAACAGAAAGCTTAAAACTAAATAAATAATTAAATAATATAGAGTACAAGACTACAAGTGTTGGCTTACAAACATCATAATCACTAATCACACAACACAAAAGTCAGTCAAGGAGTTGAACAATATCATTTGGTGATTGCTTCCAAGAGAAATAAAGAAAACGGTGTGATAAGGCAATGGTATAAGAGGTTTTAGAGATTAAATTGAGGTAAGTTGATTTGAATTCATCATTGAAGATGAGAAAAGGAAAAGGTGACGCGTTGAATTTCAAATTGAATTCACTAAGGATGAGAAAATCAAAAGATGAAACATTCAATCTCAAATTGAATTGCTAGATTTAATTAAGGTGATAAGAGAAGGGCAAAGATGGAACTGAATTTATATCATTTCACTATGAGAGAATGGTCAATTTACTATCATACCTCCTTAGGCATCTTAAAATTTGACCAGTTTACTATTTTGCCCCTCTAAAATAAGCTTAATTGTTTTGTACATGTTACCTAAAAAATCGTACAAATTACTATCTTGTACGTCTAGTTTACTCAATAATGTTACCAGTGGTAATGTCTGCGCGTTGCAGCGGGTACTAATGTTTTTTTTGACAAACTTTGCATGTATGGTTTCACGTAATTTATTTTTAGTATGAATTCACAAAGAGCAGTTGAGTATCCTATACACGTATACGTGTTTTCTATTTTATAGCATTTCTATATAGTGACTTTTGTAACTTAAATATTCCAGAAAGTCTTTTATACATAAGAATAAGAAGGTCTACTACAATTCGATTAATTATCTAGACAACAGTTTGACTCGTTGACTTTTACAAGTTGCTAACTGCTACAAATAATGCAATGTGCTACTTGAACAAAAAGCAACATGTCATATTATCTATTATTGGCCCGTTACAAGATGCAAAATGAGCGACCTAAGCGACATGTTTAATTTGAGAGAACCTGTAAATTACGTTGATTTCTTCCGGGGTTTTCTAAAGAAGCTTTGCTAGTATTAGTTGGGACACAAATTAAGACATTCAGTTAATAATAAACCTTATCCACAACACACAAAGATCGTCATTCAAGTTACCATGAAATCTCAATGATTCAACGCAAAATGACGAATTTACTACCAAATTAGGCACAAAATTAAGGCCTTCAATTATTTGCAAAACAAAAAACTGAAAACCACCAAAAAAAAAAACAAAAAATCAATACGAAATAGCGACATATTTAAATTTTTTTCTCTGAAAAAAAGAACGATAATACATGTTTTTTGAGTTTAATTAGTGATGTTAATTGATACAAAAATTTAAACTTTTTTCATTAGATTTTTATATTAAAATCATTTTTATATTTTCCGACTCTTAAAATTCATCCAACTAAATAATTGATTATGTAGATCAATATTTAACTTCGACAACTCGTTTTCAATAGCTCACATATCCCTCAAAGTGCTCGAAAGAGACAGTTTACATGGGTTAGTTCTTACCTGCCTCCCACCCCCATGAATAACATCTATCAACCGAGCCCAAAGCAGAGATTTATTATATTTATACCGCCGCCATGTGGCAAGAAGAGCCAGATTCGTCTCTCCGTAACTTCCAGCAACCACGTAAAACAATAAAATAAAACTTGTCAACGGTCGGCATCGAACAACACAATCAGCACCTATATATAAAATTCAATAACCACTTAACCACTCAAATTATTAAAACAAAATGCATGAATAATACCTTCGATATAGTCGAGAATCACGCCAAGAAAACTTGGTTTTCCCTCTTCGGATGAGACGCAGAGGAAGTTTCTTCACTGACAAAAATATCGCATAGCAGCTGCAAGACTGTTGGAGGTTTTAGTGAAATGAAATATGAAAGTACTAATTTATTATTTATCGTATAAAAGGAATTAGACAGTGAAATTTACACATCTTGATCTTGTTGCAGAAAATGACATTTTGATGATGAGGTCTCTTGAATCCTGATGAAATCAAAGGCAAAATTATCAACACAAAAATGACATGAAATTAGGCATAGTATTAAATTTAAATAATAGTTTAAATGGGTCGAGGTGTCCCAAAACACTGATGGGAAAAGTTCAACGATCATTACATAAAGGGTTTTATCCTTGTGTAGAAATCCGGAGGTGACTATGCAACAAAAAGTGTGTGAGAAATCATAATACCATCCTTCAGCCATATTGACGGTTACCTAAGACGCATCAAGAAAGGTATTATTAGTCATCTTGAACATAAAAAATCAAAAAACATTGATTCATGAAATTTAAATTTTTATGGACATTTAACAACGCCAATCTGTGTGTTGTAATGAAATATGTAAAAACAATGCACGATATAGAAAAATGATTATAAAAAAATAAAAATATGTTATACATAACTAAGTAGTAAAATGATTGTATACATTAGAGAATTGTTTTGAGACATAATGCAACTCTTAGATCAAATATGGAGTCATTTTTCATTAAGATGAACATGAACGACCATTGGTCTTGAAAGGATAAAAATATTAGAGATTTGAGCATTCAATAACCTACAATAAATAGAAATGGGTGGTGATGGGATGTGGAAAAGATAATGCCATTGAAAATGAAATAAATGAACGGTTTCAAAAACAATGATCAAGAATTCGTGCATTAGTCATTTGTACAATTGTCATCAAATGTTGCACATTAGGGGCATAAAGGGAAGAACTAGGGAAAAATTAGGGAATTACTCAATGGCTCTTGGTATGCCATCTTAAACTTTATGTAAAATTACATATCTATCTATCGAGTTTCTTTAATAAGGTGATATAGATATAGATTAGATAAGCCTGATCACGAAATACTCATGTTAGTTCTAAACCCAAAAATATAGCAGAGAAATACAGTCGTTGAGTCAGCTATTCAACTCAGGATCCTCATTAATCACACCACACCTCAAATTTAAAACATAACATTAGGATCATGACAATTAAGCCCTTAACAATTGATTTGTGTAATTATTGTCTATATGTAGTAAGGCTTGCATTACATATATTTAGAGACAAACAAAATCAAGTAAGTTAGGAAATTTTCATTAGTTAATAAACGTAAGTAAGTACAATATACTCTTAAATAAGGTCTTTAGTAAAGCCCATCTTCGAAACAAGTTCTTCAAATACTTTAGGTGAGAGACCTTTAGTCATCAGATTTGTAAGCATATTCTTAGTACTTATATACTCAATACAAAGGTTATTTTCCTCAACTCGTTCATGTACGAACAAATACTTTGTATCAAGATATAATCCAGCACCAATTGAACTGATACTGTTCGAGAAACTAACGGTAGCTGAGTTATCACAGTACAGCTTCAATGGTCTAGATATGGAATTAACAATTTTGAGTCCAATAATAAGGTTTCTAAGCAACATTCCATGGCAGGTAGCGTTATATACAGCAATGTATTCTGCCATCATTGTGGATGTTGTGGTCAACTATTGTTTACGACTCCTCCATGATATAGGTCCACCGGCTACCATAAAGATATACCCCGAAGTGGATTTCTTGTCATCTTTGCACTTGGCAAAATCAGAATCAGAATAACCAACCACTTTCAAATTGTCACTTCTTCTATAGGTCAACTTGTAGTCTTTTGTCCCTTTCAGATAACGAAGTACTTTCTTAGCTGCTTTCCAGTGATCTAGGCCAGGATTAGTTTGATAAGGGCCTAGTATTCCAACAATATAAGCGATATCTTACTGAGCACAGACTTGAGCATACATTAGTCTCCCGACTACTGATGCATAAGGTATCATTCTCATTTGCTCCTTTTCAGCCTCTGTTTTTGGATATTGAAACGAACCAAAAACATCTTCCTTAACTACTAGAGCTACAGAAGGAGAGCAATTTTGCATGTTATAACGGTTAAGGACACGCTCAATGTAGGCCCTTTGGGATAGACCTAAGATCCCATTGTGTCTATCTTGATGTATTTCGATGCCTATAACGTAAGAATCCTCTCTGAGATCCTTCATGTCGAAATTATGCGAGAGTAAACGCTTTGACTCATGAAACATATCTAAAATATTACTTGCCAAAAGAATGTCATCTACAAAAAGGACAAGTATAGTAAAGTCGCTCCCACTCATCTTGAGGTAGGTGCATTGATCAACTTGATTTTTAAGAAAACCCTATTTCTTCATGACTTCATCAAACTTTAGGTACCATTGTCTTCATGCTTGCTTTAGCCCGTATATCGATTTCTTTAGCTTGCAGACTAGATGTTCTTGACCTTCAGGTTTAAAGCCATCAGGTTGTTTCATGAACACGTATTCATTCAAGTCGCCATTTAGTAAAGCGGTTTCGACATCCATCTGATGTAACTATAGATCAAAATGAGCTACTAATGCTACGACGATCCTTAAGGAATCTTTTCGAGAAACATGGTAAAAGGTTTCTTGATAATCGGTTCCCTCTTTCTGAGTGTAGCCTTTTGCAACCAATCTTGCTTTATAGCGTTCAACGTTCCCATTCGGGTCCAGTTTAGTTTTGAACACCCATTTACATCCTAAGGGTTTAACACCTTTAGGTAATTCAACCAAATCTCAAACGTCATTTTTTCTTCATGGATTCAAGCTCATCAATCATAGCTTTATTCCATTCAAAAGATTGATCACTACTAATGGCTTCATGATAAGAGGTAGGATCAACTAGCTTTCTGGCTTCTAAGTCAACTTCAGTCAGGTAGGTTTTATAATCATCAAAGTTAGTAGGCCTTTCGGACCTAGATGACCTCCTGAGTTGATTTTTGGGTTCAGCGTCGTTTTGGTACTAGGCGTTTGAGGTGCCTTCATTCTCAGGTACGTTAGGAGCAGTTGTGAATTCTAAGTGAGATTGAGGTTGTGCAGTGTTGGGTGCAAGAGGAGTAATCGGAGTTAACGTAAGCGACGAGTCTCCCCACCCGCCTCTTGTACTTATTGGAGATCATCATAAGAACCTTCATTCCTCCTACTGACCTTAAAATCCTCCAAGAATGCAACACGTTTGGTTTCTACAATACGAGTGGTATGGGAAGGACAATAGAAACGATAACCCTTTGAGTTCTCGGGATAACTGATAAAGAAAGCATTAATTGTTTTAGGGTCAAGTTTCCTTAGAAAAGGATTATAAAGTTTAGCTTCGACAATGTAGTGCCATAATTTCATATATTTTAGACTCGGTTTCTTTCCTGTCCAAAGTTTATAAGGAGTTTTAGGGACATATTTTAAAGGAACTCTATTGAGTATATGAGCAACTGCTTTTACGGCCTCGGTCCAGAGAATAGAGGCAAACTCTTGTTAGCTAAAATACGGTGTACCATGTCCATTAGGGTCCTATTTCTTCTCTTAGCTAAACCATTTAGCTAAGGAGTACCAAGCATGGTGTACTGGTTCATAATACCATGGTCCTTAAAAAACTCAAAAATGGATCAGGAGCCTAACCCACATCAGTATGTTTGCCATAATATTCACATCCTCTGTCTGATCTCACAACTTCTATTTGTTGATTAAGTTGTTTTTCAACAACAACTTTATATTCTTTGAAGTTTGTAAGTGATTCAGACTTTTCCTTTATTAGGTAAAAGTACATATAACAGGAATAATGTAAGTCCCAAATACTAGATCTTGTTAAGTGCAAGAGATTGTTATCACTTAGAAACACCTATGGATTAGGTGTTTTAAGTGATTAATCTTCTACAATCAAAGAAACTAGATGAATATGATAAAAACCGACAAACAAGATGAATAATAAGATGATTCCATTGCTGATTTGTTACTGAAGAACCATGGAATAACAACAAGTACGCACCTATTCAAAATGTGCTACAAAGATAACCAAAACCCTAACCCTAGAGCAACACACAAGCCATCTATATATAGTAAGTCTGATGGGCCTGCGCACTTAAGCTAAGTGCGCAGGGCCCGTGTATTAAGTGCGCAGCTGCTAGGGTTTCTTCTAAACTATGCCATAATTACATAAACAGCCCTTTAACTTACAAACTACACAACAAGCTATCAAAAGTCTTTGATCTAGTAACTGTGGTCTCAATATAACCCAACAATACTCCCCCTAGACCACAGCTACCAGTTCTTCATTTTCAATCAATCTCTACATCGCTTGGCTCCCCCTCTGCCTGACCCGGGGGTCTTGAATGAACATGGCGGCCAGATCTTCTTCAACCACAGGTGGAACTTGAGTAGACTCAGTTGCAGGTCTTTCTGGATCAGTTGCTGTTGCAGGTTCTTGTATCTGCACCTCTGAAGCGGTTTCGGCTTCAGTTTGTGTTACTTCAGCAGCAGCAGCTTGGGCAGCTTTCTCCTTTTGTTCTTTTGCTTTGTCCGCTGCGTTGATCCGGTCTACTTTGTCAAGTAACTCCTGTTTCAGCTTAATCGCCAGATCCACTGCTCTCCTGAATAGGACAGCTTCCTCAAATAAGACGTTTCCAGCACCTACATTGATCTGATTGGCGAACAGCATATTCAAGTCCGATAGATTAAAGGCAAACACATCTACCGGATTAAGAATCCTCATGGCCTCTGAATCATCCTTCAACTTGATGACGGCTTCACCAGTCTTACTGTCATAAAACCACTTCTTGAAATCTCTTAACATGACTGGAAGCTCAGGACGTATAGGAACTCGTGTGACGACTTGTGGGGGGTCAATCACATAGGTAATCATTCCTTGTCCTGTGGCAGGATCGATTCGCTTCTTCGAGATCCGTCTCCTCGGCTTTTGTGGCTTGAAGGTCTGAAAATCATTATCACACTCCTTCTCAATGAACCAAGCAAGCATGGAACCGGTGGTGTCATTGGTGTGGTTGATGAAGGGGGCTCTACGAAGTTCCCTGATATCCCAACGAGGGAGAGACTTCAGTTCATTTCGACCTCTGAAGTACTGGATAACTCCCCCTCATCTCTTTATCGCGAACAACCTTTTCACCTCGTCATACTTCCATGAAATGATCCTCTCTTGATGAGCTTCTCTCGTATGATGGATGTTCTGATGCAGAGCTGGAATAGTGATAGGCCTTCTAGGGAACCATGTTGATCTTTCTGGGTCCAACTTATGACCATCCGACGTCTCGTACACCGTTTCCTCTTCCATACCCATCTCTACAAACTTCTCAGGCATCTCATCCTCGCTGATCACATCCACATCACTTTCTTCAGCTATTCTTCTTTCTCTTTCTCCTCCTTAAGAAATTTCCCAAAATCAAATAGTTCATCGGATGTCATGCTAGGAGCACCGGTCTGCTGTTTCTGCAACTCCTGAATCATATCAAACATCTTCATCTGAACCTGAGTCTGAAACTTGATCAGATATCGTTGATCCTTCACAACTTTCTCCAAATTCCTGTTCTTGTGCTTTAGCTTCTTGACTTTTCTTTTGAGCTCCTGCTTGTTGTGCACATAACTCTTTAGGGTACAAATCTCCCTAGCAGCAGTCTTTCCAACCTCCTTGACCAACTTCTCGTACAGTTCCTGGTGCACCAGTTTGCGGCGTGGTGCAGCAGGAGCTGAGGAGGAAGGTTTAGTTGGCCTTTGTGCTGGTGCTTTAGGGGCTGGAGCAGTAGTTGTGGATGGTCCTTGTTGATCTTCTCCCCCGAACATAGACTCCAAAATCACTTCTTGCTCAAGATCATCCTTAGTCATTACACGAGGAATCTCAGACTCTGGTAACTGTTCCCTCCGTTTCTTTATTCCGGCCCTCTTAAACTCAGCAACTTTTCGTAGGGCCTCAGCAGTCTAAAGTTGTTCCGGTGTCTGTGATTCTCTCCCCTCTTTTAACAGACCAGTTGGCCTTTCCCTCTTGGTTGCCTTTGATGGAGCTGCTTCAGTTGCCACCCTTTTACCCCTTGCCTTTTCTTGAGCAATCTCTTCAGCAGTTGGTTGGGCTGAAGAGGGAGCAGGGTCAGATGGTGTAGGTGCAGCGGTGGATTGCTGACGAGCTTCTGTTACATCCTGCTTTCTTTTCTGAATCTTGTTGTAGAGTTCCTTAACCATAGGATAGCGTTGCGCTGCATACATGTTCTCTAGCATAGGCTCCCAATCAGGAGTATTGCACTCAGTGAAGAATCGTGCACCTTTGGTGAAGTTGTACTGGTCACCAAGAGGCAGATTCACATGTTGTGCATTAATCATCATTTACACAAATCTGGGGTACATAGCCCATTTGCTGGAGTCAGTCTCAGCATTCTTCACCAGATAATCGAAGATCATACCCGACAGATTAAACGGTTCATTCTTGCAGATCTTTATCATAGCAGTCGACCATTCTGTGCTAAGAGCATTGTAACCTCCTTTCCTGTGACACAGAGACATAATAAACACGTGACTGATGAGTCTCCAGTATCTGGTCAGCTGGCTCTTTTTGATATCCCCTCTCTCGTCGAACTCTCCTTTGTATCCGAAATTCTTGAACTCATGGTGAACATCGGCTTTAGATAGAAATTTGACTGTTCATGGCTGGTCTTGAAGTCTCAGCACGCTTCTAACAGTATCTTCAGTGATGATTACAGCGTTGTTTCTGACTGTAGCGTTGATTCGTTTGACGCGATCAACGACTTCTACTCGAGCAGATCTCCAAAAATCTTCAATGTGAGAGCAATAAACTTGTAAACTATGCTCCACAGCGTATCCGATTCTGCTTCGTCTGATCCAGGTAACCACGTCTTTGAACTTTATGTCGTCAGTCTCAAGATTCATCGGCTGATTATGCATTCCTCTTGGATCCCAATCAAGTGCCATCTGTTTAGATCATGTGCACGAAAAACAAGTTAGAGCTCTTGATTGTGAGTGGATGACCAAATGACTGACCTTAGACTTCGATGGATAACGTACTTAGATTATATTTTATTTTATTTTATTTTTTTAAGTTTTTCATGTGTTGTGTTTTGGACAGTCATAAGATTGTGTTTGATGGATTTGTTTTATCAGTGTCCAAGATACATTTGATTTTCCAGTTTATGATCATTAACGTCCAGGTTTAAGTGCACAAGTGAACAAGTCTAAATACACAATCCGATCAATGGTCTTGGAAGTCAGGTTAATGGTCATATTTGGCTCAGTGTTCAAGTACGCATGTCCTGTTGGTAAGATAAGTGCGCATGCCGAGTCAAAGCTTTGTGAGCTAAGTACTCAGTCAAGTACTGAGCCAAGTACTCACACAATGGACTGAGCACTTAGGCAAGTGCGCAGTCCAAGATCAGGGATGCACGAGATCATAAGTGCGCAAGTTAGTCATGAATTGGGCATGGTAACCCCTAGTCATGACAGGCCAATCTGCGTACTAGCCAAGTACGCAGATACTTAAACTTTCGTTTAAGATTTTAAGTGCGCAGCCCAAGTACGCGTCATCCTAGGGTTTCAGAGGTTTGAATAATGATGAGACAAGTGCGCAGTTTCTTAAGAAACAAGTGCGCAATGTTCATCAACAAGAACGCAATACTCAAAATTCAAACCAATCTTCAATTTAAAACCCACGACTGATTTCCTTTGTAAGCCATGCTTATGCTCCCTGTAATTACAAACAATAGATCAACTGTTGTAAATAAAAATTTACGTTTATATATATACTAAATCCATATGGGCCTGCGCACTTGGGTTAAGTGCGCACGGCCCATCAAGTACGCAGCAGTTCAGATTTCAGCCCAATAAGAGTTCAAAAGCCCAATTTCATTTTAATAAGTGGGGATTCACCAAATCTCACCTTCTGCATTCAAGATCATACTAACCATACCCGCCAGGTCACATTTCAACTTCCCGTTGGATAGCTGCAGCCTAAGAACAATTGTCGGTATGCTTGTCCACTTAAATCCATGCCTTTTATCTTTCAACATGTGTTTGGTGATGATGTTTATCATGTTTCCGGTAATATTGACGAAAATTCTGTGGACCCCACTTGTGCTAGGTATGAGCCTACCGATCCTCAAGGTTTATCGAAATATAATGATGAGAGCTTCAGGTCTATGTTACCATAAGCAAAGAAGATGATCATTATCTTGATTAGATGATGAGAGCTTCAGGTCTATGTTACCATAAGCAGAGAAGATGATCATCTGATCGTTTGGTGAGCTATCTAAATATGTTTGCACGTCACTAACATTACGTGTCTTTTGCTACTCAGTTGATTAATTTTCTTAGCCCCGCATTGGTAGCTTGCACTCTTAGGTGTCTTTTGATTTACCTATGCACAAAATTTTCTGTGTCTTTTAATTTCTCAACCTGTGTATGACCGGACTCAGCTTGTGTAGACCTATAGCACAGTGGGAATCCAGCTTTCCGTGTAGATCTTTATTGTTAATCACCTATTAGCAGTTTACTTGATTCCAGGCTGAATCTACCAACACATCGTTGCTTGAGGCCACAACATCCTCTGGGTCCTATTCACATGCTGACGAAATATGATTAGTTTCTATCATTTCTTGAATTAATTTTTTTTAAAATTTTTGCAGTAGGAATGGACCAATTTTACTTTCTCCCCCAAAAATCTTGTTTGAATCAAAAAGAAGATTTTTTTCTTTTATATATTATGCACAAGTAAAGATTTTTTTTTAAATCATTCAAAATTTATCATCTCTAGCCATGTTACCAACTGATGAAAACGTGTTTTGTCAAAAGCTTTTGTGAAGATATCTGCCTTTTGATCAGCAGTATCTATTGGCAACACCTGTATATATCCTTTGTCGTGAGCATCGCGAATGGAGTGAATCCGAATTTCAATATGTTTGGTTTTAGAATGATCTATTGGATTCTTCACGATGTCACGACAAGCATCATTATCAATGAAAATAGGTGTGTGCATGACATTCAAACCGTAGTCCAAAAGCTGATTTTGGATCCATAACAGCTGACAGCAACAACTGGATGCTGCTGTGTATTCAGCTTGAGCAGTGGAGATGGACACTGTGGTCTGCTTTTTGCTCTGCCAAGATACCAGCCTATTACCCAGAAATTGACAACCACCTGAGATAGATTTTCTGCCAATCCTACAACCTGCATGATCACTATCAGAGTAAGTGGTTAAATCAAAATTATCACTCTTAGGATACCATAAACCAAGTTTCGGTGTCCCTTTGAGGTAGCGGAAGACTCTTTTTACTGCATTTTCATGCGATTGCTTAGGATTTGACTGAAAGTGTGCGCAGCATCCAACTGCCCACATAATATCTGGTCTGCTGGCTGTAAGATACATCAGTGAGCCAATCATTGATCGATATGTGTGAAGATTCACTGAAAGGCCTTGAAGATCTGGTACAAGTGTTGTTTGGGCCGCAAAAGGAGTGTTGGACGACTTGCAATCAGTCATGTTGTATTTTGCCAGAATGTCTCTTGTGTACTTGGCTTGATGGAACAGAATTCCGTCTTCTTTCTGCTGAACTTCCAGGCCTAAGAAAAATGACAATTCTCCCATCATGCACATTTCAAACTGAGACTTCATAACGCTTTCGAATTCCCGGCACAAATTTTCATCAGTGGAGCCAAAGATAATATCGTCAATATATATTTGAACAAGAATAGAATGTTTGTTGACTTCTTTGGTGAACAGAGTCATGTCGATCTTCCCTCTGGTGTATCTATTTTGCAGCAAATACGAAGATAAGGTCTCATACCAAGCTCGAGGAGCTTGATGAAGTCCATAGAGAGCCTTATCCAATTTGTAGTATTTGTTGGGATGATGAGGGTCTTCAAAGCCCGGCGGTTGACAGACGTAGACTTCTTCCTTGATTTTCCCGTACAAGAATGCACTCTTCACATCCATTTGAAAGACTTTGAAGTTCTTGTATGAGGCGTATGCCAAGAAGATACGGATGGCTTCAAGTTGAGCAACTGGAGTGAATACTTCCTCATAATCAATACCTTCCTGCTGACGAAACCCCTGAACCACCAGACGAGCCTTGTTCTTGATCACCACACCATGGTCATCCATTTTGTTGCGAAAAACTCATCTAGTTCCTATAGGATACTTCCCCTCAGGTAGATCCACTAGCTCCCAAACCTTGAGCTTTCTAAACTGAGACAGCTCGTCCTGCATGGCTTCAACCCAGCTTGCATCTCTGACTGCATCCTCAATGCTTAAAGGTACTGTCTGAGATAAGAATGCTGAGAGTGCGATATTGAGCTTATCTGCCTGATTTCTGGTGAGAACACCCTCAGAGATTGGTCCGATGATGTTCTCAACAGGATGATTCTTAGATGATTTAAATCCCATGTTCGGCTCTTCTTGAACTTGGGAAGGCAGGTTTGAAAGGTGATCTACAGGGATTGATGAGCTGGATGGATCATTTACAGACTGTTGTGCTGAAGATGTTACTTCTGAAATTGGAGTACTTTCAGGAGGTTGTGTAGTCTCAACAGTCACATCACCATTTGTGGATTGAAGAGGAACAATTGGATCAGCTACTAATGGAGAGAATCGGGTGGTGAAGGGTGCAACATCGTCTTCAGAAGAGTAAAGAGTATCTTCGAGAGGAGAAGGAGCGGCTGCTTGATTGTCAGATGTTTGTTCTTCAATGATACTGAAATTGTTGTAAACAACATCCACGTCAAAGAATCAGTCAGGACCGGCTCCTGTGTTAGTGGAGTTGGATTCCTGCCAATCAACATAGAAAGATTCAAGAACCATCTTGGTGCGTTTGTTGTATACTCTATAAGCCTTTTGACTTGAAGATTATCCAACAAAGAAGCACTCATCTCGAACTGCATCGAACTTCATTATGTTCTCATAGTTGTTTAGAAGAGTACATGAGCATCCGAACGGCCTGAAGTAATCAATCAGAGGTTTTCTTTTGAAAAGCAATTCATAACTTGTTTTCCCGCGCGCCTTAACAATTAAGACTCTGTTAAGAACATAACAGGCAGTATTCACAGCTTCTGCCCAGAAGATGATCGGCAACTTGGAGTCGATTAGCATAGTTCTGGCAGCTTCAATAAGTGTACGATTCTTCCTTTCAGCAACTCCATTCTGTTGAGGAGTTCTCGTAGCACTGTACTGAAGATGAATTCCTTTGTTGTTGCAGAAAGTCACGAAGCTTTGATTTTTGAATTCAGTTCCGTGATCGCTTCTGATTGATCTAACTTTTGTCTTCACTATGTTTTCAATGAGAGGAACAAACAGCATCAATATCTCGACAGCTTCACTTTTGTATTCTAAGAAATACACCCATGTAAAACGGTAGAAGTCATCTGTTATCACCAAACAATAAGATTTTTTAGTTAAGCTTTTAACACTAATAGGACCGAAAAGATCCATATGCAATAGTTGAAGAGGAGAGTCAATAGAGTTCACTGTTTTGGACTTGTGCGATTTCTTGTGTTGTTTTCCTTTGGCACACGCTAAACATTTTTCAGAAAAAGGGAATTCCTTGGAAGGAAGACCTCTGACAAGATTTAGTTTAGAAAGTTTGTTAATGTTTTTAAAGTTTACATGCCCCAATCGCCTATGCCATAACAGTGACTCAGACTCGGATGCCTTTTAAAGTAAACAAGTCATTTGACATTCAGACTTGGCATCTCTCATATTTATCACGTAAGTGTTATTCTGTCTATGAGCTTTTAGCATAATCATATTGGTGGGCGGTATGAATCCAGGCTTCAGAAAGATGCACTCCATGTCATTAAATAACACCGAGATTCCATTGTCGCAGACTTGTGATACGCTCAAGAGATTGTAGCACAATTCTGGAACATAATTCACATCTTTTAAAGTCAGAGCGTCGGAGATCACATCTCCTATTCCAACTATCTTCCCGCCCATTTCATTCCCGGCGAAGGCAACAAACTCTCCATCAATAAACCTATAGTTCTTGAGGAGTTCCTTTAGACCAGTCATGTGTCTTGAAGCCCCGCTATCAACATGCCATAGATATCTCATGAGTGCGATCAACCATTTCTACAACTTATTCTGAAATACAAAAGAAAACACAAGAAATACACATATAAATACAAGAGACTCTATGTACAATCATGACTCAAACCTTTACTTAATTAACTTTGGGAATCCAAGTCTGGTTTAGTTTTGATCTGTCGTGATTTTCACCCAAAATCGACTCTTGTCTTTTCAAAATTTTTGTGGTTTTAACAAAACTTTTTACTATTTCTTCAAGGTTTTTAATCTGATCAGAAAAACAGTTTAGTGTTTTGACGTCATTATATTTCAAATGACATTTTTTAACCACATGACCCTCATTTACACATCTAAAGCATTTTGAGTGCTTTGGCTTGATCTTTGGAGAGGGTCTGGATGATGATGGTTGTGATGCTCTTTTCTTGATCTTGCTTGAGCATGAGCTTTCACTGGAACATGATTCATCAATGATGTTGTTTCTTGATTCTTCGTTTGTGTTGCAGCCCGGCTCGCTCATGTCGCTTTCTGTATCACTCTGCGATTCTTCAAGAATTGAGTTATCTGTTTCACTTTGTGATTCTTCAGAACATGAAATATCTGTGGATGATGGAGTAAACTCTGGAATTTCTTCAGTGAGAAATTTCCCAAACCTGTTTCTTTTTAGTTCTGGTACAAACACAGATGGTCTATATACATTTTCATTATCAGAGAATGCAGCATTAAGATTAACACAAACTGGCATAACATTGTCAACACAAACATTTGAGCGTTGGATAGGATTCTTCCTATCATCAGGGGCCACAACGCCCTTTAAGTCAAGTTTCGAAGTTAATGTAGTACAGTCATCCGGCCTAGATAAACTATTACAGTTATCCATCCTAGACAAACTATTACAATCATCCAGCTTAGTTAAATTATTACATTCATCCGAATTCAAAATAGTTTTAGACTTATCATTACTCCAGATGAACCAATTCACTGTAGAGTAATTGGCACCCGGGTGACCTAACCCCATTGTTTGTCCACCACAGCTCTCATCATCGTCCACCTGATCCTGTTGGGTCACATCTGCACTGCTTTTACTTATATTAGAGTTTGACTCAGATTTGACACATTCTTTTTCAAAAAGATCATTTTTTGGATGAGGTTTTGGAATGGGTATATATTCACTTTTGCTCAAAGGTAAAAACAGAGATTTTACAATTCCCTTTTTATCCTTATACCCAATTCCATCTTTGATGAATGATTGCCTTGAGCAATCTACGATATCTGTATGAGCATGTTTGCTTACATTCCATTTGTCCACAACAATTTGGAGATGATTTGTTTCATTTCTAGATTTTTCTAATTTTTCTGTTAAGTCATTTATTAAAAAATCTTTTCTCAGGACAAATTCTTTTAGAGTTTGCATTTCAGCTATAGTTGCATTTAACTTTCGTTGATATGCCAACTCATTTTCTTTCATTTCAGTGTTGATTTTTCGGATGTCATCCATCTCTCTTAAAATTCTCCTATTGTGAGACAAACAGTAAGCAACAGCTGTAACACACCTTGGTGAGCACAGCTTTGATTTTATTTCAAGAGGAATACTTACCAGATATCTTTCCTCAATTGTCTTGGGCACGTTCTGCGGCTTCTCATCTGCTTTGCTGGTGGAAGTCTTTTCGGCTATGAGTGCTTCCTCAGAAGCGGCTTCTTTTCCCTTATCGGCCATCAGCACTCCTTTCAGACCTGCATGCTCTAGCATTCCACCCTTTGGCATTTCAGCCGATGACCCTTCCAGAGAATTCACACCGTGTGTGGATTTGGTACAGATTTTGGCCATCAATGCCTTGTTCACACCAGCTTCAACCGCAGCAGCCTCCTCTCTCCAATCAAAGTCCTCAACCACCAACGCCTTCTGTTGATTTGCTTCCCTTCCATCAGTTATCGCCACCATTCTTTTTGCCGGCTTAATCTCTGCTTGATTTAGAGTGAGGAACTCATACTTGAAGTGCCCAAGAGTCTTGCAGTTGTAGCATCTAATCTTTGACTTATCAAAGCCCGCTTTTCCCATTCCAACTCTTCGACCGGTTCTATCTTGAAATCTCTTCACCCTCAGAGTGATCATAGCCATCTGCCATTTCAGATCCATTTCTTCCATATCATCTGGGTCAACTTGATACATGTCTTCAGGATTCATCATCTCACTCTGTAGGTCACCAGTCTTCAAAGCCTCAAATCTAGTCATGAATGTGTTGAAAAGTTCAACATGTTCGTTAGCGAGCTTTGTGAGCTGTGGTTTGAGAGTCTTTGCAGATGTGTCAGAGTATGAGACTGTCTTTCCCGAACTTGAACTACCACCACCCATTGCATCCACATATGCATGTGACGAGCTTGAACCCATGTTACCTACTGGAGTCATTAGTGCCAGATTCTTCATAGCAGTGCTGGGAACGACTTTCGGAGCAGTCTGGTTCATTTCTCTTTTGGTGATATCCATTTCGAATGACTTCTGAGTGTTGATGAGATCAGCCAAAGTAGATTGAGCATCTAGATACTCTTTTCTAATCAACATGCATTGTATGCTCCATTCTTTGGGCAGGGAGTCGAGCAGTTTCTTGATTGTGTTTCGGTTGTTGACGGGAATTCCTGCCTTCTTCATCTTGGTTAACATACTCATGAATCTTTCGATATGTGAGCTCAAGCTCTCACCACGAATGCTACCGAACATATCATATTCCTTCTGCACCATATCTTGCTTATATTGGCACATTTCTTCATTCCCTTCATAGTACTCGTTTAATGCAAACCACAGGTCGTGTGCAGTGCCATATTCCTCAAACATGTTATAAACATCGTTTGAGAGGGCCATGGTAAGGGCACCATAGGCCTTATGGTCTCTCTGAAGTAGCTGTTTGTCGGCATCAGTGTAGGTAGACGGATCAGGGTTGAACTCTTCCCCTGTGGCAGTGGTTCTCATCGGAATGTGTGGACCTAGCTGGATAGAAGTCCATTGAGTGAAGTCTGTGACATAGAAGAATGACCTCATTCGGTTTTTCTAAGTTCCATAATCTTCTACACCTTTTAACTTAGGAACTCTAGTCGTTGTTCCGGTTTCAAGTTCTTGCTGGGTTATAGGATTTATAGTTGAGTTGTTATCGTTACCGGCCATGATTTAAGTTAATTTTAAGAGTTTGGTTTTTCAGATTTTATAGGTAATAGTCCAAAAAATTGTCCAATGTCCTTAAGTGCGCAACGCAGTACGCAGTAAGCAAGATCAAGTGCACAGCAGCCTGTAACAATATAAATAACCTTGTCAAGATGTTTGTCTTCTGATAAGTGCGCAATTTTACAAGATACACGAGTAGCTGTTGTTTCTTGATAAGTGCGCAGATCAGTCAGCACTTGGGCATGGTAAGCGCTCAGTATTGACTGATCAGTCTGCGTACTAAACAAAGTACGCAGACACTTAAACTCTCGTTTAAGATTTTAGTGCGCAGAAACCCTAGCCAAGTACTCAAAACTACACCTCTTCAGTAAGTGCGCACAACAACAAGAGATATCTGTTTAAGTGCGCAGAAATGCTTGGATGAAATTTCTACTTAAAATGAACCATTTTTAACTCTCAGAAACACAATTTCCACGAAATTTTGAAGCAAATATATAAGAAAAACACCCAAATTTTTTATAAACACAAAAGTTTATAAAAATCTTAATAATAAAAACTAACAAGATGAGGGTTTTGGTATATTTAAATAGATACAATCTAGAGCACAAAGGCTCTGATACCAAATTGTAAGTCTCAAATACTAGATCTTGTTAAGTGCAAGAGATTGTTATCACTTAAAAACACCTATGGATTAGGTGTTTTAAGTGATTAATCTTCTACAATCAAAGAAACTAGATGAATATGATAAAAACCGACACACAAGATGAATAATAAGATGATTCCATTGCTGATTTGTTACTGAAGAACCATGGAATAACAACAAGTACGCACCTATTCAAAATGTGCTACAAAGATAATCCAAAACCCTAACCCTAGAGCAGCACACAAGCCATCTATATATAGTAAGTCTGATGGGCCTGCGCACTTAAGCTAAGTGCGCAGGGCCCGTGTATTAAGTGTGCAGCTGCTAGGGTTTCTTCTAAACTATGCCATAATTACATAAACAGCCCTTTAACTTACAAACTACACAATAAGCTATCAAAAGTCTTTGATCTGGTAACTGTGGTCTCAATATAACCCAACAAATAATCAACAATATCAACATAAAGGAAGTATGTCATGTGATTCCAGCGATAAGGAAAGGGCCACTAATGTCAGTGTGAATGAGTTCTAATAAATTAGAACTCCTAGTGGCACCTTTCTTTTTCACCGATGTCATTTTACCTTTAAGGCATTTGACACATGTTCCAATGTCATTGAAATCGAGAGGTGTAAAAACTTCACCCTTTATTAGTCGAGTTAAACTTTCTCTCGAAATGTGTCCTAAACGTTGATGCCACAACATGGATGAAGTTTCTAAGTCTCGCTTTCGTTTTCTCTTTGTTAGTGTGTCATCAAGATTATATGAAAACAAAGATTTGGAAAATTCATCATCTAGTTCTAATTTATAGAGACCACAATCCAGAAAACCATGACCAAACACTTGAAAAATAAAAGAAATAGTAATTTTATCATGACCATGAGAAACATCATAACAGTCTATGTCTAACTTTGGTCCTGATACAAGATTCCGAGTAATCTCAAGAATATATAAGGTATCATAAAGTTTAATACATTAGCCAGTATTCATAATTGATTGTAAGGTTCCCATAGCCTCGACGACTAATTCCTTTTCATTTCCCAGTCTAAGTGTTCTTTGGTTTCTTTCCAGCTTTCGGATTGTAAGGAATCCCTTTCTTAGCCAGCCACTCCTAAAATTTTGGGCTGACTTTCTGCTTTTGTCCTGTCTTGCGATAGAACTTGCAGTGAGGCTTCCCATTGGAGTTCTTAAAGCTGGAGGGGGCACTTGTATTATGCTTAGGGTAAGCAACATCCGGTTTCTATAACTTTACATGCTCTTCCTCTTGGACACACATAGCAATCTAACTAACTTATCGTCCATATATCCTTCTGAGTATTATAGTTGACTTTGAAAGCTTCATAAGATGCAGGAAGAGAGGTCGTGACAAAGTGCACCAGGAAACACTGATCTCCATGTCTAATCCCTTCATCTTATGGGCCACGTCGTTCATCATCATGATGTGCTCACGAATAACGCTAATCATGTCATACTTCATAGTCACCATTTTTAGAATAAGAGTGTTGGCATGCGTCTTAGACATTCCTTTATATTATTGCTCCACAGAACCTAGAAAATCCTTAGCCATTTGGGAATCTGGGATTGCTCCGCTGATAACAGGATTTATGGAATTCTTCATGAGCATGAGAGGCATTCCGTTACACCTCTCCCACTTCTCATGTACAACCTTTTGAGCAGCAATACTTTTGTGAGTGAGTTTAGGAGGGGCAACCTCTCTTATGGCATTGTCAAAATCTAACATGCCAAGAACTAGTATGAGAAAGTCCTTCCATAAAGCATAGTTAGCATCAGTCATAGTTTCAATTCCATATTGGGAGCTGTAGTGGATTTAGTTCAAGAAGAATAAGATACAAAAATAAGAGAATAAGTTAGAGTGACCTATGGGGTAATTAAGACTAAGGCTGGTGAAAATATGGACCATTAATTTTAAGGAAGTTGTGATAACATATATTATGAAAATCAAATATAATAGATTATTTAAATTCTACTTAAACGATAGCACATCACCATTGGGCAGAAGTGAAATTATTTAAGCATGATATGCAATTAAGTGTAGCACATCACCTTTGGGCAGAAGTAGGACACTTAATTTATTAGGCACAGTTTAGCTTCGCAAGATATGAATGTAACCCATCATCTTTGGACAGAAGTGATACATTCACATTAATTAGGCAAAACTAATTCATTATGCGTAATTAGACTTGGATAACCAGGTTAAGGTAGCATATCACCTTTGGGCAGAAGTGGGACCTTTAAGTGATATCAAAGTAAAGCAATACATTTATTGATATAGGTTTTGAAAACATATTAAGTAAGGTTTTACAAAACTAATAAACTAATTAATAGTAAAACCCCTCATTAGTGCAGATTGAAACCCACGAAATCTTTTTTGGGGGGTACGGGGAGCAAAACCCTTTACTTGGGGGTTCGGGGTTCCCCCCCCCCCCCCCCCTCGGCGCATTTTAGGGGTTTCCAATATGTAGGTTCATCTTTGCGGAAAAATGAGGTTTTTGAAAAAATTATGAGTTCTCGGAAACAGTTAGTTTCTAGAAACACCAAGCAGGTTCTCAAGAAAATAGTTAGTTCTTGACCTTGTTCCTAGTTCTCGGAAAATACTATTTGTCGGGTGGCCTTATGTTCTCAGTATAAGTTAGGTTCCTGGAAAAACATATTAGTTTTCGGAAAAATATTGGGGTTCTCGGATTTAGTAATGGTTTTCGAAATTAGTAATGGTTCTCAAATCTAGTAATAGTTCTTGGTTTTAGGTTTAGGTTCTCGAATTTTGGTTTCCGAAAACAAAAAACCGAGAACTGATAGGTCGTGAACCTGAATCCGAAAACCTGTATGAGAACTCCTTTTTGAAAACATTATTTCGATAACAAATAATATGAGAACTTTAATTCCGATTAATGCTATAAGTTAGGGATTTGATTATGTTTCCAATTTTTCGGGATTTTAAGTATACTAAGAATTTATTTTGAAATTTTATTTAGTCAAAACTTGGAGATAAAGTAATTCTGAAATTAGGGAAAACAATCAAAATCAAACTCTCACCAAAATATAGTGATTTTCATTAAAATAAGGATGAATAATATGAACAGTCCCATGAACATACAAGAACCATTCATACTAATTA
This sequence comes from Ambrosia trifida, assembly GCA_028751855.1. NCBI lineage: Eukaryota > Viridiplantae > Streptophyta > Magnoliopsida > Asterales > Asteraceae > Ambrosia > Ambrosia trifida. The sequence continues at coordinate 17,874,923 of CM054123.1, read as the reverse complement.
TCAGATTTATTACTACAACTCAAATCCGAAAACCGAAAAAGTGAACAGCATTTGGAAAGAACATCCGATTTATAATATCAAAAGGTTTTATCGGATCCATTTATAATGAAAACCATGAGCACCAAAACAGGTCCGACAATTGAAAAAAGACGTGAACAAACTGATTTTTAGATTAGGGTTTTTAATCAAAAATAATTTCTGATTTTAATTCTAGTCTTAGGGAATATCAAAGAAATTAATCAACATTGCTCTAATACCACATGTTGATCAATTCCTTGAACATAATAATAAATCAGATGTACCCGTTCGTCCAGTAAAGTTTGATAGGGAAGACGGCGCCATGAGGATGATTACATTGTCCGGGTTCCATGTAACTAAAGGTGTTCATTAGCCTCTAATCCCTCATAATGATCTCTATTTATACACCCAATGTGAAATCCTATTTTATTGTTTAGTTAAACCAATAGGGGTATTTAGGAAGGATGAGCCACTTTTCACTTTTAAACCTTGTTTGAGACCTAAGATGACTTTGGGATTAGAAATTGAATCTTTTTCACCATTCCAACCCATCCAAGTGATCTTCCATCATCAAGCATCCAATCCAACATTAGTTTTGAAGATTGAATCAAAAGCATGAGCGGATAATCCGTGGTGGAACACGCAATCTAAGCATTCGATTCTTGTTGCTTATTTGTATTGATGATTGATTGTAAACGGTTAAATTTACTTGAAGTCTAGTTCTTATTATTTCAATTCCCGGGAGTTCTAGTAATTGAAATATATTAGAAAGGGATTTGGTTTGGTAATTTGTAATTGATAATCAAATGATGAACCTTTAAGTGTTTTGTAATCAAAGTATATTGTCACAATCGATTAATTAACTTTTATAATCACGACTATGTGATTTTTCCATTTGAAACTGAGTTTTTGAATCTACATTGAATTTAAATCCCAGAAGAATCACTTTTCCTTCGAATTGTTTACAACCTCTTTAATTTAGTTGTTTCTTAGTTTAATCAAACTCTCTAAAACTATGATTTTAGTTTTTTTTTTTTTTTTTTGTCAAATTAGTTAAGTGATAATAATCAATCAAAACGTAAGATTTTCAACAATACTCCTCGTGGTTCGATACCCGACTTACTCTATCTAATAAGGTACTAGGGCTTGAGTTTAACTCGTATTTTTACTGATCTTTCATCGGTCACCTAACACAAAAATTTTGATGCCAAGTTGTTAAAAGTCAAAACATTGAAAAAACCTGACACAATAATAATGAATTTGTGGCTCCACTACTAGTAGGGTACATAAAAAGAATAACGCAATATTCTTCCACTATGCCGCAGCTAGGGCTTCTACTCGATGCTTGTAGGTGGTAGCATGTGACTGTCTAATCAAATTTCATCAATGAAACAAAAGATTTGGAGGATTTAGGAGGCTTGTTGTCAATTTACATGAATTTCTTTGAAATGGAAACATTAGATTGATATATTGACAATTTGTTGAATTTCTCATGTTACGAGAATTGGAATGACTTCAAATCAATTCCCTCTTAAATCAACTAAATGTGATTTTGGATTAATTAATTTGAACAAATTTAACAAATTACTTTAAATTAATAAAAAATAATTTATTTTTAACGACATTATAGTTTTTTAATAAATAAAAATAATATTTACTTTTAATAAATAAAATGATTATTTTTCTAATAAATGAATAATATTTTTTTATTTTTAATACATAAAAAGATTATTTTTAATAATGAAATAATAATTTTTTTTATTTTTAATAAATAAAAAAGATTGTTTTTTAATAAATTATTTTTTGATAAATAATCTCTTTTATTTTAATAAATAAAAAATACTATTTTTAGTAAATAAATAATCTCTTACATTTTTAATAAATAAAAAATATTATTTTTTACTATCTTTAATCAATGAAAGATTATCATTTTTTAACAAAAACAAATTATTATTTTTAAACAGCTTAATTTTTTTAATGAAAAAAGATTAATTTTTATTATTGTTAATCAAAATCTAATTTTTATTTAAAAAAAATAAAAATCAATACTTCTCGTGTAGCCTTATATGAGGCGTATTGATTCAAAAGGTTACGAAAATCATTAGCTTTTTGTTATTCAATTACCCATCAAATTGGTTCAAAATGTCACACCCTCAATTTCACTACGGGGTTTATACGGCGAGGCGTGTGACACATCAGGATTCCCAAAGCCATAAGTCATATGAACGACTCTAAATGGCCAAACCATTTAGTTCGTTTGTAAAAAGATAGTTAAACTTTTTATTTAAAAAGTTTAAAGCAATGCGGAAGCGTAAACCAAACGTTAACAGTTTAAAAAAAAACATACGCAAACAACGCACCCAAAACCAATGTAAATGTAAGCAAAGCGATAGTTTAATAATGTTTGATGCCCATGACACAATGATTCATGTCCTAGAGTGCTCCATACCTAGCAACCTGCAAAAGCATGCAAACATGTGTCAACATAAAGTCGGTGAGTTCACAGTTTAAGTAAGCAAAAGTAATGTTTCCAAAGTTACAAACCAACAATCAGTTTCAACGCATGCCAGGGGTAGCTAACCCACTCAATGTAACTAAACAAAAGTAGTATTGGGAACATACAGAACTTATTTTTACCTTAGTGGCTAGTGTCTATCAACACTAGTAAGAAATGTGGTCAAAAAGTTCATACTCGTGCCTCCAGCATATCAGATGTGAGGCTGCTACACAACCTAATAGTGCTATCAACAAATACCTTGTTCGCCTCCTGCGATTAACCCGATATAGGTAAGGACTTTAAGTGATAAAGTTGTTTAGTTTAGTTCACAAAGGACAAAAGTTGTGAAACTGATAAAACCCGATTCACACAAGGAATCAACGTATCCCAAAAACCCGAGATAAAATAGTAGTCCCAAACTGGACTAGAAAAGTTAAGTAAGTTGTCTAAAACCGGAGACACATGATTTTGATAAAAGATGTAGTGAAACTCACCTTAGAGTGCGTGCTAAGTAAAACAGCAGAAACCGCAAATGTGGAAGACAACCCGTCTACCGATAACCTAGCGAATATAGAATTATGAGTGTTTGAAAGTGGTTACATGTTTTGTTTATCCTAACCCATTGTAATCTAAAATGACCTAGGTGACATCTCATGAAAGTGAACTCGACACAAGTAAACCATGTATGACCCATTAAACCGTTAGTGATTAATTCATAATGTAACATGTTAAGACTTTTCAACATAACAAGTTCATATTGCACATGACATAAAATTAACCTATCATGTCAACTACATCACATAACATATATATCATATACATAAGTTCACATATGGAATTTCACAACCTATTAGTCAAGAACACAATCAAATCATCACAAAATCAATGTTTCTCAAACCTGCGATTTCTGGACAGATTTTAGGTTACCAAAACCAATTTTTATAAAATATCAAACCAACTTTTTAAGCTCCCATATTTTACAGGAACTCCCCATAAGTTTACTTGTAACTCCACTATTTTTATTTTGTTGCAAAAACACGCGGAGATTTTATAAAAAAATCATTTGGTACAACTAGCTCTATCATAAAAACAAGTTGTTGACAACATTTTACAAACAAAACCATTTAAAATCATAGATTCATCCAAACGAGATGAATCCACTTGGAAAATCTTGGAATCTCATTTATGTAGCTAATGTCCAAATTTCGTGGTAAACAGACTATTAAAACTCAAGTTAAGACCTTTTAAAACTGACCCACTTTTACATCTGAAAATCAGGTTTGACATCTAGTCTCATAAAATCACAAATAATTTTTAAAATAGGTCTAAAACGTACAAACTTAGACTTTTGGAAAACCTAAATTCACAAACAATGTTCTAACATCAATCACGAATCAAAATTTCTATCAAATTAAGCAATTTAAGCTCAAGATATTAGTCCTACAAGTCACAACAACAATTCTGTCCAAAATCAAAACCATGCAAAACAAGTCAACTACAAACCCTAATCACATAAAAATCGCATACATCATGTAGCCATCACACATAATCATGTTTGATTTTACACATTCAAAACCCTAATTATGATAGCATCAATAAATTCTCATAAACCTTCATATGAAAAACATCCAAGAATCCATATATGCATATATATGCAATTTTATCATGCAAGATTTCTATGGTTTATAAAAACTTTTCAAAACATCAAGAACCAGTATAAAACTCATATAAATCATACCTTCCTATGCAAGTAATCCCGAGTTTTGAAGGTTTCACCCCACACAACTTGGATTCACACAAGAAAGCTTGATAGTTGATTGAAATTGATAGAGGGATGGGGGTGGGGGTTCACGGCTGTAATTGGGGAATTAGGGTTCCCTCCTTATTTTTTTCGTCATAGAATTTGCAAGCTAGTGTATGATATGTTGGGCCTTGGGCCAAAACTACGGGCTTTGTGGTACCTTTCTTGTTAAACAAACCCGTTAATAAGAATTAGCCCCAGGAATAAGCCAAATAATATTATTTCCACTAAATTACATAAAAACTATAGTTTTAGTAATCCTGTAATATATTAATTACATACCGATCACAAAGTGAACATAATTAGCAGGATTAACGTAACGGTTATCTATTAAGCAAGAATTCACGTAATGATGTTAATTCACATCCACTGTCATCCAATTACACATATGACCATGTATGTTTGACATATCACCAACGTCCGGGGTATAGGACTCGTGTGTGTACGTTTTGATAATAACTTTCCTTATTATATTGTAACATACGTTATTATTATACAACATATAGAAAGACCTTCTTAACTAACCCTAGTCAAGTGTTTAGTTATGCATGCACATGCAAGTTAACTAGAGTTCAGTTAGAGTGTTAACCTGAAGTTGCGGGGTATCACACAAAACCCCACACTAACTAATACACTAAATAAGTAAAGGATTGAGATACACACCTTTAATCGGTGGAAAAGTCAGATCATTTTGAATGGATGAACCAGACCACGTATCTGTCCCATATAAGAGCTCTTAATACACATCATATTGGTCAATATGAGGCATACTAAGGCCAAATGCAACACATATCACCTTTTAAGCCTTGTATTGATCAATACGAGGCGTATCAAAAGCCTCATATCAGTCTTATACATTGCTAAAAATGTGATATGGGGAAACTTTTTGCTAATATGCCTCATATAGACCAATACGAGACGTATTAGGGTTTTTTTTTTTGTTCTTACATATTTATTTATTTATTTATTTATTTATTGACTCATGTTTTATTAATACGAAATACGAAAGTTACATCACAATAGAAGGTAGACGAGCAACAAGCTGTGCAGCCACCCCTTTCTGAATTGCGAAATATTTATTGTTTTTAAAAAACTAAAATGCTAAAATAACTTAATAACCAAAAAATAAAAAATATTCATTCCAATATAATTTTATAAAAGTTACAAGTTTTCGTTACACAAAGATTATTTCATAAAATATGCTTAAATTAATCAACATCCTCAAAAGTGGGATTTGGATTTGTAATCCTTAGTGATCTATACCCAGTGTTGTAGAACTCGCTAGGCGCTAGTCGGCCGGTGAGGTACCGACTAGGAATTAATCGGGATTAATCATGAAAACCTTTTACACCTCGTGTTGTCCAATACGAGGCGTATAGGGGTCAAATCCTTGTCCTTTTTCTACTAATGTGAGAAGTTGTGAAAGTAATATGCATTGTAGTAATAAATATGAGACATATTTAGGACGTGAAATCAAAATTTATAGGGTGTCGAATTATTACGACCCTAAATATATTGTTTCATTTATCATTAAGAAGTACTCTTCAGTTAGTCAAATCAGTTTGGTTTGAGTTGGACCAGTCCACTATAAGTATACGATATAAGCAAACACATGTGGGAGTGTTTGGGAATATGTTTGGCCATGCTGCACTTTAGCAAGACACAATGACCCCTCCCTCATTTGTCACTCTTGGCTTAAATGTTATATATGCCATATATACACTTAGTAAATAATTTATCTCCTCACTTCTTTTGTGTGGTGGTAAAGGTGTTAGGGTTTTAAAGGAGATGCTAGGAGTTCAAGCCTCATAAAAGATAAAATCAGATGTATTTAAAGGGGATGAAAAAAAAAGGGTCTAATAAAAGGATGTAAGAACGGGTGTAAAAAAATAGGAAGAAATTACCCGAGACATGACTACTAGATAAAATTAGCAAACTTTATTGTAGTATTTTATATATCTTATTATAAAAGTCGGTTGTAAACAACCTTTATGTTTAAAAATTGGCATTTACAAACCCTCTACTTTCTAAAAACTTTATAAAATTTCAGGTTAATACCTCTGAGTTTCTAACGTTTCAAGTTTATCCCCGAACTTTTATTCTTCAACATTAAGAAAACTTTATTTTCTCACCTGCTTATTTTTATTACTTGCCAGTATAAATTCTCGTTTGAATGCAAATCTTTCGGAAATAAACTAGGTCAAATATAATACGTTTTCATGCTTATTTTATGTATGTTTTCAAATGGTTTATGTTTTGACGTAAATTTTGTTCGAAGACGAGTCGGTTCAAATAAAATACATTTTCATACGAGCGTATAAATTCGAGTTACTCTAGGATTTGATGCGGCTAAGTCTTGATCCAAAGGTAACTGTAGTGCAGTGGTTAGGTGGAACCCCACTAAACGAACCAACATGGGTTCGGTTCCATTTCTTTGCAGTCACTTTTATTTTTTGGTTAGCTTGCTTTTCATATTTAAATTTAAAGTTATAATTGTACGGTATAAATTCGATTCACTTTATTTTTTGGTTAGCTTGCTTTTCATATTACATTGATTTAAATCGGATACACCGAAATATGCGTTTTCATTTTATTAACGCATCAGATAACATTTGGACTAATTGTTTCGATGTTTGCAACAGTCTGGCAACGCATTACCCACGGGTCATGTTACTAGTATATATAAAGAACCAACTAAATGATATGTGGACACATCGCAAGTTATAGCGTCAACAATTTAATGAATTTAAAGTTAGCTTAAAAAATACTATTTTCTTTAAAACAAAATCATGCATTTCTCCGCATAAAAATTCCTATATTTTTAGATAAAAATAGTTTCCTTATTTGCATACTCATTATTTGAACAATGTCGTCATATGCTTGTTGCTAAATATAATACGACTTCTGATTTTATTTTATTCCTTAATAAAAGATTTTAGCACGTAATAGGCATGGTCAAAGCAATCTACATATGAAACTACTAGCTGATTACCTCGGGAAGGTCCCGGGGTTGAAAATTTTAATATAATTTAATAAAAAATGATAAAAAATGATAAAAGAAGAAAACTCAAATAAGGAAAAGCGTAAATAACTTAAACATAATCAATCTTAGTTAAAAAACATTTATTTAAAAAGTTAAAAAAATAAAAAGCATAAACTATATTAAACATAATACAGTATTAAAAGGATAACCTTCAACATATAATCATCTTCACGTAATTTAAAATATGTTACAATTTGACTTTGACTTATATAGATGTAGAATTCATGATGGGGGTTGAAAAATATAACAATTCTAATAATATTAATACTAATAGTAATAATTATTACTCTTGTAATTAAATAAATAAAAAAAATAACCTTGTTATTAGGTGACACCATGTGTTGCAGTGTTGCGTGATTCGTTCTCCTAACTTCTCTCGATGAAGTATATCTATCCATCTTTAGAAGAGTAAAATTCCAATGATAGCATGACGATTGGGCTGAATTTCAACATCGTAGATAAGAACCTGGTTTAAAAGAAAAACATGATTAATGAATAACCTGAACACTTTGTGTTTTTTTTTTTCTGTATGAACATAACCCCACAAAAAAATAGTCGTTTTTTTCTCCGTTTTTTATATAGCACTATGGTACTCGTTGGAAAGATAATAAAACGCTCGTTAATTTGGTGTAATTTTTTTATTTAAAAAATCTCGAATATAAAAGATATTAACGTTTAAAAATTATGGGAGGAACATAAGAGAGAATAATTTAAATTTATTTTTAAATTCTTTTTTCCTAAAATAACTCAATTTAATTTTAGTAATTGAGAATTGAGAGATAAAGAGATAAATTTAGGGTTTTATGTTTATCTTTTTTTTAATTAAAAAAGGAAATAATTCAAAAAACACTAAAATCTTTCAATTATGATGCCACGTGGCAGTTTCATGGAGAGGTTGAAGGCACCATTGCACGCCACGTCAGCAATGCTCAATTCTTTTATATATATTAATAGATAATAGATACTAGCTGATTACCTCGGGAAGGTCCCGGGGTTGAAAATTTTAATATAATTTAATAAAAAATGATAAAAGAAGAAAACTCAAATAAGGAAAAGCGTAAATAACTTAAACATAATCAATCTTAGTTAAAAAAACATTTATTTAAAAAGTTAAAAAAATAAAAAGCATAAACTATGTTAAACATAATACAGTATTAAAAGGATAACCTTCAACATATAATCATCTTCACGTAATTTAAAATATGTTACAATTTGACTTTGACTTATATAGATGTAGAATTCATGATGGGGGTTGAAAAATATAACAATTCTAATAATATTAATACTAATAGTAATAATTATTACTCTTGTAATTAAATAAATAAAAAAAATAACCTTGTTATTAGGTGACACCATGTGTTGCAGTGTTGCGTGATTCGTTCTCCTAACTTCTCTCGATGAAGTATATCTATCCATCTTTAGAAGAGTAAAATTCCAATGATAGCATGACGATTGGGCTGAATTTCAACATCGTAGATAAGAACCTGGTTTAAAAGAAAAACATGATTAATGAATAACCTGAACACTTTGTGTTTTTTTTTTTTTTTCTGTATGAACATAACCCCACAAAAAATAGTCGTTTTTTTCTCCGTTTTTTATATAGCACTATGGTACTCGTTGGAAAGATAATAAAACGCTCGTTAATTTGGTGTAATTTTTTTATTTAAAAAATCTCGAATATAAAAGATATTAACGTTTAAAAATTATGGGAGGAACATAAGAGAGAATAATTTAAATTTGTTTTTAAATTCTTTTTTCTGAAAATAACTCAATTTAATTTTAGTAATTGAGAATTGAGAGATAAAGAGATAAATTTAGGGTTTTATGTTTATCTTTTTTTTAATTAAAAAAGGAAATAATTCAAAAAACACTAAAATCTTTCAATTATGATGCCACGTGGCAGTTTCATGGAGAGGTTGAAGGCACCATTGCACGCCACGTCAGCAATGCTCAATTCTTTTATATATATTAATAGATAATAGATTAATACATTAATAGATTAATAGATAATAGATGTTTTGTAGACTGATTCCTTAATCAATGATTTTATGCATAGAGTTTGCTTATTTGGCGTATATAAATAAGAGAAATGTACTTAAAACAACATAAATAAAATCACTTATGTGGAAAGAGTCAACACCTAATTAGATCACAAAATCCTTTTTTGTATGCTTCTTCTCCTCTGATGCCTAGTGGTGGTTATCGGGTGGATCCATGGCAACCCGAGATGATGGTTGGCACAGTGGGAGTGAACTCGTACAAATAAGGGGGAAAGAATATGAATTAAGAGGCGGTTTGTAACTTTAAATTTCATCTAAGAAAAGTGGTAAAATGGTCACTTAAAGCACACACTTATCCATTCTTAGAACAAAATTATTATTTTTTTTTTTTAAGGTGAAGGTCTTATTTGAAGGGGGCAAAGTACTTTACACCCGTTCTTGCAATTCTTGCCCCCACTCACACGCCTAGACTATGTTGTCTGAACCGGTTTCACGCTGGGGTGGTGGTAGGCATAAGGCTCCCCCCCCCCCCCCCCCCGAAAAATTTCCTGCCACCTGCCACTTGACAGATGTTGCACCCTCCACAAGAAGCAAGCCTCTCTGGAGTAAATGCATGGTAATAGAAAACCGGGGTTGCCATCAGGATTGGAACATGTCCCCTCTATGAGGGTAGACTCTAATTATCACTTGGCTTACCACTCCACCATAATGTGGGTGGTTTTAGAACAAAATTAGTTATGATTGAGTAAACAACACGTTACGCAAATTCTACATCAGTCATGGATAAAAAAAAAAGATGTTGGGTATATAAGAAATGATCTGTTGTAAAAACACCTATGAAATTGAATCAAGAACAAATAATCGAATGCTTCGAGCTTATTATTGATAATATGAAAATGAACTAAAAAGAAAATTAAAAAGAAAAGATTAATTACAAACGAATTGATGAGACCTATTTATAAACCCTAATCCCTAATTGAACCGTTAAAGTCTGTTGAGACTTTCATTATTGACAGGATTAGTCCTCCATCTCCATCAGACGTTTCCTTATTGACCCAAACTATTATAAACAGAAATGAACTTTGGATATTGTCATAAATGGCCCCTCAAACTTTCTTGACCAAGTTTGACTTATTATTTAACCTTGATTTTTGACACACATTTCTAACAATCTCCACCTTGTGTCAAAAATCACAACCCAGCCATTCTTCAACCCATCCAAACAACTAATCCAAAACATCTGATTCAAACACCTGCTGTCCAAACAACTGATCAAATACTCACCATCAGTTGTTACAACATCTGCTCACCATCAGCATCCAACAACTGTTCCAAACCTCTGCCACTAAACAGCACCAAACAGCTGTTTTGTTCAGCAGACTTTTCCAGGACCAAACTGCCCTTCCTTTTAACAACTGCTACCCCTGAATCAACACCATCCAGATCTGATCCATGTTGCATAACCCTGTCTAAGCTTAAATAACATTTCAAGATCTGACATTCACCACTGGTTTTGACACATTTCCAGCCTTTCACACCTGTTGACTCAGAATCACCACACAATATGACAATTCAAGATCTGACATTCACCACTGGTTTTGACACATTTCTAGCCTTTCACACCTGTTGACTCAGAATCACCACAGAATATGACAATTCTGCCCCTACAGCCCTTTTTCACATCTTCAACCTACATCAACTGATCTTTAGAATCTCTAACCACCAACCAAGTATCACCATTCAATAATGAACACATTTCTACCTTCATTATCTTCCAACCCTTGATCTCTTTAGCTTCATTCTCATATTCAACATTAGTCAAAAGATTAGTTGTTTTCACACATGCCCAGTCCCTTTCATCACAGGGCTGCCTCTCACAAAACACAATTTTGCACAACTGAGTAATCTTCCCTGCACACTTACCAGGCATCTCCACCTTAACCTGAACATCATCACCTTGTGCAGCCTCCACCTCAGTCCAAAAACTTTTAACCCATAACATAAACCTGCTATCCTTTAACCTTGGCTTTACATCTTCTAGACCACATATCCTGAACATCTGTAACATCTCAGAATATCCCAAGAACATATCAATACCTGTCCTTGATTTCATCAACTCCACCTGTCTAGAACACTTCTTCAATTCACATCCAAACATTTCCAAAACTACCCCTCTTGGAAACACATCTTTTCCAACCAAAAGATTATCACAAAATCCACCTAGACCCCAGTTCACAATCCTACCACATACTTTACCATGAACCACCATTGATTGTCCTTCACCAGAGATCAACATCCTGTTATTCAACTCCACCACAGTCTTACACCTCTCTGAACCATTCCCGTGATCAACATCATGAATACATTTCCCAATCAACATCTGTCCATCTGTGTGATCCATGAACTCTTTCTCACTAGGTAACACATGACCATCCAGAACATACACATTACTCACATGTCTAGTTCCAAACATTACAACCTCTTGATCATTCATGACCAAGACCTTACTATCTCTCAACCACACATGGTAACCTATCTTTTCTAAACAACCCAATGACAACAAACTCCTATTCAAGTCAGGAACATACCTCACATCATGCATTTCAACAATATTACCATTGTCCATCATGAACACAACAGTTCCAACCCCTTGAATCTCACAAGTTCTGCCATCACCCATCTTGACTTTACCAAGATAACCATAGTTCAGATCCCTGAAATACCCCTGATTATATGTCATCCCAAAAGACCCACCTGAATCCAAGATCCACTTCTCTGAACAGAACTCTTCACTGGTGTTAGTGCATGATGTCCCTAGGCTAGTATATATGTTGTTTGGACGTGTTTCGGGGTGTTTGGAGACATTTATACGCGTTTTTGGGAGTATTGGAAGCTATTGGCGAGTAGGGGATGGGTATAGGCGATTAGAGCCCTATACCACATCATTGTCACGCGAATAGAGGTCTCTATAGGCGATTATGACCCTAATCGCCTATAGTTAGATGTCTTATAGCTCCTACTCGCGTATACTGACCTGTACGAGTACGGGAGGTATAAATAGGCTCAATCATTGCCCTAATATTCAGTTCTTGCCACACACACTCTCCAAACACCATCCCCAGGTCTGAGATTGCTTGGTTTGATCATTGTAACACTCGTGCTCTGTTTTAATGATATAAACGTGAATCTTTTGACCCGTTTGTGTGTTATAATTGCTCGTTTATCATTGTTTCAAGTTTGTTTCTGTTATTATGACATATTCAAGGGATTCCGCACCTTGAATATAACCCTTGTGATTGTCGGGTGACACGTTCGTCGATCCTACAAGTGGTATCAAAGCCGAGGCTCTTATCACGAGTGTTTTGATAGCAAAAACGAGTGAAAACAGGTAGGTTTTTGTGTGAAAGTTGTGATTTTTAATCAAAAACCTGTTTTGAAGTTTCAAACTTTGAGTTTTTCATAAAAACCCTTATTTTCAAATTCTTAGTGTGTGTTTATGGATGAAAACGTGTGTTTTTTATTAGGTTTTGATCTAAAATTGTTTTGGAAACTTTTCCAATCATTTGGGGATTAAACACATCGTTTTGGATAAGATTTTGAGGCAAAAACGGTGGTTTTTGAGCAAAAGTGTTGTTACAGATCAGATATAGCGATTACACAGACTTGTCCCTCCCAATCTCCTATATATAGGCGAGTAGAAGCAATTATATGCAAATAGAATGGTACTCGCCAGTTCTACAAGCGATTAGGACTCTAATCACCATTTTCTTATATGGTATAGACCCCTAATCGCCTATAAGGTCCTATTCGCCTGAAAATTGTATTCGCTCAACTGTTCACTAGCAATTACACCCTAATCGCGTGTAATACTAGTGATTACAATTGTACTCGCCCCTACAAAACCCTAATCGCCTATAAACACCAGAATAGAGTTCCTAATCGCCTAAAAGGACCTGAAACTGAAAATTTGACTAAGTATCGGACTTTAACGAACTTAAACATATGGCAAACCCGTGGGGACATCTAAACCAACCAAGGCAACAATATAATAAACAAATGAACAATCAAACAAATGTACCCACGAACCCTTGGCAATTCTTAGCCGAGCGTAACGCGCAACGGATGCAACAAGCGCAAATGCAAGCGACTGTTGCCGGAATCAATCCGTGGGCGCTAGCGGCTCAACAACAGGCAAAGAATGCGAATCCTTGGGCATTCGCGGCTACTACAAACTCATTGACGAATCATCTGTCTTCCGTTCTCATGAGTGACTTAGAGACGGGTAGTTCGAATAGGGCACCGAAACCGCAATACATGTCCGACTACCATGGATGGAAGGGCAGATTTCAGACGTATGTTGAGGGCATTGATGGTCTCGTATGGTCAACTATATAGACAGGTTACAGTAGGCCGATGGTTGAGAATTCGAATACTCAGATCTCGCTGGAAGACATGAATGAAGATCAGAGGAAGAAGTATAACTATGAAAAGAAGGCGATGGCAGCATTGAAACAAGCTCTCCCGAAGGATATACTTCATCAATTTGCTCAGTGCACTACGTCACAGATGCTTTGGTTAGCACTTGCTGAGCGAAATGAGGGAAATCTGAAGACTCGAAAGGTCAAAATGGATCAACTCAATAAGGAGTTCGAGAACTTCAATGCTATTGGGAACGAAACACTAAGAAACATGACTGCAAGATACTACCACTTGATGTCTGAAATGTACCAGTACGGGGTCTTGTACTCATCTGCAGACCTTGTAGAAAGATTTGCTGAGGCGCTACCTCCTCATTGGCATCAATGGTTGGACATCCTGAAGTCAAGCAATGCTTATCAGACTCTCACCATCAACGAGTTCATTACCGAGCTGGAGAACAAGGAGATAGAGAAAATCAGGAGGGCAAACAAGGCGCTCATTCCACAGAATCCCAGTATCTATTATGGGAACCCTCTTCAGGACGCCAGTGTGGGTGGATCCAAACCACAGACTGCTTTTATGGTTAATCCGGACCCAGTTTATGCATTTGACAACTACGGTCCCCCATCTGATGTTCCTCCTCCAACCTATCCCTTCGGACTAACCCAGTATCCTTTGAATTTTAATACTAATCATTATGGTGTTAACCCGTTTTCTCATCTTGCAGCACCAGCACAGGCAACTGCAAACTTTGGTGGACCTTCTCTTTCAGGTTTTGGTGGAGCTCCAACTACAAGTTATGGTGGATATGGAGGTGCATCGACTTCAAGTCAAGGTGGCTATCGGACCAACCCAGTCCCAGAGCAGCTGAACACCGCAGGTTTAGAGAAGGTGACGGTAGAGTTAGCTCAAGAACACATGGCTCTACTGTCAACCATGGTAAACTCCTACAGCGGACTGGTTGCTGGACAGATCGGGAATCCTCATCTTACACAGGAGGATTACTCGCAGATCGATAAAGACGAAATGGATCTGATAGACATTCAGTGGCACTTCGCAAGTGTGGTGAGAAGGGCAAAGGAGTATATGGACAGGACGGGAAGGAGAGATGTTCTGATAAACAACAACACCAAGTTTGGGTTTGACAAAACAAAGGTCACGTGCTACAACTGTGGCACAAAAGGGCACTTTGCAAGAGAATGTGACCGACTGAAGCAACAAGGACATCAGAATCCCTTCAACAACAACAGAGCAAATCAGAATCAGAGGCAGCAAGCTCAAACACAACCTAATCCAAATACTGAGCGAGCTATTGTCCCAGTAAATAACCAAAACCAGAACCAGAGGCCTCCTGTAAACAACAATCAAGGACAAGCCCTGGTTATTCAAGCTGATGAAGGTTTCAACTGGAACCATCTGATCACTGGAGAAGAAGCTCCTCATGGTGGTGCAACATGTTTTGCTCAACAATCGTCTGAAGCACCAGGTGAAGTTGAAGATGGCTCAAGTCAGTCTGGCGTTATTATTTCGGAAGCTGAAGTGTCCGACTATGACTCTGAGTGCGATTCTGATATGGGAGAAGATTTTCAAAAGATCTGTTAGCTGAAGCAGATGCGCTGATTGGCAAAAGATCGTTTCTTGTGGATGCTGACTGCACTGAGAAGAACTTTGGCGAATTCTTTGGAGCTCAGAAGACTGCAGCTCATTATGCTTTGATGGCCATTACTGAATCGTCAAACAAGGTAAGTTCTTCCTCTAATTCTAAACTAGAGTGTGTAGAGTGTAATCAGTTAAAATTCAGAATTAAAGAATTAACTGAAGATAATTTGAATTTGAAAGCTGATGTTGGTCCATTGCAAAGGTCAATTGATTCCTTAAAACAAAAGGAGAAAAATTTTCTAAGTACAATTGAAAATTATAAGAAAGATGTTTCTGAACTGTCAAAAACCTTAGCTAACAAGAAAATTGCTATCAATAATTACATAAATGAGGTAGAACACACTAAGAAGCAATTGGCCATTGACAACTGCGACTATGAGAAGATCAAGAAGAAATTTGAGAGTTATCTAAACTGCAAGTATGTTCTTGATCACATAGTTGAACACTCAGAAAAGGAAAGCTTTTCCACCAGTCCAAAATATTCTCAGTGTCCACCTCCGGTGAGATTCGAAAATCATAATTTTGATGTCTTGCCGAAGGAGGAACTTGTGGACGTGGCAGCTGAAGTAGCAAAAGCTGCAGAGGCGGCCAAAGTAACTGAAGCAGCTAAACCTACTGATGTTACTAAGGCTGCTACTCCTGCTAAAGCTATCAATCTTGGTGATAAAGCTGATGATATTAGTGTGTATGACACAGACTCGTCGGATGATGAGCTTGATGAGCCTCCTAGGTATGCACCGGTCAAAACTCAACAAGTTCCTCTTGAAAACCATATCATTACTACTGAGACCTTGAGTAAACTTGTACCGAAAGTGCAAACCGAGGATGCAGAAGGATTAAAGTGTTTTATAAACTAAAAGGGTCTGAAAGGGTATATGCTGATGAGGAAGTCCCTCTCAAATGTATCGCCCCTGGTCTCATTGCTAAAATCTGGCAAGAATCTGTCATTAACGTGGAAAAGGAAACCTGGAATAATAAGAAGGGTAAGGGTAGAAAAGACCAGGGTAATCAGCCAAACGAACATAACAAGAAAAATCAAAAGAAAAACACCGTTAATCCTCAAAGTCATGCTCAGAGAAAAAGTACGAAGAAGCATGTTACTGAGTTTGTTAGATCTACCGGTAATGACAGAACCGACGATCCTCACGTCGATGTGCAAAGAAAATGCCTTGAGGATCTAAAGCACAAAAACTCTTTTGCCAGTTCATCTAGCAAAAAAGAACAAAAAGGAGAACAAGTACGAATCTCCTAGATTTGAAGAATACAGATCCTGTCACAAATGCGGGGAACGTGGGGATGTAGTTGCTGCGTGCCCTGAATTGAGACGAGAAAGGATCAAAGTGGATGATCCTCCCAGTTCTAGCAAACCTAAGCAACCTGTTTCCCCTAAACTTTCTGAAAAACAAAAGGGAAAACAAATTGTTTATGATAACCGAAACAAGATTGCTATGAACCAAAAGCCAGTTGATGGCAGGGGTCCACAGCTGAGGGGGAGCACTGTTCCCACAAAGGTTGAAGCAGCGCCTAAGCCACCAGCAAAGGCTGCAGCTAAACCACAGGGCAACCCCAAAACTGCTCCACGTGCAGTTAAATCTGAAGTGGATCCAAAATCTGTTTCTCCTAAGGAGTCTAAGGCGGGATCTTCTAGCACCAAAGCGAAGAAGAAGCCTAAGCCAAAGAAACCTGAATAGGTTTGGAGACCCAAGTCACCAACCAAATATGGAGAATCATCTGCAGGTGAGAATACTGCCGGACCATCAGGAACAACACCAACTCCAAATGGAAGATGGGTTGATTTTCCGACATTAGATGAAGATGGTAGACCCAAGACCGTGAAGGCTTGGGTCCCCCTTAACCACTGAACATTGAATGTTTGTGTAGGGGGTTCCACCGGGCCTTATCAGCAGCCTATGGATTGTTGATAGTGGAACTTCAGGGCACATGACAGGCGACTTATCCCTGCTTTTTGACATAAAGAATATCAACGGAGGGTATATTGCTTTTGCTGGTAATAAAGGGGGTTATATTACAAAAGAAGGCAGTATGAGTAACGGTATTGTAAGCTTTGAAAAGATAAGCTTTGTCAAACAAATAGACCACAACTTGCTGAGCGTCTCGCAGATATGTGACAAAAAGTTCAATGTGTTCTTTGATGACAATGCGTGTTTCATTCTGAAACCTGGATTTAAGATACCGAAAGAGTGGGTCAACAACTTATACGTCCTGGATATGAGCCGAGCTATGACAGCAAAAGGTCAAGTCACTTGTTTTCTGTCCAAGGCGACAGAAAAGGAATCGATCATGTGGCACAGACGTATGGGGCACATCCACCTGAGAAAGATGAACCATCTGGTTCATAATCAACTGATGGAAGGTGTTTCTGCTAAAAATTTTCATCTAAAGACGTTTGTGTCTCATGTAAGAAAAGGAAGCAGAAAAGGAAGTCTCACAAGCCTAAGAAGACAAACTCAGTTAGTCTACCTCTCGAACGACTGCACATGGACCTGTTTGGCCCAGTCAATCGAAAGAGCAAGAACGGTGACTTATACTGCTTAGTGGTTACGGATGACTATTCTAGGTTTTCTTGGGTCGTGTGCATGAAGCACAAGAGTGAAACTTTTGATTACTTGAAGAATCTGTTTACTAAACTGGAAAATCTATATCAGCTAAAGATCCGGAGGATCAGAAGCGATAACGGGACATAGTTCAAGAATCATGCTATGGAGGCGTTATGTGCAGAAAAGGGTATTCATCATAAATTCACAGCACCGTACACTCCTCAGCAAAATGGGGTTGCAGAAAGAAAGAATCGGACTCTTATTGAGGCAGCCAGAACAATGCTCGCAGACTCGAACTTGCCTGTGATCTTCTGGAACGAGGCAGTTCACTGCGCGTGTTACACTCTTAATAGGGTTCTAACGGTAAAGAAGCTTGGCAAGACTTCTTACAAGCTTCTGAACCAGAGAAAACCGAACTTAGAGTTTCTGGAACCTTTCGGAGCTCCATGCACCATGATACATCCCGATGGGAAGTTTGGTGCAAAGGCAGAAGAGGGTTTCTTTGTTGGTTACAGCACTCCCAGTAAAAGAGTGTACAACAAAAGAACCAATAACGTTGAAGAGTGGCTTAATGTCGACGTTCAACGTTATACTGCCAATGCACCTGGTGTTGGACCTGATTGGTTGTTCGATTATAAGAGTCTATTTGATTCTTTCAACGTGGATAATTTGGTAGATGATGGTGTAGCGCAAATGTATTACGAATGTGAAAACGCAGCTAGCTCACCGCTAATGCGTCCGATCGTGGTGAATGCACCTGCGCCTGCACCATCTGATGCCTCTGCATCCACGGGTCCCCCTGGTAAAACCGCAGCAGTAGAAGTTGAGGAAGTCATTCAGGAAGCGTCAGCAGAGGTTCTCAAATCTTCATCTTCAGACGACGATTTTGCAGAGTCTCATGAAACTCTTACTGAAGAACAAGCTAGAAATGGTGAATCTACCACTACATCTCCAGTTAATCCGACAGGAAACAATCAAGCTGGTCCTTCTTCTTCAGCAGCTCCAGGGATAGGTCTTCGGATCAATCTCTCCGGTTTTATTATGCAACCTGCTGCTCCCTCCAGTTCAAGCGCCGTAGAGACAAATCTATCTCAAGGTTTGGAGAACCTTAATCTGCATTCGGATGATCCAGTGCCGGCACAACCGGAATCTCGGATTCACGACACTCATCCGATGCAGAATGTGATTGGTGATTCGGCTAGCAGAGTCATGACGCGCAGTCAGCTCAGAAATGCTAGTCCAAGTGACAATACAGGTACCTTGGCACTCTATTCAGAAATCAGGAAAGCATGTCATCAGAACGATTGGTCCTTTGCTCTCTATGTATCTCAAACTGAACCAAGAACCGTGCAAGAGGCATTGAGGGAGGAACCATGGATTGAAGCAATGCAAGCCAAGCTTCAGTAGTTCCAAAAGCTAGGGGTGTGGGACTTAGTTGACTTACCTCCAGGCTCGAAGAAAATTGGAACAAAGTGGATCTATAAGTGTAAACGAAATGACCGCGGGGTGATTATCATAAACAAGGCTCGATTAGTTGTCCTCGGCTTCCGTCAAATCGAAGGAATAGATTAGAACGAAGTATACGCTCCAGTTGCGTGCCTTGAAGCTGTCCGGATGTTCTTAGCTTACGCTTCGTACAAACGGTTTAAGGTGTATCAAATGGACGTGAAAAGTGCTTTTCTGTATGGTAACTTGAAGGAAGAGGTGTATGTTGCTCAGCCACCGGGTTTAGAGGATCCATTTCATCGCGAAAAAGTTTACAAATTGAACAAAGCGTTGTACGGACTCCATCAAGCTCCGCGTAAATGGTACCAAATGCTCAGCAACTATCTTATATCCAATGGGTTCAAACGTGGACTCTTGGATTGCACCTTATTCACTAAGGAAAAGGGTGGTGACGGTTTCTGGTACAGGTTTATGTTGATGATATTATTTTTGGGTCTACTAATGATGTCATGTGCAGGGAATTTGAGAAGCTTATGCAGGATAAATTTGAGATGAGCTCGATGGGAGAGATGCAATTCTTCCTCGGTCTACAATTAGAACAACAAGAGTCGGGGATCTTCATCCACCAGACAAAATACGTTGCTGACATCTTGAGCCGGTTCCAGATGGAAGACTCTACTCCAGTAGGCACACCAATTCAGAGCAATCACGGGATTGGTCCTGACGAGAAAGGACAAACCGTTGATCCTTTTCTCTATCGAGCTATGATAGGCTCGCTCATGTACCTCACTGCATCAAGACCTAATATAATGTTCGCGACATGTCTACTATCAAGATACCAGTCAAGGCCAAAACAGTCCCACCTGGTTGCTGTGAAGAGGATCTTACGTTATCTAAAGGGTTTTCCGACCAAAGGTCTATGGTACCCTAATGACGATAAGTTTGACCTCGTCGCTTTTAGTGATGTTGACTATGGCGGATGCAAGACAGACTTAAAATCCACATCGGCTGGATGCCAGTTTTTGGGACCAAGACTAGTCTCGTGGCAGTGCAAGAAGCAGGCCTCGGTAGCCTTATCCACCTGTGAGTCGGAATATGTAGCAACATCGAGCTGCTGCTCCCAGGTTCTTTGGATACAGCAACAAATGAGAGACTACGGTTTGAAATTTCTTAATACTCCCATTCACTGTGACAATAAGTCCGCTATAGCTCTTGCTAAAGACTCAGTAAACCATTCCAAGGCGAAACATATCTTGGTTAAGTATCATTTCATACGCGATTGCTATGAAAAGAAACTTATCGATATGGTCAAAATCCACACGGATTACCAACGTGCCGATTTATTCACCAAAGCTTTTGACGGTCCTCGTTTTGAGTACTTGTTAATCTTAAACGGCATTAAAGTTAAGCAGGATTAGATCCTCATCGGTAATCGTTTTTGTAGATATTTTTCTTTAAAAACATCAAAAAAATCCAAAAATATTGTCTTTTCGCAAATTTTTAGATTTTTAGGGGGAGAAAATTCAGAAAAATACAAAAACATCAGAAAATGCTAAAATTCAAAAAAAAAAATTAGAAAATCCCAAAATCAAAAAAAAAATTGAAAAATGCAAAAATGAGTTTCTTTGGTGAAAATGGGAAGATGACATTAACCAATCAGTCGGACTATCTGGACTCTTATCGTCTTAAAAATATTGGAACTGATAAGTAGCCTCTACAATGATGTGTCGGTAGGCTCAAAATCATTTCCAAGTTCGGCACGGTGATATAAACCTAAATCAACTGAAACATGTGTGGATCAACGTGCCTTGGCATATGGTCTTGGTACCAAAATCTAGTTTGATAGCATGCCAAAATCCGAGGTTTCATGGTCTTTAAGAGGTTGTTACATCCGGGTTAAACTGGACGTCTCTCAGAATAAATAGGATTGGCACACGTGTCGTACGTTGGGTTCGCAGCCTACAACTGAGACCCCTCTATGTCGTTTCCGAAAAGAAAAAAACAAAAAATATAGAATAAATTCTGATCAGGAGACGTCCGGGAATCCTAAAAGAGCAAAAAGATTCATAAATGCCAAAACCCTATTCTCAAAGAGAATTCGCTCAAAGGTATCAAATCATATACCTAAAGCATCGTACCGTGAAAAATCAAATATACGGCATTTGACTTGAACCCTGGTCTGGATCTCACTGGTCTCTCTGTTGCAGCGTTTCTGCAGACCTGATCACCACTGAGTCCATTCCTTGTAAAATACGGATGACAATAGCTTACTCACCGGTTACGAGGAAGCTTTGTGCATGACTTGATACGGGAATGTGTCGCGTGGCGGGGAACACCTTGTACATCAGTCTTAATATTACCCTAACGTATCTAAAGTGCCTAGCGATAAAACCTGATTTTGAGCTTAGGTGGACAACAATATCAGCAGTTGTTGTAGGATGCTTATTGGTAATTTAAACTAAAAACTGAAAATTTAAGGGTTCTAGTAAAGTCCGTACACTGATATGATTCCCTAACCGTTGAACTCGCAAAAATATGATAGTGTACAGTTAGTTGATCTCCCGTTTTGTTTTATTTATGCTTAGTTAATCATTCTTGATTGCCGATGATGGAATCCTAATCCATTGTAATCTTACTTCTTCAAAAATAAAACGCCGAAAATCAACTAATTGAAAATTGTGTTTTGCCGGGTCAAAACCGTACTTTCTCTAAAGTACAGGGGTTGAAAATGAAAACTTTTCAAAGATATGAGTCGTCATCAGTGTCATGTGTTAAAAAGGGGTGAAAACGCATGTTTTGAACATTAACGGGTCAAAAATGTGAGATTTGGTGCTGCAGGGGCAATTTGGTAATTTGTGTGAAAAATTCACACATTTAACCTTCTAATCGCGTGTATGTGAGCGAGTATGATCTATTCGTATAAAAGTTATAGCGATTACATCTTAATCGCTACAATGGACATGCGAGTTGGACCCTTATCCTCTTATAACTGATCTTAAGTGGCGATTAGAACGTCTACTCGTGTGTCTGTCTGGCGAGTGGGTGTATTCGTGGGTCACATTAGGCGAATAGACTCTCATTCGCTTATATGGTCATGCGATTAGAATTGAGTATATAAAGGACACTTAGTCACTTTTATTCGTTATATTCAAACTCTCCTACTGTTATACCCATTCCCTCATACCCGATAATTAACCAAACTTCTGCCCGTGTCATTTTGATCCTTGAATATTGTTCTACATCATCAAGGTAATTTACGCTCATCATTTCAGATCATATCATCACGTTTTATGGGGTCAAATCTATTCCTCTTGAACAGTATAGCGATTAGGGTGATTTATGTTCTAATCGTGTATACAAGTCCCTATTCGTGTGTTGAATGATGCGATTAGGCCACTTGTATCTGATTATTGGCGATTACAATTTGTAATCGCCTATAGCAGCCTGTTGACCAATTTTTGTCAAATTTTGTCCGTTTTTGTCTGTTTTATGCGTATATGCTCTGCTTGGTATACTTATAACGTGTTTTGATGTTCAGGATGGTGATTTGGAAAACATCTCCCAAGCACAACTGTTGTGCTTTTCTCGGACCTGTTACAATGGATAAATGCAAGACTTTTCAGGGCGTTATTGACTTCTTGAAGCGGTCAAGAATCCACCACGCAATAACCAAGCAGCACGCTGCATACAGGGATATCTTGCTGGAATTCTACCAAAACGCCAAAGTTGACTACAAAGCAGTACCGATCGTGATCACCGGTTCGATACAAGGAAAGGAGGTCATTATTACTGAACAGATCATTCATGAAGAGTTACAGTTTGGCGATGCTGATACTGATCCCATAGTGTTTGACGCCATTTTGATTCGTGGCGGTTTTCTGAGGATGACATACTTGGGAAATGTCAAGAAACAGCAAATGCTCATGAAAGGACTACTTCCGCCAGAACTCAAGTATCTCACACATGTAGTCTTGAAGTGCATTGGTCCGAGAAGAGGTACTTTTGATGCGATCAGGGATACGTTGGCTTCTGCGGTAGTCGCCTTGACTCTCAACAAGCCATTCAACTTCTCAAAAATGATCCTACATCATCTGAAAGAGATCATATTGCAGAAGACGACTAAGACTTCATTCATCATCTAACCTCGTTTTCTACAGATGATTATTGATCGGCAAGTACCTGACTTGATGAAGCATCCTGCAGAATTCATAGTGATTGAAGACATAACTCATAAGGAGATGAACAGGATGCGAAGTTATAAGAACAGACCAAAGTCTGAGTATCCTCTGATGATGAGGACGATGATGATGATGAGTCGGATGATGGTAATGATGATGCTGGTAAGGTTGGTGATGGTGGTGATTCTGGAGCCACAGGTGGTGGCGGATCATCAGCTGGATCTGGATCAAAACGCACGAAGAAAAGCCATGACAGACAAGGCAAGGATCCCGCAGCAGGTTCTTCTGCTCAGGGGGGCCTGATCACATGAAAAGCAAGATTCAACAGCTATGGGATGCAATGAAGAAAGCCGTAGTTCCAGTGGAGTATGTTGAGTCGTTGAATTGTTATTTTGCCTATGGTGATGAAGGCAACTTACTTCCTCCACCTGAGATACCAGAGTATGACTTAGAGGAGGGCGAGATACCTCCTGAGATGACCTCTGAGGACATGAAAGAGGTATATGGACACGTACCCGGAGAATCTTCCGGTGCGAGTCAAAGTCCACCAGAGATGCATCCGGACAACAATGAGGTAAATCTGGAAGAAGGGACCAGTGTGCCTACTCCCGAATATGTGGTTGATCATATGGGCACTGGTATCCCTAATATTTCTGAGGAGATGGTTAATGAAGCTGAAGAAAAGCTGAAATCCAATCCTACTCCTGTTCCTGACAAGGTAAAAGAGAGACATGACAAGATCAGGCAGAAATATTAAAATTGGTTTCCATCGGCTGAAGAGGAGAAGAAGAAGAAGGGACCAGTACAAGTTTCTATCTTCAAGAAACGTCTGTCGAAGATGTCTAGAGATGTTATCAGCTGGGCTTACATAGAGAAAACGAAGATGTTGGGCGTGAAATGGGAAGAAGGTATGTTATACTTCAGCCCTTACCGGAATGTCCTCAGTCTCCCTTTCTGGTATATCCGAGATCTGATCAGACTAGACTTTCCTCTTTATTATGAGAAAGAATCCATCCTGGATACTTTCTACAACCTTCTAGCCAAAGAGAGCCAATCTGAATGGAAATCCCTTAAGCCTCAATACCCTAAGTCATACAAGACTGACAAGATTCATCCTCGCACCAAAAGTCCGATTTGGGAGCATAAGGTCAAGCCACCAAACTGTGTACCAAAGATTCCTCTTGTCCCGGTCGAGCAAGACTTCTCTTCCAAGTTCTACTACTGGCACTATGATGCAGTGACTACTGAGGCAGTGATTGTCTTGAGCAACTCGCCTAAGCCGTGCAGGAAGATCAGGATTTGGGATCCGATGTGGCTGATCAACTGCTCAGAGAAAGACGTGGAGACACTGTTCCTGTATCCCATTCAGCATTTGAAGGCCGAAGCTGATCAAGCATTGAAGTATCAAAGGGTGATTCGTTTCTGTCACGCCAACAAAGTTCATGCAGGATGCGACTGGTCAAGACTTTCAAGGATCAGGACGATGCCAATTTGATGAAGACTGTAGATGCTGCGTGTCTTGTTATGTTATGTTTGTTATGTTTGTTCTCAATTTTTGAGTCTGTAAAGTTGTTGGTGTTTGTTATAAACGATGTCTTTGAAGTCTCTGTACGTATACTAGCCTAGTCCAAGGGGGAGTCTGTTAGTGCATGATGTCCCTAGGCTAGTATATATGTTGTTTGGACGTGTTTCGGGGTGTTTGGAGACGTTTATACGCGTTTTTGGGAGTATTGGAAGCTATTGGCGAGTAGGGGATGGGTATAGGCGATTAGAGCACTATACCACATCATTGTCAGGAGAATAGAGGTCTCTATAGGCGATTATGGCCCTAATCGCCTATAGTTAGATGTCTCATAGCTCCTACTCACGTATACTGACCTGTACGAGTATGGGAGGTATAAATAGGCCCAATCATTGCCCTAATATTCAGTTCTTGCCACACACACTCTCCAAACACCCTCCCCAGGTCTGAGATTGCTTGGTTTGATCATTGTAACACTCGTGCTCTATTTTAATGATATAAACGTGAATCTTTTGACCCGTTTGTGTGTTGTAATTGCTCGTTTATCATTGTTTCAAGTTTGTTTCTGTTATTAAGACATATTCAAGGGATTCCGCACCTTGAATATAACCTTCATTATCTTCCAACCCTTGATCTCTTTAGCTTCATTCTCATATTCAACACTAGTCAAAAGATTAGATGCTTTCACACATGCCCAGCCCCTTTCATCACAGGGCTGCCTCTCACAAAACACAATTTTGCACAACTGAGTAATCTTCCCTGCACACTTACCAGGCATCTCCAGCTCAACCTGAACATCATCACCTTGTGCAGCCCCCACCTCAGTCCAAAAACTTTTAACCCATAACATAAACCTGCTATCCTTTAACCTTGGCTTTACATCTTCTAGACCACATATCCTGAACATCTTTAACATCTCAGAATATCCCAAGAACATATCAATACCTGTCCTTGATTTCATCAACTCCACCTGTCTAGAACACTTCTTCAATTCACATCCAAACATTTCCAAAACTACCCCTCTTGGAAACACATCTTTTCCAACCAAAAGATTATCACAAAATCCACCTAGACACCAGTTCACAATCCTACCACACACTTCACCATGAACCACCATTGATTGTCCTTCACCAGAGATCAACATCCTGTTATTCAACTCCACCACAGTCTTACACCTCTCTGAACCATTCCCGTGATCAACATCATGACTACATTTCCCAATCAACATCTGTTCATCTGTGTGATCCGTGAACTCTTTCTCACTAGGTAACACATGACCATCCAGAACATACACATTACTCACATGTCTAGTTCCAGACATTACAACCTCTTGATCATTCAAGACCAAGACCTTACCATCTCTCAACCACACATGGTAACCTATCTTTTCTAAACAACCCAATGACAACAAACTCCTATTCAAGTCAGGAACATACCTCACATCATGCATTTCAACAATATTACCATTGTCCATCATGTACACAACAGTTCCAACCCCTTGAATCTCACAAGTTCTGCCATCACCCATCTTGACTTTACCAAGATAACCATATTTCAAATCCCTGAAATACCCCTGATCATATGTCATCCCAAAAGACCCACCTGAATCCAAGATCCACTTCTCTGAACAGAACTCTTCACTGGTGTTAGTGCATGATGTCCCTAGGCTTGTATATATATGTTGTTTGGACGTGTTTCGGGGTGTTTGGAGACGTTTATACGCGTTTTTGGGAGTATTGGAAGCTATTGGCGAGTAGGGGATGGGTATAGGCCTTTAGAGCCCTATACCACATCATTGTCAGGCGAATAGAGGTCTCTATAGGCGATTATGGCCCTAATCGCCTATAGTTAGATATCTCATAGCTCCTACTCGCGTATGCTGACCTGTACGAGTACGAGAGGTATAAATAGGCCCAATCATTGCCCTAATATTCAGTTCTTGCTACACACACTCTCCAAACACCCTCCCCAGGTCTGAGATTGCTTGGTTTGATCATTGTAACACTCGTGCTCTGTTTTAATGATATAAACGTGAATCTTTTGACCTGTTTGTGTGTTGTAATTGCTCGTTTATCATTGTTTCAAGTTTGTTTCTGTTATTAAGACATATTCAAGGGATTCCACACCTTGAATATAACCTTCGTGATTGTCGGGTGACACGTTCGTTGATCCTACAACTGGTCACCACAAGAACATCACAAACATCACATTCATCTGATGAACACCTTCTTGTAGCCTGTGATTATCATACCTCTGTTCACCCTTACTCTTCTTCAACTAAGGACAGTCTCTTTTCAAATGATCTTCTGAGTGACAAACATAACACCTCATCTTGAATCTTGATCCACCCTTGAACCTAGAACTCTTCTGATCAGCCTTCCCGCTCACAAACAATGCACCTCCACTATCTTCTATGACATCTGATCTTCTTTTCAACTCTTTTGAATTCAGAGCAGCCAAGACTTCATCCATAGTCAATGTCTCCCTTCCATACATAAGAGTATCCACAAAATGCTCATACGAAGATGGCAATGATGTGAGAAATATGATGGCCTGATCTTCACCATCCAATTCAACTTTAATATTCTCAAGATCCAAGATAAGTTTATTAAACTCATCTGTATGTTCATCCAGTATCTTACCAGGACTCATCTGAAACGTATACAACTTCTTCTTGTGATACAACCTGTTGGCCAATGACTTGGTCATGTACAGGGTCTCAAGCTTTGCCCATATACCTGCTGTAGACGTTTCTTTTGACACTTCCCTCAACACCCTGTCACCCAGACTCAATATGATCGAACTATGAGCCTTTTCTAACATCTCCGTCTTCTCTTTATCTGTGAGATCACCAGGAATATGATTATCACCCCTCAATGCATCAACAACACCGTTATGCACTAACAGGGCTCTCTTTTTCATCCTCCACAGACTAAAATCGTTTCTCCCATCAAACTTCTCCAACTCAAACTTCGTCGTCACCATTCTTGATCTTTACACACGGATAACACAAACCAATTTCACAAAATTAGAGCAACCTGGCTCTGATACCAATTGTTGTAAAAAACACCTATGAAATTGATCAAGAACAAATAATCGAATGCTTCGAGCTTATTATTGATAATATGAAAACGAATTATAAAGAAAATTAGAAAGAAAAGACTAATTACAAACGAATTGATGAGACCTATTTATAAACCCTAATCCCTAATTGAACCGTTAAAGTCTGTTGAGACTTTCATTATTGACAGGATTAGTCCTCCATCTCCATCAGACATTTCCTTATTGACCCAAACTATTATTAACAGAAATGAACTTTGGATATTGTCATAAATGGCCCCTCAAACTTTCTTGACCAAGTTTGAGTTATTATTTAACCTTGATTATTGACACACATTTCTAACATGATCCGCCTTAAAAATCATCAACTATTGGTTATGGATCCCATCAAAACTTAATAGTTAAGTGTGCTCGTGTAGGAGTGGTACCAGGGTAGCTAACAATCTAGGATGTCTCCACTCGAGCAATCGAAAATAAAAACACTAGCCCCTGATAGCAAAGAGGAAATATTGATGGTATGAGAGGCCAAATGCTACAAATGGTATCAAAAACACCCATGTGAAATTCGAGTTGGTGGAGAATACTTATGAAGGGTGATGTGTCTTTGAGGGTTTCCAGGAGGACAACATAGGCAAATCTCACATCTTTGATAGTGAGGGGAATCTCATTGAAGAAGATGAGTCCATAAAGGGGTAAATGTAACACCCTAGGCAATTCCCATTGTCGTAGACATGAGAGATGTTGGTTTCATAAGGAATATCAGACCTCAAACCTGACTAACACGTTTTTGGGTGCATTGGTTATGGATCCCATTAGAACTCCACATTTAAGCATGCTCACGTGGAGTACTACTATGATGGATTACCTCATCAGAAGTCTCCAACCGAAGAATCGAAAACAAATTTGTAAGCTACTTGTTGGAAAAATGACAATACTGATGGTACCAAAAGCTTGTGGATACTACAAAACGGTTGCAAGAGTATGTGAAATTTCTTAAAAGATATGATTAAAGGTTAAATTTAAACTTAACATATGGACTATTAGGTGTTATTTACTTGAAAACAAAGGTTTCTAGTGACGGAAATGCGCATGCAACATATCCACTTTGGGTGAGAAAACTGTTTGGCTAGTACGAGGGAAGGGTGAAGAATCCGCTATATATTCCACCTCGGTGGTTCATTTCAAGACACACCAAATCTTTCAATCCCTCAAGGGTGATTGTGTAAACATTTCCTTGTCCTTGGGATACCAAGGGCAAGTGTTTGTCATTAATAACGTGATGCTCTTTCTCACTAGTTTTTGGTGCAACGTTTACCGAGTTTTAGATTATAACGAGAATGAGTAAATCTTAAATTGTTAAAGGTATTCAAAAAATATATATGACTGTTTAAAAGATTATATTTAAAGTGATCTAGCTAACATAATATAGGATTCACAGATAATTTGTATATGGTTTGATAAAAACTCGCTTGTAATTCAACTCTGATTGATATGACTTAAGTTACTTGAGTCGTATAACTTTTCAACTTTACATTAAAAGATAGTGTAACACATTTCATGAGTTAAAAGATTTTCATTTCTAATTTACTTTTCTAAAGATTTAGAAAACCAAATATAAGAAACACTTTTTGTTGGAATCCTATTTCACTTTTCTGAATTTTCAAAAATGGCGCTTCATAGAAGAAATATCTATTTACCACATCTGAGATGTGTTTTATGTGATACGGACTTTGAAACAGTAGAACATTTGTTTACCTGTTGTGGGTTTTCATTTGGAGTTTAGGCCGCAATTGGAAGATGGTGCAACATAGATCCAATGTTCGCTTTTCATGTTACAGATTTGCTTCAAATTGAAAAGGAGTTACCAGGCGGGTCATGGGCTAAAAAGATTATATTGGGTATTGTGATGGTGAATATGTGGTCAATTTGGAAAGCTCGGAATAACAAAGTGTTTGGGGGAAAGGAACCAAAGGTTGTAGAGGTCGTGGCTATTATTAAATCTATTTCGTATGGTTGGCTTAGAAGTAGATCTCGGTGTTGGACCAGTTAGCTCTTTAACATTTGTTTGCTTATGAACACTTATGTGTTTGTAAGTTTATCAAAGCAGTTTGCACAATGGAATAAGGGAAGTGTTCAGTTGTAAAGTTTCACTTTCAACATGAGTTATTACTCCCCCTGGATGTAATGAACTAAAGACGGTTAATGAGAATCTAAGCAATTGAATGTATATGATAAAAAATATGCAAAGAGATTCTCAGATTATGAAATGGTATTTCAAGTAAAACTTTTGAAGGATTTCAGTTTAATAAAATCGATCTCTAAAATAGTAGGATTAACCCAACTATTTATAGAGGAACAGATACATGCACCTTGTTACAAAAGCAATCCTACAACAGGCTGTAGTCTTGGAACTTGTACAAAAAGATAAAGTAATGTTATAATACTAAACTACTGAAACATAAGGGCGGTGGAAAGATTCTGTTACAACTGGTGATGAGTGACAAACTACTGATGAGTAGTTTGTCTTCAGTAGTTCTTCAGTTGACTTGTCTGGTTTGACTTCAGAACTTCTGATCTTTACTCTTCAGTACTTGTTGAATCCTTTTTCAGCAGTTTCTTCTTCTTTCTTCAGTAGTTTTATACTTAGCATATTTTGGCAGAAATAGGAATTAGACTAAGGTTAGAAAAAGAGGTTTCTTCAATCCTTTTTGTCCTTACAATCTCCCCCTAGATTAATGAAGCCAAAACCTTATCTAATCCTTTATTATCTTTTCCTGCCTCAAGTATCCTCCAGATTTCTCTGAACATGGAAGTCTTAAGTTCGTTCAGTTATTCATTTGTGATAGATTTTTCAGTTCTTCCAATGATTTGAAGGCCTTGCTTGAACGATATCTCCTTGTGACCAATACTGAGTTGGAATCAGTAAATGACCATTTCATTATCAGTACTTTAGATTGGTCAAAGTCTAAAGTGTAAGGGACCATGCTGGTCCCCTAGGATGTTCCTGAGTGAGGGATGTTTTCTACTTCAGTGACCCTCAGGTGGGATTCTCCTCCTTCTTCTGTTTGAACCACATTAGGTATATCAAAAGTAGGTAGATGATGTTCAGTGATTACCTTAGTGTGCAGTCTATCAGTTATTGTCTTCTGTATTTGGTAAGCAAATGTTGAAGGATCCCTGAATTGTGTCAGCAGAGGCTTTTCTTCAATCACAAAGTCTCCTTGTACTACTGTATTGCCTTCAAGCAATACCATCTTGAAATCAGTCTTTGTGATCTCCTCTTGCTTCTTTTTGGTAGCAGGCTTTGTTGTGGATTGTTTAGCACCAGAAGTTTTGTACTTCTCTGGATTTGCAGCCTTATTAGCCTTGAATCTTTTGTAGGTGTCAAATAATGTGTCTTCTCTCCATTTTGACACTGAGGCTTTTGAACCAAATCCATTGGCTACCAATTCATCTATAACTTCAGCTCTCTTTGCCTTTCTGTCTCTTTCAGTGGTAATTTTGTCAGCTACAATCTGAGCTCTTCTTGTAAGCTCATCTATAGAGAGCCCTTTGAGTGAATATGCTTTTGTTTTGCTGTTCTTAATTATGTAAGAAATCAGTTGTTGTCTTTTTTCTTCCTCAGCAACTCTTTCAATTGCAGCTTGCTTATTCAACTCTTCTTCATACTTTTCAAGTTTTTCGTTGTAGCTCAAATCATCCCTTGCTTCTAGGCTGTTCCAGATCTCATCTTCCTTGGCTTTATTCTATGCTGCAAGTAAACTCTTCTCAAGTAATTCTTTTGACATTGAGATTGGAGCAGGGTTTAATACAAGCATTTGAGTGGTTACGGGCCTTGGAATGGGAGTTGGAATGTCTTTAGTTGCCATAGAAGGCTGTTCAGATGGAATGTTGGAAGTGTTAACTACTGAAGGGTTGATAGAAGTATCAACTACTGAAGGATTGTCTTCAGTACTTTCAAAGTCTTCAGAAGTTTCTTCATTAAGGCCTTGGGATGTTTTAGCTGCAACTTCAACTTTTTTGAGGAACCTATCTAGATCTTCTAATTGTTTTTGGGTCTCCTCCTCTTGTTGTTGTTGAGACACTTTTGTCTTTATCCTGGCTTCCAGTGACTCTCTTGGTTCCTTAATCTTCTCCCCCTTTTTGGCTTCATCAACTTCTGGAAGCCTCAAAGGTACAGAAGTTTTACCAAATAACTTGGCAAGCTATCTTGTGTTGTTGTCTATTTTCTTTAACAGCTCACTGAGTTTGTTGTTGATCACCTCAAACTGATTTTTGGTCTTTAACTCCCAAGTAGTTGTGAAGGATTTGAGGTGATTAGATATGAGGGTGTTCATCATCTGGTATAGGGGACCATCTGGGCTGCATAGGTGGTTCAAGTCTATGCTTGATGACCCGGGGAATTGGGTAGGCATTTTTAGTATAGGGGGTGTTTTTAGGTGATCTTTAGAATGTACTGAAGATGCCACTTTAGGGGAATTAGGGTTCAAGTGGTCTTTAACCTGATCTGTTGTGACCAGCTCTTTGAGCTTAGAGACATCAGATTCAGGACCTTCACTAGTAGCCGTCAATTCATGTTCTGTGGAGTTTGAATCATCATCCAAATCAATGGAATCATCAGTTGTATCATGAGCTAGGCCCAACCCAGTTGTCTCATGAACCTCTTTGTCTTGGTACTGAGGATTTCCTACCTCAGGCATAAAGCCTTCATCAGTAGTTGCCACAAATGAGGTCTTATCAATGTTACTTCTGTCCTCAGATCCACCACTGGATGGTAAATGAGTAGTAGCAGCCTCAAATGTACCTAAAGTCTCTAAGTTTGGGCTTAGAAACCTTGGTTCATCCTCTTCTCTTGGGATAGGGCTAATAACCTCCACATCCATATCAACTTCTGATGGTATTTTCCCTGTTTGATGTGGTTGTTGGGAATGACATGTTCAGATGGGATTGTTTCTTTTAGCCCAGCGAGAAATTTGGCAATTTCTATTGTTGTGTGAGATGGTTCTGGTTCAGTAGTTTGTGGTAAAGGGTCAGCAGTTTCAAAGGATGGATCAGTAGTTATGGTCTTATTAAAATTCTTCCTTTGAAAAATAATGGTAATGGGTGCTCTTTTGGGGGGTTTGAGATGGATGAGACTGGGAGGATGTTTCAGACACATCTTTGACAAGTGCAGATTGCACATCAGCAATTTTAGGCATCTTAATATCCTAAACTGCCTTTCTTTTAGGGTTGGTGGGTTTGGATTTTTGTTGTTTCGTTTTCTTGGCCTTTTTAGGTGAGGGTTTGGAAGATTTTGGTTCCATGGGGACTGTTTGTTGTTCCCCTTGGTCATCTTCTGGCAAGGATGCCGGTTTATTATGCCTTGAGTATGCTTGTGAGGTTAATGGTTTTAAAACATTTGTTTTTTCCACAAGCACCTCATCTCCAAGTTCTTTAATTATGCATTGCATTATGAACCTTGGATACAACAAAAACTTCTTTTTAGAATTTTGGTGATGCAACACCAACTCATTAAAGAAAAGTGCTGATGCCCTGAATTTTGTCTCATTCACAATGGAATGAAAAATAGGTTGAAAAGTAGAGGGCATCTGATCATAAGATCCAGTTTTTGGACTCAAGCACATGATTATGTAGTGAAACAAAAGTTTATATTTTGGTTCAAAGAATTTCTTAAAAACTGTTGCATGTGAGAGAGTACCTTGGTAACCACACTCTGTCATGGTTAAATGGTTTGCAGAGTTGGGAAAATGATCTGGTGCTTCAGCATCATCCAGACCCAGTCTTATTCCTAATGTAGCCAGTGTTATTGCCATTACTTTCCCTTGGATAGTTGATTTTAGGGAAATGATCTGGTTATTCACTGTCACCATCTCGGCGTTTGCCCAGAATTCATAAAGAGTTTCAGTATGAATTGGAGGATCAATGGTGAAAGCAGTGAAGTATTGAGACTGGACGACTAAATCAATGATTTCGTCGTATTGGGACCAGGCTTCATCTTTTTCAAAATAGCATCTTTGATTGTGTCCCTATTTCAGTATGAGAGCCATGTGGTTTGTGTGTGTGTGGATCGAACAGTGTTTTTGTTTGTTTGCAGGGAGGGTTAGAGAGTGTTTATGAAAGAGAAGGACGGAATTTTGCTTTTTGAAAGGATAAGTGATGGAAAAGGTGTTTATCATAAGTTTATAACCGCCCTAGGTCAAACTTCTGAAATGGGAAATGTCTGATTTACCCTTATTTGACAAAACTGCTGATGAAGAACAATATTCATCAGTAGTTCCCATTTTCTCTTCAGTAGTTTTTTAAACAACTGATGAGAACATTTATAAACACTTTATTCATAACTTTTGAAGTTTATTTTATTAGAAGTTAATCATTTTTCAGAAAATATCCCCATACTGATGTTTTTGTACAACAGTAGTTTCTCTCTTTTTGTTTTTCAGAAGTTTTATGACAGATAATGTAAGTGAA
This sequence comes from Ambrosia trifida, assembly GCA_028751855.1. Classification (NCBI taxonomy): domain Eukaryota; kingdom Viridiplantae; phylum Streptophyta; class Magnoliopsida; order Asterales; family Asteraceae; genus Ambrosia; species Ambrosia trifida. The sequence goes on along the minus strand of CM054123.1, from coordinate 17,840,254 downwards.
AGTAAAAATATGTGCAGGAAAATGAAAAACACTTAAAATTCAGCATCCCAAGCATGGATACTAACTTCTGAAATGTTGTTGTGTCAAGGGGTTTGGTGAATATGTCAGGTATTTGATTAGCTGTTGTCACATGCTTCACTTCAATCTTGCCTTTTCCATAGCAACCCCTTATGAAATGATACCTGATTTCAATATGTTTAGTTTTTGAAAACTGAACAAGATTTTGAATGATGCTAATGGCAGATTTATTGTCTACTAAGAGTGGAGTCTTGGTCTCTTTGATTCCATAATCAAGAAGTTGATATTGGAGCCATTGTATCTGTGATGTACAACTTACAGCTGCAATATATTCAGCTTCAGCAGTTGAAGTTGCCACAGATGTTTGCTTCTTTGATTGCCAGGACACTAGACAGTTTCCCAAGAATTGACAACCACCAGATGTTGATTTTCTTGACATTTTGCACCCTGCATAGTCACTATCTGAAAAAAGCTGTTAACTTGGTATTGCTTGAAGCAGGATACCAAATTCCAAGTGTAGGAGTTCCTTTCAGATATCTGAAAATTCTTTTGACTGCAATGAGGTGTGATTCCCTAGGAGCTGATTGATATCTAGTACAAACACATGTTGAAAACATAATATCTGGTCTAGAAGTAGTTAGATACAGAAGGGAAGTTATCTTACATCTATACATGGTTTGATCATCTGGTTCAACTTGTGTGGTTGGTGTCATGGGAGTGGAACATGATTTACAGTCTTGTAAAGAAAAAATTTTTAATAATTCTTTAACATATTTAGATTGATGTATAAAAGTTCCATTTGTTTGTTTTTTAATCTGCAGTCCCAAAAAGTATTGCAGTTCTCCCATTGTACTCATCTCAAATTTTGATTGCATGAGTTTCTTAAATTCATCACACAATTTTGTGTTAGTTGAACCAAATATCATATTATCAACATAAATTTGAACAGGTAAGACATGATTTCCAACATGTTTTATGAAAAGAGTTTTATCAATGGAGCCTCTTGTAAAATGATTTTTGAGTAAAAAGTTTGAAAGTGTTTCATACCAAGCTCTAGGAGCCTGTTTTAGCCCATATAGAGCCTTGTCAAGTTTGTACACCCACTCAGGATGAGAAGGATCCTCAAACCCAGGTGGCTGACAGACATACTCTTCCTCTTTAATTTTTCCATACAAAAATGCACTCTTAACATCCATTTGAAAAACTTTAATTTTGTTGGAAATTGCATAAGCCAAAAATAACCTGATGGCTTCAAGTCTTGCAACTAGAGCAAAGATTTCATCATAGTCAATTCCCTCTTCTTGAGAATAACCTTGTACTACCAGTCTTGCTTTGTTCTTGATAATCATACCAACTTCATCTTGTTAATTTCTGAAAACCATCTTTTGCCAATTGGTAGCTTGTTTGGTGGTAAGGGACAGATTTCCCAGACCTGTTGCTTCCTGAATTGGAGCAACTCCTCTTGCATAGCTTGAACCCAATTGTTATCTTTGAGGGCTTCTTGATACTTCTTAGGTTCCAACTGAGAAATGAATGCTGAGAAAAAGCAAAAGTTGGAAAGCTGGTTTCTTGTAAGAACCCCTGCTGCAATATCATCCATGATTTGATCCAATGGATGATCTTTGTGTTCAATCAGTTGTTGTAAACCACTGATAGGTGTAGGTGGCTCTTGTACTTCTTCAAACAAACCACTGAGGTTTATAATATCTGGTTCAGCTGTTTGAACATCTTCAGTAGTTGTAGGAGCTGAAACAGATGTTTGAGTTTGTACATCAGCAATTGTTGAATAAGAAGTTTGTGAAACTTCTGATGGTTTAAAAGTTGACTTAATGACTGAATTAGGAGTCCATGGTGCAGGATCCTCATCGTCAAACCCTTGATCACCATAATAAACAGGTTTAGATGAAGTGACAGTCTTTTCAGGTCCGAAATGGAAACTGTCAAGGTGAAAGAGTTCAGTAGGATGTGCTAGAATGAGAGTGTGTTTTGACTCATTGAACTTGGCATTCAGTGTTTCTTCTACTATCTTGGTTCTTGAATTAAAAACCTTGTAGGCTTTTCTAGTGGAAGAATAACCAAGGAAATAACCTAAATCAACTTTTGCAGCAAACATTGAAATAGAGTCATTAATGTTTAGAATGAAACATTGACATCCAAAAGCCCTGAAAAAGGAGATAAGGGGCTTAATGCCATGAAGAACTTCATAGGCAGTTTTGGAGTGTCTCTTGTTGACAAGGACTCTATTCTGAACATTACATGCTTCAGCCCAAAAATACAATGGTAGGCCTGAATCAGCTAGCATGGTTCTTGCTGCTTCAATTAGTGTTCTGTTCTTCCTTTCTACCACACCATTTTGTTCAGGAGTTCTGGGAACACTGATTTGTCTAACAATCCCTTTAGACAAGCAGAATTCATCCAGAGTTTTGTTCCTGAACTCTGTCCCGTTGTCACTTCTAATGGTTTTGACAGAGAGAGAATATTGTTTCTCTACTTGTAGAATGAAGAACTTTATGATTTCAGCTGCCTCATCCTTAGAAAATAAGAAGAAGACCCATGTGAATCTTGAATAGTCATCAATGATGACTAAGCAATACTTCTTCTTACCAAGGCTCATGATTTTGACTGGCCCAAATAAGTCCATATGGAGTAGTTGAAGACATGCAGTTGTTTTTTATTCTTCAATAGACTTATAGGAAGACTTATGCTGTTTTCCCTTTAGACAGGACACACAGTGTTCTTGACACTAGTATACTTCCAAGGGTAGACCTCTGACCAAGCCCATTTTTGTGACTTTATTTATGGTTTTAAAGTTCACATGGCCAAGTCTTCTATGCCAGAGATCAGTCTCTGAAGTTGATGCCCTTGAGAAGAAACAGGCAGTGTTGTTCAGTACTTTGTCCTTTTCAATGTCCACTACATAGACATTGCCACATCTTTTGGCTATCAACAAAGTATGATCTTCAATGATCTTCTCTATCAACTTCTGGCCTTCTGGTGATATGATCTTGCATGTTGTCTTTGTGAAAAAGGAAGAATATCCTTTATCACACATTTGTGACACACTAAGCAAGTTGTACTCAAACTGTATTTTTTCAGAAGAGACATTGCCATGTCCTAGCACATATCCCTTGGCATTGTTCCAAAAGGATACAGATCCTTCTCTTTGACTGATAAAATTGTTTATCAAGTATCTGCATCCTGTCATGTGCATTGAGCCTCCACTGTCAACATACCAAATGCTATTTAAGCCTCTAGAGACCCTCTGCACAAAGTAGCAAATTAGTTAGATTTAGGAACCCAAGCCAATTTGGCTTTAGGTTTGCTCTTGAACACATGAACAGTTTGTTCTAGGCCAATTTGAGGAATCCATGTCTTTTTGGCAATGGATTTTTCTTTAAGAGCAATGGTGGTATCCTTTTGAGGACCACCATCAACTTTGGTCATCAGTAGTTTTACCATATTCATGAGATCTTTAATCTCAGCCGTTTGTGAAACTGCTGATGATGTAGGTCTAACTATTGACCGAGAATTTTGAGAAAATGACTTTTGTTGAGATTTCATCTTTTTCTGAGAAAAGGTGTTGCTAGGTTGTTGTTTGTTGGGAAAGAAAGTTTCTTCAAAATCATTTTTGAGTTGTTTTCCCACAACCAGCTGTGAAATCTTCTTGTTATACTGATTTCCTTTTCTATATCTACAAAATTCTGTTTTGTGGTTAAACAGACCACAAATTTCACATTCTTTTGCCTTCTCTTTTTCATCTTGAGATGTTAAAGGCAAATTTCTGACAGTCTTGTTTTGATTTAGGTCATCAGTAATTTTCAGGTTCTCAACTCTTGATGTAGATGAAACTACTGATGGCTTAATGTCAGATTTGTTCAGTACTTCTGAAGAACTTTCTTTTTCAATTTTGAGAAAGTTTTCATGAAAAGATGTGCATTCTTTCACCTCAGAAGTTTGATTTTGAACTATTCTACTCCCATCATCGGTAGTTTTTGGAGTAAAATCAGTTGGTGTTTCAGTATGATTGTAATCTATGCCAAACCTAACATTTGATGCACTTTGTTTGTTAAGCAGCAGTTGGTACCCTTTACATGACTCAACCCATTTCTCACATTCAACCTTGGTGTCAGCAAGCTCTTTTCTGACATTTCCTAGGTCTTCTATCATGATTTTAAGTTGTGCTTGGGTTTCAATAGCATTATTTGTCAATTTAGAATTTTCCTTTGATTTTGCAGCAAGTTTTCTTTCTAAATCACATTTTATTTAAGTATATTTTCTTTCTGAGTCATTGGCTTTGCCATGTAAATGCACATTGGTCTCTCTTATGAGAGCAAAAGATTCTTTGCATGAATTTGAACACAGTTTTGTCAAAGATTCTTTTCATACCTGAGATAAGGCAGATTTAGAGATGCAGCCCTCAAATGCCATCAATGCAAAATTCTTTCTGCCATTATCAGGTTCTCCCCAGTTGATGTCAAACATTTTGTTATCTGCATCAGGATTGCATTCAGTTGTGTCAAAAGGAAGACTGCTCCAGTCAACATACCCTGAAGTAAAAAGACTTTGTTGTGAGGGTTGTTGAGTTTGTGGAGGTTGTTGAGCAGCTGAAATGGAAGGCCTTGGTTGTTGGCTCTGCATTTGTTTAGCAGGCATCTGTACATATGTATTTGAGGCACATATTGGATTTGTGGAGCTTGTGCATGTACAAAATGTGCACTTCCCTGTGTGCCATTATTCCTATTATAACTAGGGTTAAACTTATTTCCAGACTATGGTTGGTTATAGCTAGAGCTTCTACACTCTCTAGCAAAGTGTCCCAACTTCTGACACTTGTGACATCTAAGTTTGGATTTGTCAAAACCAACTTTTGTTGAACTGTTCAGTCCTGGAAATTTCCTTCCTAACCTTTTGTAAAATTTGTTAGGTTTTTATACTTAACATGGCCAGTTGGTGTAAAATGTCCATTTCTTCCAAGTCATCACTGCTGAAATTTTTTAAGTCATCCATGATAAAACACATGTTATCAGCAGTTTGACTATTTTCATCATTGTCATAAGCTGGATATGATCTTTCTGATGAGATCCCAGCAGTTATGTCAATGTGGTCAAAAGATCCAAAATTATTTGAACAAGAAGGTGAGTCATGTCCTAAAAGTGTTGTACTACCTGGTACATAGTCATCAGCTGTTTTGCCAGAATTTTGCAACTTTTTCTTTTGATCTATTTCTTTTTCAAAAGTTAGCAATCTCCCATGTAATTTTGTAAGAGTGAGGGAGTTAAAGTCTGGTGTAGTTCTGATGACTATAAGGTAAGTTTCCCATTTTTCTAGTAATGATCTTAAAAATCTATAAAGCATAGATACATTTGGGTAGGTCTGACCATTTAATTTCAACTTAGAAATTAATGAGGAGAATCTTTCAAACTGTTGTGTCAAAGTTTCTCCATTAATATGAGTAAATGTTTCATATTGCTGAGCAAGGATTTCTCTGGTGTTGGCAATCACCTCTTCAGTTCCTCCAAACTGCTCTTTTAGGCAGTCCCAAAGCTCTTTGGCACTTTCACAATCTAAAAGTACAGAGTAGATTTCATTTGGGAGAGCCATTGCCAACCTAGAGAAAGCCTTGGCATCAAGATCACGTTTAAGGAAATATTCATCTGTGTAGTCTTTTTGGTCTTTTGGTATTTCAACTTTAGTTTCAAGATTTATATTTACTGGTTTATGGGGTCCATACATTGCAGATCTCCAACAACCAGTGTTTGTCTAAGACAGAGTATGTGCCAACCTTTTTTGCCATATGTTATATTCTGAACAAACAAGCATAGCAGACTTATTGGCAGATCTAGTATTATGAAGATCCACTTTTTAGAGTATTGATTCGTCAAGTTTCTCTCAAAGTGATGGATGTTGAAAAAGTGAACTTTTATCCTTTATTGAATATCAATGAGAGCCTGTGTCTGATTCTCAATTTGTTAGATTGATATTTGATCAGATAAACCAGTGCTCTGATACCAATTGTTGGATCAGTTAGCTCTTTGACAGTTGTTTGCTTATGAACACTTATGTTTTTGTAAGTTTATCAAAGCAGTTTGCACAGCGGAATAAGTGAAGTGTTCAGTTGTAAAGCTTCACTTTCAACAGGAGTTATTACTCCCCCTGGATGTAATGAACTAAAGACAGTTAATGAGAATCTAAGCAATTGAATGTATATGATAATAAATATGCAAAGAGATTCTCAGATTATGAAATGGTATTTCAAGTAAAACCTTTATAGGATTTCAGTTTAATAAAATCGATCTCTAAAATAGTGAGATTAACCCATCTATTTATAGAGGAACAGATACATGCACCTTGTTACAAAAGCAATCCTACAACAGCCTGTAGTCTTGGAACTTGTACAAAAAGATAAAGTAATGTTATAATACTAAACTACTAAAACATAAGGGTGGTGGAAAGATTTTGTTACAACTGCTGATGTGTGACAAACTACTGATGAGTAGTTTGTCTTCAGTAGTCCTTCAGTTGACTTGTCTGGTTTGACTTCAGAACTTCTGATCTTTACTCTTCAGTACTTGTTGAATCCTTCTTCAGCAGTTTCTTCTTCTTTCTTCAGTAGTTTCATAATTAGCATATTTTGGCAGAAATAGGAATTAGACTAAGGTTAGCAAAAGAGGTTTCTTCAATCATTTTTGTCCTTACACTCGGTTTAAAGATTTAGTTTGGAAAGATTAGGTCGTTTACCCATAGTATATGATATAATAATTTTTGGTCGGTCTTTGAGGACGTGCCCCGTTTTAATGAAGTTAATCTTAAAAAAAATATATATAAGAAAGACTTTCACATCCCACCTATTGAATTACCCAAATGCAGAATTTACAATTATGAGATAAATAATTGCAAACAAATCTAAGTGGACATCCGTTAGGCTATGGGGTGTGGAGACATGAGAAAGGTCATGTCTCCATGCCACATAGGATGCCACCTAGGCTTGGTCATGTCTCCATATGCTTGAGACATGGGTGGGGTGTGGAGACATGAGAAACCCATGTCTCAAGCATTAAATACTATTATTTTTTTTATAAAAATTAATTTTAACAACTTTTATAAAACTAACAAATAAATAAAATAATATTAAATTAAAAACTAAATATTATAAATAAAAAGTACAAGACATGATAAATTTTAAAAATAAAAACGAACACACCGAAAAAAAAAAGATACGATATCCTAAAATATATAAAACTATTTCCACTTGTTAAGCAACTTGTCTTGCAAATTTTTCAACGCGGCGCGTTTGTCTTCGGGATAACTCGAGATATCGGCGGACATAATCTTCCACTCTTCCACCGCCTTCGATTCGTCAATCAACCTAATCTTATCTTCCTTGATTTTTATTTTTCTTTCGTTAGCTTGGTTGAATGCTTCCATTTGCGCGCTTAATGTTTCAAGCCTGGAACAGACGGACCTCCCTGTTTAGCTTTAGTTTTTCTTTTCGCCCGTTCAACCTCGTTCCGAACCCCCCCCCCCCCCCCCCCCCCATTTTTGTTCATCTTTCAATACCTGCCAAGCACGTATCATAGAGAACGGTCTATTTGTCTCATCTTTATATTTCTTCAACGCCGCCTCAAAAATGTTTTGCTCGTTCCAACCACTAGGTGGATTTGACTTAATACGGTTGTAAATTCCATTGAATTTACCACAATCCGCATTTACCTTTCGCCACTTCGAGCTAAGAGCATCGTTTTTTCGATACGGGCGGCTTTGCATCAACTTGTGAAATTATTCGTTCGCCGCATCCCATAATTGGGATATCGATTGGTCGGTACCTTTAATTAAGTAATAACATCAACAATATAAAACATAAACATATATATTTCGAAAAAAAATAAACACATATATATTTCGAAAAAAATAAAACATAAACATCTATAAATTTAAATAATTTACCGATGTTGGCACGTGTTGAAGCAAAGACATACGCCTTAGCTAAGGCTTCCTCTTCGACATCGGACCATGGTCTAGGGGCTCCCTCTAGTGGTTTACCACGTCCCGGTCCCGGTTCTCTTTGTTTTCCTTTGCGTTTGCCTTTGGTTCGTGGCGTAGGTTGGGTTTCGGGAATTATCTCATCATCGGTTTCATTCTCCGATTCTACGGGTTGAGATGGTCCAAGAGGTGTAGTGGGTTGGGATGTCCCAAGAGGTGTAGTGGGTTGGGATGTTCCAAAAGGTGTCATGGGTTGTGGTGGTATAGAAAATTGTTGGGTATTTTGGAAGTTTTGAATTTGTTGCATATAGCTTTGCATTTGCATATATGCGATCGGGTTTAACTGTGCAAAGGCGACCGGGTTTTAAAGCATTTGGGCTACCGCCGGCATCGGTGTAACAGTTTGTGAGATGGGTGGATCGACTACCGGCGTGTAACCCGGTGTCGAGAAAGGGTGAGTGGGGTTTTCATTTGGGTTTTGGTTGAATTGTTGGAATGGATCCATAGAGATTTTTTTATAAAAATGTGGTTAGTTTATAAAATGTAGAGATATGTGGTATAAAATGTAGAGATATGTGGTTGATTTTGGTTGATTTGGGGTATTTATATTATAAAAGTTAACATTGAAAATATAAATAATTTAAAAAAAAAAACAGCCGTTGCTTTATTACCGTTGGACAACGACATTATTTCAAAAAAAAAAAATTCTGATTGGTCAGGCTCTGCCGTTCTCAGAAGGACGTGGGGGACGGGGCAACAGTGGAACGGGGCAGGGGGGCGGTGTACTGGGGGGAGACGGGGCAAAAAGCAGGGACCGGGGGGGGGGCGTCTCCATACCCATAAGCCTTATGTTCTTGATATATCAAGTGCCCCCTTTGACTGAAAGACTACATTTATCGCCAAGTGCAATAGGTGGGTTATTCTTTGTTTAGGGACAAATAGAAAGTAATAAATTCTTTGATTGAATTTTATTCTTTCATGGTCAAAACTTAAAAATGTTACATGTAACAAACTGATCAACGATAGCAAATCAAGAAAGTTTAATTTGTTTTATCAAACAGTTATGTTTGACTAGGCTTTATTTTCACATCTATACTTAGAGAACCAAGGTTTATAAAAATTTAGTTAATGGTATTTTCAAAATAGCTTATTAGCAAAATCTCATATACATTTAAAAGTTACGTAATAAGATTCGTATCCACTAAAACGTTAATATAAGTATATACCCATTCAAAATAATAATAAAACAAACTCTATTTTTATTTTTTATTTTTTGCAATTATATAAGTGACAAAAGCATTCCCATAGAGATAATTTATAACCACAAACTAGATTATGGTTCGTGTGAACACACAAATCAACAAATAATATGTATGTATCTGTACCTTACACTCATTCTATCTAATGAAAAACTACTGGGTTTACCCGTGCGTTGTAGCGGGATTCACAAATGGGTTGCAATACAACATTATGATACTTATGTTTTTTGCCGCAAGTTACGCAAAAAGAATAGAAATGTGCACACTATGTTTTAACAAGTATTCGTAGAAAGAAAAGAAAAGAAATGTGCACAGCCACTTATAACTGATTGCAGTTCACCACAAAAACCATGTACTCATTATTGAAAAAATCTTAATAAACCAAATGTATATTACTGTAACAGGCCAATATGAACATAAACATCACTCTTGTGTAAGTTGTCCAGTCATTACATATATACATAACCGTGCCATTGAAGACACCTTGCTAAATGATAAAGTTCATTTACATGACAAAAGCATGTAGTAATATTATGATATTGTATACACTATCATATGAAGGTCACTGTCCATTTAGAAATTAAAAGTTGTGATTTGTAAGTTTGTAATAGACTTGCCCAACCTGACCCAGCAGCTAAAAAATTGCCCAATGTAGCCAGTGAGCCAAACCATCTCGTCCCCTTTGCCATTGGGTAGACGCATATATATGAAAAGGGTTGATAATATAAGTATAATAATGGCACATGATAGCCAAAAATTTTCAAAACACGAGTAGAATGCAAGTGTACAGCCATATCAGGGTGATTGTTTTGAATGGTTGAAAATCGGTAATCTTGGCTCTTAAATCCTCAAATATCAACACATTGCTAGACTTAATATCTCTGAATTATTTAAGTATAGATCTTGTCATGCAAATAATCCAGTCCCATTGTTGCATCAACAAAAATATTTTCCTGTTGCACCCATTCAAGCACGGGCCCCGGTTGTGCTCCTTGCAGACTAATAGCAAGACATAAATCAAGGATTTACAAATCCTTGATTTACTCTCAAATATTCTGTCATTAAATATATTTAAATGTATTTATTGTAATTTCAACTTATATATCTGTTAATTTAAACACGAAAACAAAAGTGCAAACAAGTATTCATGTAATGCAATATGTCATATAGAGATCTCGTGGTTGCAAATTCATAAGCCAAGACACATGTATTCCCTTCCACACAGCTTAACAGGATTTTTGTGCTTCAATGTTAAGACCATGGCAAACTAGAACAGGAAGACAAACATTATAAAGAAAAGAAGAGGATAACCTCAATTTGAATAGAAATAAATATACATATATGAGCAAATAGCCAAGTCGTAGTTATGCTTTATTATGGGTCAAACGGCGCATTTGCCCCTTGCATCTTGGCAACAAGTGAACCTATTGTGCATAGGGTTCACACTATGTACTATTAATTAATGTGTCAATTAAAATAAAAGAGGTTATAGGGTCAACCTCTAGCTACATATCCCAGTACTTTATAAATGAATGGTAATTACTTACAGCTCGAAAGTTACATGCTGGTAGATAATCCTTCAATTATTGGGTCAACCTCTAGCTATGGATCCAGTTAGGATGTTTCTACAAGTCCACCTAAAGTTTTGAACATTTTAGGACCGTTTGGATATGTATTTGCAAAAGTGACATTGTTATATTAAATACCCAAAATCAGATAATAACTTGGAAAAAGCATATCCAAACACCCTCATAAAGCTAATAGTGGATTTTTTTCTTAACGAGATTGTATGAACTGGAGATAAGACTTTGGGAGACTTTATGCTCGTTAGAATTATTTAGTTAAATAGAACACATCAATCTTGTATGAATATAATCAATACTTTGTAGTGACAACAATATATGTGTTAACGAACCATTAGAAGCTAAATGATTTATTAATTACCTTCTTTGCGCAACCTTTGGCGGTGGACCCTCATTGTAGCAGCCTGGCATTAGCTTTGCCTTAAATAACAAACTATTTCTGAGTTGCTTCAGTTTTGCTTCCTTTTCTTCATTTTTAACACAAAATATGAACTTCAAACTGAAAATAGATAAAATATATTAACTGATAAAGGTCATAGAAAGTTTACCTTGGTTCTTGCTTCCCATTGAATTGTCTACATCCAACGCTTATTGTTTCTCTAATTTGGAATAAAACTAAAGCAAAAAAGAACTAATATATATATGTATATAGAGAGAGGGGGTACCATCCTTATAACTTCTTTAAGAGATGTTAACAGGCCAAAAGATGTTAGCGTACAGGTTGAAATTAGTCGGTCAAGCAGATTAGAAACATTTTTGTTAATACTTGGTATAGCATATATGGTTTTGTACTTTTGTTCATAAAAAATACACTTTTGACCCTTTTTTTTTACTATTTCCAAACTAATTATCATCTACAAGTTTGTAATCCAAGACAATGATCGATTAGACATTTTTTTTGTAATTGGAGTACATTTCACTGGTGAAGATGAGTTGTTCACGTAGACTGAATCATCAAGAACAAAGACTGGACTTAGATATATTTGAAATAAAAATTTTCAGACTATGGAATGTCTCCTACCAAAGCAGATCAATAAAAGACTACACTAACCTTAAATTTTCTAAATAAACAGACAATCCTTTAACCAATACCTAATGAACGACACGTATATCATATCATCAATCTATCATAAAACGCCAAAAAATTAATCAACTAACAAAAGATATAGAGCCTAATTTCACGTAATTATCATGATTAAAATTGAAAACAAAAATGATTGCGTTGAATGATATAAAAAAAGGTGTTCTGGTTAGCTTGACTTTAACTCTAGGAAGACTTCAGTCATTGTATTTTAAAGTTTTAAAACTCATACAAGATTAGCTGACATAAGATTATTCATTGTAGTAACATAAATTATTATCTTTCATCGCAATTATATGAAATTTGTTCAAAAATATTGTTATCCCGTGTGTTTATTTAGTTTCGGTGAGTTCCATTTTCATATAAAAGTTGATTATCTTCCAGGGGTATTTAGGGAAGAAAAGTGGTAAAATTTAGGAAATTATAAAGAAACCTTTGGTATGTCATCTTAACTTTGAACAATTTATACATATTTGCCCATATCTCCTCCTTTATAATGTAGTATAGATATTCCAAGCATTAAATACAATAATCGTCACATAGTTTAATTCGGAAAATAAATTCTTGCATGTATAATTTTTCCTATACAATCTTTAAAAAGCGTGAACTTTATGACCAGTTAAGAGTCATTTGGTTTGTTGCATCTTTGGCTCCGTAATTTTTGTTTGACTGGTCAGGTGTTTACGCATTGCGACAGGAACCAACATTTAGTTAATATGTGCATTGTGTGTTATACTTTAACCAAATAATACAATAAAACTTAATTTTAAGAAGTCAATAAGAAATATATTATAATATACTATAGATGATTTCAGTTCATTTTCGTTAGTTTTCGTTTTGGTTATTATTTAACCATAACATATAATTTTTATATTAAAAAACTATAGCAATACTATACTCAAATTAAAGAGAAATTTTTTTTCGTTTATACGGTGTAATAATATTAGGAAAATATTAACGTATACAAAAATTATGGACGTTTAAACATCGTGGGTGTAATTGGTTAAAATAAGGGTGAAAAGTGTAATTGTTATTTAAATAAAAAATGTATTTAGGAATCATACACCCTCTAATTAGGATTCATACACTCTGACCCACATCACACACCAATAGGAGGCTGTTAGTCTGCCACATACCCAGAATGTGATGTCATACACCCCAAAATGTGATGTCACTAGGTGTATGAAACCTAAAACCCAAAAAAAAAAAGTTGAGTAAAGTTAAGGGGAAAATGTGTAAGTTTGTATAAAAGACATATTTTCCCTTAAAAAATAGTTAACATGTTGTGGCGTGAAGTGGTAACATAGCGCCCCCCACACCGTCACAGGGGGTCGCTATGTGTTCAAAATCTTTGCAAGTGTTTTCTTCTCCTCCTCCTCCTCCGCAACAAGTGTTTTCTTCTCCTCCTCCCCCTCCGCAACAATTATTTTCTCCTCCTCCTACTCAACGTGTCTCCAACCTCGTCCCCTCCATTCCTCCTTTACCGTGGTACACTAGCCCAAGCCCATATTCTGACCTAACTAATGAAGAGCTCATCTGGGCTTTGGATTATACGATGGCTAAGATGGGAATGGGGTGTCTACGGTTGGTGAAGAACCAACCGAACCCCACCCCCCACTTCCAGGCTACACCCACACTAAACCCTCCTCCTCGGGAGCCCATTGAGGAGGAGTATGAAGCAGCTAGGGTTGCTGAGAAAGAGGAACGCTACTACTATTATTCTCCTCCTTGTGAGTACTGCCGCATCCGCTCGGATGCGAGGTCCGATGGTCGCGATAGCGATCGTTCCGTGTCCTCGCCGGAGTACACACTCGAGGATTGGGATAATTACTCTCCATATAGGAGAAAATTAGGATTAATTATGTAATGTTTAAATAAGTAGTTTAGGATTATCTAGTGTTTAAAGAAGTAATTTAGGATTATGTAATGTTTAAATTAATATTAGCAGTGTGTTTTAATATTATTTGTAACTTTTTTTTAATATTAGTTGTAACTTTTTTTTTTTTAATATTAGTTGTGTTTTTTATATTATTTGTAATTTTTTTTAATATAAAGAGGGTGTTTGGGATTGAGTTTGGAAATGTAAAAATGCTTTTGGTCAAAAGTGTTTACTGCCTTATTGTCACACCCTCAAATTTCCACATGCGGGGTTTTACCGCGAGGCGCGTGACACACCAGGATCCAAGTCAACGGTCACAATAAACAACACTATATGATACGTAAAAATGACATAATCCAACCATTAAGTTTTCATAAATGATCCAACGCTGCGGAAGCGTAAAACTTTATTACAACGTGAAATCAAAAGTACGAAAGTCTGAAAATACTAAATGAGATGCACATGAATCCTAGACGCCGTGAGACTCCGTGCGCCTATCGACAGCTGCTACCTTAGCGACCTGAGACAAACATGCTAAATACGTCAGCAAATAATGCTGGTGAGTTCACAGGTTTTTAAATGAATACCGACTCCAAATGTATACCAACTCCAAGTGATAATCGACTCCAACTGAATACTCATGGTCAATCCAGACCACATGCATGCAAAATATATGAATACCTGTTACTACTGCGATTGGAAAACCATTACTGGACTCGAATACTGTGAATACTGAATACGTGCCCGAATGAATACTGAATACTGAATACTGCATACTGAATACTGAATACCTAAGAGACAACATGCACCCGTCCGACCTCCAGTCGACGAGTGGGGCGGGTCAAGCCCAAATAGCGCTATCCACATTTCCCCCGTTGTGCATCCCCGCACATTCATGGTTTCCCCCGGGACTTCCAAAGATCGCATAGTAATATAATGAATACTCTAAAACATAATGAATACGTGAAAACATAATGAATACTCCAAACCCAATGAATTCATGAATACCAAAACGTAGTTGACACATCTTTCCTGAAAACATAGTTGAAACGCCTTTTATGAAAACATAGTTGACACATGTTTAAAGGACACAGCATGTTTTCTCCCCCGAAAATGTAAAACCAGTAAAAGAGTGGGGCCGTGAAACTCACCTTATTGTGCGTCTTCCGATAACTAGAATTCCAACACGTGTATGATAATCCCAACTAATGACAACCTATCAATGAGTTTACATAAGTGTGATGACTACTAACCCGAAGGCTAACAAGTCCCCGATTGTCCAGATCATAACCAAGTATGTTTTAAAACGAGTTTAAATGTTTAACC
Organism: Ambrosia trifida; assembly: GCA_028751855.1. Classification (NCBI taxonomy): domain Eukaryota; kingdom Viridiplantae; phylum Streptophyta; class Magnoliopsida; order Asterales; family Asteraceae; genus Ambrosia; species Ambrosia trifida. The sequence goes on along the minus strand of CM054123.1, from coordinate 17,825,128 downwards.
GACACACTAGACCGTCCCGACATCCCGTTGGTGACCCATTACCCTAACTAATCAAGTACACATAGATTACACGCAAGGTTCAAGCATAAAACACTTAGTTTGTATCAAAAATCTCATTTTTGTTAACGTAGGGTCGAATGTGGCTTTGAGTGGTCGAAGGTGGCTTTAAACTCCCACCTTCGCCCCTTTTCTTCCACCTTCGCCCCTTTTCTTCCACCTTCGCCCCCCTCAGTTCCAGGTTCGACCCTTGGAACCCACCTTCGCCCATTCGACTGGCCGAAAGTGTTCCAGGTTCGACCCTGCTGTGTTGTTTACTCAAAAACGCGTCCAAAAACATCCGAAAACATCACGAAACATCATGAGTTACAGCAGTCAAGCATCATTATTATATTCCTACGAAACCCTACCAATTTTACCCCAAAATCTATCCGTTTTTACAAGTTTCCTAAAATAGTAAATTATGGAGATGTCACATCATCATGCATGAAAATATTACCCAATTAGGAAACTTCTGAAATCAATCAATAATCAGCTCATCATCATCAAATCATCATGAACAAGAAACCCTTATCCTAACTCTATCATAACTATCCAAAAACAAGCCCTAAATCTAACTAAAAACCCCTTTTATCGTCAAAACACCATCAACAATCAAAGGTAACATGTTTCAATCATAACCCATCATTAATAACAGCCCTAGGTTGTTGTCATATCATCTATACAACAAGTAATTATCAAACAATGCATAATATCATATTAACACATGTCTAGTTTGCATAAAAACTCATTGTTTATGAATAGGTTTTATTTAGAAAGATATTAGGAAGGTTTTTACCCATAAAACATGTTGATATCAGATCTGGACCCTTGGGGTTTAGAGTAAAACAAGTCAAAATTGTTTAAAAAGGATTTGTAATGAAGAACACACCTTAGATTTTCACTTGTAATGATTTAGAGAGTTAGGTTATGAAAAACAAGCTCAAAAACTCCTTCCCCAATGATAATAGCTGATAGAGAGTGTTTGGAGGCGTTTAGGGTTTGTGAAATGGTGAAAAATGGCTAAGGATGGTATTTATACTATCTGCACGTTCGCCCAGTTTAAGTGGTCGAATGTGGAATTTTTCCACGTTCGCCCCTTTTTAGTGGTCGAATGTGGAACTTTTCCACATTCGCCCACTTTGTTTCTACGTTCGCCCATTTTTCAAACCCCATTTCCACATTCGCCCAAAAGTTCCACATTCAGGTCATCAGCACATTTTTAACACATGTTAACAGCACTTTTAACACATGTTAACCTTTTTCCAGTTTGTCGTGTTTAACGCATTCTAACACATCTTAACACATAAGCATGCATCCATAGTCTATACTTAGCATGTTTAGGCACGTATAATCATTCGTACATCATTTAAGCAAGTATAAGCATACAATCCACCACACGACCCATAATCTACACATATACTTAATTAACTCCTGTAATGTCACCAACGACGGAACCCGGTACTAATGTATTCCCAAAACGACTCCCAATGATCCTCCAGATCATTGAACCCTGGACAATCCTAATTTGACCCGACTCAACTAACCCAGTTAAGTTTGTTTATAAACGTTTCTCGCTAAGGTAGACTTATGTGTTTATAAAATGTTGACCCAAACATGCCGGGTGTCACACTTATGACTTTTTGAAAAAAAAAAAAATTTAAAAAAAATGTTTGGATTAGCTTTTGGGATGAGAAACGTCAAAAAGTCAATAGATTGTCTTTTTTTTAAGTGTTTCGCTTAACTTATTGTGAATATGGGTTGTATGGGTGGTAGATTTGTAATTTTTTTCCAAAAGTCTAAAAACTAAAAGCCAAAAGCCAGGATTTCTAAATTTTCAAAAACAGTTTTTCCACCATTAAAAGTCAAAAGCCAAAAGTCAAAACAGAAAGTGTTTTTTTGGTTACACAAACAGCTTATTAACTTATTGGTTTCTTGGAAAAGCCAATAAGTCAATAAATTGTTTTCAAACTCAATCCCAAACACCCTCTAATTGTATGTTTGTAATATTATTTGTAATTTTTTTATATTATTTGTCTTTTATTTTAATTATTTTGAGTTAATTAATTTAAAAATAATAAAATAAACAACCAATCAGAAACAGTGGCCTTATTTTTTTTCTCTTACCACTACACCCCATTTTCACTTCAAGCCCCATGCTGATTTAGTTGTCACGTAAATCAAACAAAATCAGTTGACTTAAGTTTTTCCCCTTACAAACATGTTCTTATAATAGATAAATGCCAAACAAGCTTCACAAATAAAAAAATACCCGTGAATTTCGTGAACGCGTGACATCATATGATTGGTTTTGTTGTTGCCTGCGTATGTATCACTGTGAAAGTGCCAAAAAAAAGCTTGAACTTTATTTGGAAAGTCTTTAGAAAGCATGTTCTATAGTTTTCACCTTTTGACGGGATAGACTTTAATAGAAAACTCACATTTTTGTCCACCATCGACATTGAACTAATACCTTGCTACCATAGAGGAAATTGTTACTTCAAGTTTCAACATAAAGGTACACTTCGAAGAATTGTGTGATCAAAGCGGTCATTTACCTGATTTTCCTTGCACGTCTTATGGAAAGAAGATGACAACCGTTCAAGCAATAGAAGGCACAATCATGTTGACCTTTAGATGAAACATATTTAACCAAGGCATTTTTACAAATATCAAGGTGCGCTAGAGCTACAACTATCTCTACAATGACACAACATAAATGAAACTTTTGTCAACAAAATAAAGTGTGTATGTGTGGATAACATTCATTGTTAATATCAAACACTTTTATATGAAACAATACAGGTTATTGGTGTCGAAAAAGGTTTAATTTAGCCTCTTGTTGATTGTGAAATCCGAAAGGCATGTAGCTAGGGCTGCAAACGAACCGAACGAACACGAATAAGTCCTTGTTCGTGTTCGTTTGTTAAGAAAATTATGTGTTCACGAACAGTTCATGAACTTACAGAACGAGATTTTCTGTTCGTGTTCGTTTGTTAAGAAAACACTCATGTTCGTGTTTGTTTGTTAATTTTGTTCATGAACGCACACGAACATAAATAGACATTAATGAACACAAACAAGTGTTCATGAACACAAACAAGTGTTCATGAACAGAATCAAACACAAACGGACGTATATTAACTTTTGATTAACATCGAATTCACATACATTAAGATAAATAAAAATAAAAGAATATAAAAAATAAAAAACATTACTAAATTGTAGAACACAAACGAACATAAACGAACACGTTACCGAACGTTCACGAACATAAATGAACGAACACGACCTCTGTTCATGTTCATTCGTTTAACTAAACGAACGGAATTTTTTTGTTCGTGTTCATTCATTTATTAAACGAACGAACACGAACGAACTTCTCACCGAACAGTTCATGAATTACAGTTCATGAATTGTTCGTTGAAATTTCAGTTCGTTTGCAGCCCTACATGTAGCCATTGACAACAAGACAAGAGTCGACATGTTTAGTCATCCTGAAATACAGGAGACCAACAATCTTATACATCTTTGACTCAGAAATCAATTTGAGTTACCAATTAATGCCACATGTTTATTTTTCTATTTGTATTTATTAGCAATTGTTTTTTTTATTGGATGTTAATTTGGTGTGATTTAAGAGTATGAGGGAGTAATAGTTGTTAAAAAATATAAAATTTATTGTTTTTGTTCTTTTATATTCACTCAAATTATTTCCAAACATTTTTTAAATTCTCTTGTCTACTAACCATGTTCTTTCTAATGAATAAAAATTGAAATGGAAACCAAAAAAGCTATTAGAATAAAAAAAAAAAAAATTGTGTGATATTTATTTCTTTTTATCTCTTGGGGTATCTAAAGTTAGGACTCACGAAAACCTTGTTTGTCCTTAAAGTCAGAAAACTCGTAAAAAATCCTCAAAGACCTCACTGTCTCTCTCTCTCTTCTATGAGTAACGGTCCATGTTTAATGGAGTTATGCCTTGAAAATCGACGATGTCCATCATCTTTTTCTCCAACTCGGCGCCTAATCATGTTTGTGAGTGAAAAACATTATACATATGAGTCCCCTCACCCTAAGTTATAACTTAAGGGTCCCATGGCTTTCAGGTGCTTTTCATCTCTATATCTTTGTTCAAGCTCAACCGCTAGTAATCCATCCATTAATGTATGACCTTTCCCATGAAACTAAATTTTGGAATGAAAACTAATGCAACAATTTGAATGATAAATGTAGAAAGTGTAATGTAACGGGCCCAATACAAGTAATAAACTAAAGGACTGAGGACGTACCTCAGCCATAGAAGTCCATCACATGTTTTGTCTGTTTAACTATAAACGTACAGCTATCAATGCACAGTACCTTGTCGTAAAAGACAAAACAAGTGTCTTCATATCATCCACTATACTTGACCCAATAAATACCATGTGTATGTTTTTGGTATAATGTATGTATTCTTCTTTTAATTCATCACACATAAGTTGATACTAGGGATTGCGATGATCCGTGTATTGGTAATCCCAGTCCCATCAGGTAATTCTTTTTTAATTCAAGTAATTACCCATCAGGTATCAAATATATCCGTTAATTTCTTAAAAAATATTAGCAGAATTCAGAAATCGGCCAAGAATCCAATGAGCTAAAAGCCTATAAAACTAATAGAATTATAAGATTGCAAATGATACGACAAATGTATCAAACGGGATTCTGGAATCACATAAAATTTTATGTGCCTCTTTTTTTATTAATCTTAAAAAAAAATAACCATACCATTTTTTTAATAAAGTGCTTAAATATTTATTATTTAAACAAAATAATCACCAAGTTTGTAAGGTTCAAACAATAATATTCTTACATCTTATGTGATTAGAGGTTAAGTGCTAAACAGATGTAAAATAAACTATAGAAATAGTGGATGCGGCCAGGTGCTTAGGTAGCACCACGGAAGAGCAAAGAATACTACTGATCATTAGAAGCGAAAAAGGATTTGGGGATCATGTGTGAAGCGAAGCTGATGTGGGGGTGGAGGGGAACACCAAGTCGCTACTACGGTGTGATGCGGGGAGTGAGGAATCTCGTTAATATAACGTTTATGTGATCATTTAATATAATAGAATAAAACCTCGATGCAATTGGAATGTAGATTCTTTTCAGTATGTTGTTGAATTACAATTCATTCTTTTATCGAAACAAACAACAAACAAGTGGAATATACATTCTAATTCCATCATAATTTCATTTCATTTCGTGAAACGAACGCTATTTGAATTACAAGATCGTTTTTACATGACACTGCTATAAGAATCTGTGTTTTATTCAGTAGGAAATACAATATATATTCCTATTTGCTACATCTATTTTCTTGATTAACTATACAAAAATGACCAATTTTGCCTTGGTTTTTTAATTTGCCTAATTTTTTTTTACTTAGGGTGTCAATCATGATAACCTGACGAGTATAATCGCTTAATCTACCCCCCCCCCCCCTTTTTTTTTTTCAAAAGCATCAACACTAACCACACACTTATATTTATGTAACCCAAACACAATCCATTTAACCTCTTTATTGTGTCAAATGAGTTAACAAATAGTAAACCAAGTTGTACACTTGTTGAATGAGTAGGTGGATTGTAAAAAAATGGGCTAAACGGGTTAATGCGGCAACAACCCAAATTCTTATCGTGTTTACCCGTGTGGAATCATTTCTTATTAATGGGCTTTGCGTTCTATAGGGCCAGAAAGCCCAATATAAATGGGTCAGCGTCTGGTGGAGATGAATAAAAGTTTAATGCTGAGATAACCATTCCTAATCCCAGATCCAAACACCCCTGTAAGTAGAGCCGAGGGTGATGGCTAAATAAAATAAATAATTGACTGGGCTTTTACTCTCATACTCAGCAGTCAGCCCACATGATAGGCCCAACATCTAAGTCCAGGAGCCTATCTGAATTCAAGAAGCAGGCTTTAACTCTTTGACCACGAACAATTGCATTAAAAAAAGTGGGAAACCCGCGCGTTGCGGCGGGACAGTTAAACCGAATAAAAAAATAGACGAAAAAACGTTTAATCGTGCACATGCATGGTGGCGAGTTAAATTGCCATGTTATAAAAAAGGTTAAAAATCAACATAGAAAAAGATAAGTCGAAACCGTAATGAACTATCTTTGAACAAACTCCAAATGTACATAAAGAAGTTTATGAATCTTTCAAAAAAAAAAAAAAAAAAAAAGGACAGTGTCTTTTTTAAACAAAAAGGGTTCATTAATAAACTTAATCAATTATTCTAACACTAAAAAATGTTTGTGTCCACAATAAACACAAAGCGTCCCTCTTAATCATCTTCGAACACCATTTTCTTGGATGAAGGATGTTCATTTTGAAACGTAACAATTGGTTTTTAAAGATTAACACTTTTTTTAGTTGCTACGAACCTATTTTAAAAAATTAAAAGAAAAGAAATGAAAGGTTTGAGTGTAGACATGAGGTGTTTTCTTTTTCACCAAATGCATAAAACAAAATGTATGTATGTATGTAAATTCATTGTTTCAAACGATCCAAATCTAGAATTGATATGTAAATTAAAAGATGTAATAAGATTATATTATTTTCTTACTTTTTTATTTCGAATGTATCAAGTAAAACATTTTAAATATGATTTTTATTAGTGCAAACTTTCAATCTTGTTACTTATATTTCATATATAGATACAACGATTCTTCTTACCAATTTTTGTTATGAATCTCACATGAGGAGGTGCCACAGGATACGTTTCTGCATATGAAGAATAATATCATCTGCAACAGTTATAAATTATAAAATTCATATATAATAAACCACAAATCTAAATGATGAACAAGCTAGCTTGCAAGTACTATAATCAACATACACATACACAACAACATAAATATATAAGAGTAGACCTGGTAAGTAGATTTAAACTTTAAAAAATCTGCTTTCGTAAGGCGTGGAAATCGAGCCAATGATGATGGCCAACAGATTTTACTTAACATGTTTCTAAATTGTGTGAATGTATATAGGTTATATATATATAGAACATTTTATGAATGAAAAAACAACAAAGACTTTCTAATGACTCAAATCATTCAAGGTTGTTAATTGCTCATAATTAAATGTTTCATAATGGTCAATAAATAAAGTTAATGTCCAATAAATCATTCTTGGCTGTTTGGTGCCCATTGCCCTCCAATTTAACACTCTCTAACCTCCCTAGTTTTTTTTTTTGAAAGAAGAATTTCATTCACAAAAAACGGCTCAACAAGTCCTCAAAGCGAGGACCTGCGAAACCAAGAAACAATACAACTCAATCCAAAGGGTACAAACACCACTTCGACCATTCAACGTCCTTCCATTTAGACCTATTAGACATCCAAAAAAAGGTAATACATTTAATATGCTGCACTAGTTCAGGAGGTTTCCGACGTTTATTATTGAAAATCCGGTTGTTGCGCTCATTCCAAATCATCCACATGGTCGAGTATACAATGCCTCTTAACACCTGTTTGGCCTTCTTTGTAGTTGCTTGAGTGTTCGGCATATTCAAGACGTCCAAAACATCGAAGAAAAAATTCGGGCTAAGCTTGCACCACGCCTCTATCCTATACCAGACCTCTTGAGCGAAGAAACACCCTGTAAACAAATGAATGGCCGTCTCTAAATCGTTGCTGCACAGAGGACACTCAGACCTTTGGATATTAACCCCACGTTTAATGAGCTCCGCTATAGTAGGAAGGCGATTTAGCGCAGCCCTCCACACCATAACTTTACACTTTAAAGGAGTCCAAACTTTCCAGTATATAGCTGCACCGTGGCCTACCAGACCGTTGTTGGTCAGAAGATGTTTAGCCGAGCTGACTGTAAACAGACCGTCCGGGTTATGCTTCCATTTCCAGGAGTCGTCTCCACCCTTCCAGTCAAAATCGTAAATGTCTTGAAGCAATAGGAACAACTCATTAACCTCAGCAGCTGTGGAGGGGTTGGATCTCCACTCCCAATCCATGATTTTTATGTTGTTGACAATCCGAACTCGAGAAGCCACCTTGACCCATTTGTACTTTTCAAGTCTAAAAAGATTGGGAAATAAAACTCTAAGGGGTTCGTCCCGAAGCCAAATATCACACCAAAAGTTGATGGTCCTCCCGTCACCGACTACACTGACAAAAGCTGATTTCAGCAGCGAGCCATCAGGCGTTTTAGAATCGCCCACTTTAACAATTTGTTTCCAGCACCCGTTTGAAGAAGCTTTACATGGTAATAAAGCCCAAGGACGACTCGAACCATGACATCCTGTAATTATTCTCTTCCAGAGACTATCCCCTTCTGTTTTGAATCGCCACGTCCATTTCAACAAAAGCGGTTCATTAACCGCTTGGAGTTTAGAAACTCCCAGCCCCCCATTCTTTTTAGACGTAGTAACCAAATCCCATGCCACCCAAGGAATCTTCCTTTCTTCGTTGGAGCCCGACCATAAAAAACGTCTCATAATCCCTTCAATCGACTCAATAACCGCTTTAGGCGCCTTGTAAAGGGAAAAATAATAAATAGGGAGGCTTTCTAAAACTGATTTAATAAGTATTAGACGACCCCCTATAGATAAAGTTTTCGCTTTCCATGATGCTAGACGGTTCCTAATGACATCAACAACCGGCTCCCAATAACGAATGCGAGACATCTTAGCCCCAACTTGAATACCTAAATAAGTAAAAGGAACACCTCCACTTTTGCATCCGAGAAAACCCACCATGTCCTCCACCTCATAATCATTCGTACCAACCCCAATGATATTTGACTTGTGAAGGTTAATACGCAAGCCCGAACATAGATAAAAAATGCGAAGAACCCTCGCAATGTTAGTCACATTCTCCTTCGTCCATTTACCCATTATAAGCGCGTCATCCGCATACAAAAGGTGGTTTATATCCGAACCTTCGTGTGAAAAGGAAATACCTTCCACAACCCCAATCTGCTTAGCTTTGTCAAAAAGCCAAGATAAAGCTTCCATGATAATCAAAAACAAAAAAGGCGATAAAGGATCGCCTTGGCGGAGCCCTTTCTCACAACTGAAATCAAAAGTAGGGGACCCGTTAACCAAGACCGCGGTTCTAGAAGAATAGCAAATACCTCTAATCCAATCGCACCATCGAGAATGGAATCCCATTTGAGACATAATAGAGAATAAGAAGCACCAGTTAACGTTATCATAGGCCTTCTCGAAATCGATCTTCAAAAGGAACGCCTTTTTATTATTACTTTTCAACCAGTCAATAATCTCGTTCACCATTAAAGGACCATCAAGGATAAATCGACCAGAGAGGAAAGCCGATTGGGAATCCGAAATAATCTTACCCATTACCTTTTTAAGGCGATTAGCAAGAATTTTAGAAATCACTTTACTAATAACCCCAACAAGAGTGATGGGTCTATACTCTTTAAGCCCCACCGGCGACTTGTTTTTTGGAATCAGAGTTATAAATGCCGAGCCGCAACCCGCACTAATCATACCCGTCGAGTGGAATTCTGCCAAAATGCTAGCAAAATCCTCCTCGAAATACTCCCAAAAACGTTTTATAAAACGGAAATTAAATCCGTCCGGGCCCGGAGCCTTATTAGAACCACAAATGCATCAGCTATTTGTACTTTAAGCAATCAGATTTGTAATTACTTAAATTTTTCAGGTATCCTCCTCTCATGCTTTATAATATAGTATAGATATAGATATAGATATAGCAAGTGCTAGCAGCTAGAATATATATATAGAAATACCACCCGCCAAGGCACCAATGAGTCGATGACTGTTAAGGAAATTGAAAAGTAATGAAATTGAAATTATGCCAATATTTCTATTCAAAAATTTGGCATTTTGCCCGGTGTTTTAACTAAAGTTGTTAGTCTTGTTATAAAAAAATATTTTCATTTCGCATTCTCCAAATAAACCAACAAGTCACAATATAAATAATTCTACATCTGCTTGTGATTATTAGTGAACGCTCGAATGAAATAGAGAAGAAAACTTACGGGTTTTGACTTTTGAGGTTATCTTGGATAGTTGGGTGAGATATTTTGTGGTTTCTTTTAAAGTGTTTTTTTTTCTTCCGTCACATATTATATATTTAGGGGTAGGTTCACGTACAAACAGCTTTTTCGTACGAACTGTACGAATTGAAGGAAAAAACACGCGGGCCGTTTATAACTAGAGTAATTATATAATTACTCTAGTTATAAACGGCCCGCGTGTTTTTTCCTTCAATTCGTACAGTTCGTACAGAAAAGTTGTTTGTATTTGATCTTTTGTCTATATGTTTAACCCGATACATTAATTTAGTGTAAGTGTGAAAGTTATCCATCCTCAATTTACGAAACTCAATGCATCATCTCTTTATTCCAGATTAGCGCCACATCAGATTTCACTCATTCTTCTGAGATTCACCAAATCCATACAACTTTTCGTTAAATAATTAAATCAACTAATTAGTAAAATGAAGTGAGAAATGCCACCTCGTATGGAAAAAGGTAAATCAGGATGATTAGGGAAATCTTCCGCCTTGATCCTGAAAAGTTGTGGCACCACATCACAAGGGTGGTTTTTCCTTGGTATCCTACGCCAAGCAGAACAATTTTTGGTAGCTGTATGGTTTTTTGGTTGCCACACCAAGCAGTACCCAGAAAAATTACAAAATTATTACTATTAACAATAACAAGATTACAATCTTGTGTATACATAGGCTGATAAATGTAATGTTATATAATTAATACAAAAATTATGTTTAAAAAAAAAAAGCATTTCACGGTTGAAAAATCGGTGTATTACACTAATAGAATAAAAAATAATGTAACATGTTAAATATACAAACGTCAAGATATGTATTTAAAAAAACGAACATGTAACAACTACAAGTATCCATAATTAAGTAGAAGAAAGAGGCGAGAAAACCAAAAAACAGTTAGCTCCAGTGAATGACACATATCAAAACTTATATTTGTTTATTATATATAATAATAATAATAATAATTATTATTATTATTATTATATATAAATAAATATAATAGATTACGAAAGTGTCAATGTGAGGCTAATCCACTTGATAGAAGCATATGCGTATTAAAGGGGAGTTTCATGGTTCAATCCTTAACAAATGTTTTATGAGTGTAACACTATATAAAATGTAATATTTATCATTAAAAAAATAGATTACGTAAGTAGATTATACTGTTGGATTTCATGCCTTTGATCGGAAAAAAATAACACAACAAAATTTAGTTAACTTACTCGGACACTTTTCTTTAAATTAAATTAAAGTTGGAAAACAAAAACTCTTTTCAAATAACAGCCTTAGAGCATCTGTGGTGGAAAGAACGTTTAGCACCTCTCTTATTTTTTATTTGTTGAATGATGGCACAAAAACCAAGGTAAATTGGCGTTAAAATTTTAACACTGAAAGCTTTTTTTTCTTTTTTTTTTTGGCATTTGGAGCCCTTTAAGACCCCACCGTAACAGTGTTTGGGCGCTAAAATTAGATTAAGGGCCCAATTGACGTCCCGCTACACATGGTCTTAAACAATAGCTAAACACTACTAACCCATGCACAAGTTGCACTTATGAACTCCTAAAACCAAGTGAAAACCTATTAAACCATGTGTAGTGGAAAGAACGTTTAGCACCCCTCTTATTTTTTATTTGTTGAATGATGATGGCACAAAAACCAAGGTAAATTGGCGTTAAAATTTTAACGCTCAAAGCTTTTTATTTTATTTTTTTTTTTTTTTGCATTTGGTGCCCTTTAAGGCCCCACCGTAACGGTGTTTGGACGCTAAAATTAGATTAAGGGCCCAATTGATGCCCCGCTACACATGGTCTTAAACCATAGCTAAACACTACTAACCCATGCACAAGTTGCACTTAAGAACTCCTAAAACCAAGTGAAAACCTATTAAACCATGTGTAGGGGGGGGGGGGGGGGGGGAGGGGGGCTTTAAAGTTAAGACCCCCTCAGTGATTGATCCACGTAACAGCTGAGTCAGCATGTGGCTTTAATTTAAAATGAGGTGTAGTGGGGGGCTTAAATTTGAGGCCCCATCCAATGATTGGGTAATTATTTTTTTTTAAATTAATCAAGTAAAAGTAAAAAAACACAAATATTGCTTGGCATACACGCACTCGTAACCACGTCTTGCTCCAACTCTTCGTCTGTAGACTCACCCTCATCACCTAGAAACTCTTTGTAATATTGCTTGGCAACGGATGATGACGCGGGGAAACTAATTTTTTTTTAAATATTGTGGTGTGTTTTTGTTGAATGGTTGAATGGTTTGTGTTGTGGTGTTGTAGTATATGGTTTGTATATATAATATCTCTACTACATTATAAAGAGGGAGCAATGGGCAAAGATGTTCAACCTGGCAAAGTTAAGATGGTATCTCAAAAGTCTTAAGTGTAAATCTCTAATTTTTGTCATGTTTCTTCCATTTATACCCTTGTGTACCACATAAACACATGGGACACAACCCAAGAAGACCATAAGCATACAAACGTTTCTTATCGTTCTAGGAAAAAAAAAACTATACACAGGTGCATGTTACTTATTATTACTACCCCGTTTAACCACATGACCCGTCCACTTTAGCTACATTTCTTTTTTCCTTAATGACTAGATCAACATATAAAGAATTGATATCTTCACTATACAATAAATCATGAGAGAATTGATAAAATTATAGAACCGAATATCGTGTTATAGCTTGTCGCCGCTGTGGCAACGCGCGGGCTTTCACACTAGTAAATTGTTAATTGAAAAAAAAAATTGACTGTTTGAAAAATTAGAACGTTGGGAATAGAGCCGTTGAACATCTTGAGTTGTCGAATAATTATTGGTTGTTCAATCTACATTTCAGCATTAAAATAAAAACGCCCAACCCATTTTTTCATGTTTAATGCCCCTACGTAACGGCGTAGGGGCTCTAAAACCAAATTAGCTCTGCCATTAACGCCTCACTACGGGCACTCTTACTTCTCCAGGCTACCAGCCGTCTCTACCGTTTTCTTTCGCATGCCAAACAAACTGAATCCATAGCTACCTGCTCACAAATACAATTGGCCGATCTTATGAATATTTTTTTTTGAATGGCCAACAAATTTTATTAATCCATGCTAGCGGGATACTAGCAAACACCCGATACAAAATAATGCTACATAGCCACCAAGAACAGTACAACAAAAGAAAAAACTAAGAGACTAATCTACCCCCCAAAATACGACAAATCGAAACTTCACCACTTGTCCCAATCCAACCCTTGCTTCTTCGCCCTCGCCTTTACCCATAAGAAACTTCTCGCCTTATTCTCACCGATAATGCTTTTGCAACGAACACTGTTTTTGATTGAACACTGCTTCGTTTCTACTTTTCCATAGACACCAAATGGTTGTTAAAGAAATCACATAAAGAACCTTTTTCCTCTTTCGAACCATTACAGAATGAATGCATAGTAATGAGGTCCAGGAAGTCGAATGCATAAATGTTGCCTATTCTCCACCATTGTGAAATAAGATGCCAAATAGATTGCGCCAATTTGCACGAAACAAACAAATGGTCAACTAATTCCGGATGAAGAGCACACATTGGACAAAGATTCATTCCCACGTTGATGTTACGCCTAAGTAGAGCCATTCTTGTAGGAATTCTGCCAAGCGACGCGTGTAATGCCAAAATCCAAACCTTCCTAGGAACCCACGTGTTTTGTTGCACCAGTTCTGCAGATAGTTGTAGCCGGCTGTTCTGCAGCTTCTGTTTGATGCCCCCAACCCAGAATTCAGACCCAGATGAATCACCCAACCCCTATTGCCATCTCTCCTCCACGTTAAGTATCCTCGGAAAAACAGCAAGTGTGGTAAAATCGCCCAGTTCAGCAGCTGCTGTTGCCCCCAACCCAGATGGAACCACTCCCAAACCCAACCCGAACCCGTATTTGAGACCCGGTCCGCACTGTAACGAATTTGTTTCTTTCTGCAACAAAGAGAGCAGGAAATCTAGTCGCCAAAGGAACCTCTAATGCCCAGACATCCGGCCAAAATGATATGGCCAACCTGTTTCCCACCACCCCTTTTATTGCGCGCCCCATATCAACCCCTTTGTCTTTCAAAATTTTCATCGACCCAACAATGTTTTTCCAGGGACCCGGATCCGTTAGCCTCCAGGAATCGGGTTCCAGTCCCTAGACGTGTGATGCAAGGCCCAAATCACCTTTCCCATAACCCCTCCTAATCGATCTTAAACAACCACCACCACTTTGCTAGCATAGCTAAGTTCGCATCCTTCAACAAGCCGAAACCGAGACCACCCCTGTTCGTGGGAATAAAAACATTATCCCACGCAACCCAGTTCATACGCACCTTTTCATTCGAGCTGCCCCAAAAAAAATTCCCGACTCATTCGATCCAAATCTTCCAACACTTTTTCCGGTGCTTTATAAATAAAAAAAAGTAATATGTTGTTAAAGATTTTAACACTGACTTAATAAGTGTCACTCAGCCTCCAAATGAGAGTTGTTTGGCCTTCCATATAGAAAGTCTACTTCGGAACGCTTCCATAACCGGTTTCCAATGCTTAACAAGGTTCATGTTTGCACCCACGACTAAACCTAAATATGTGAATGGGAACTTACCCGACTTGCAATTAAGAATGTTCGCCATATTCAGCCCTTCCACATCCGAAACACAAGTGCCATAAACGCTGCGCTTAGTGAGGTTGACCTTAAAACCGGAGACTAAAAAGAAACATCTCAGAATCCGTTTTAGGTTCCTCGCATTAATTTTGGACCGTTCACCTAGAAACACGACAATATCCGCATATAGAAGATGTGAAAGCACCAATTCCCCGTGCCCACACATCAATCGTTTGAACAACCCCACCTCACATGCCCGCCTCATAACACCCGTTAAGGCCTCCATAACAAATACGAATAAGAATGGTGACATGGGATCTCAATGTCTCAGCCCGCGGCTACAAACAAACTCATTAGTAGGAGACCCGTTGAGAAGCACAGATGCCTTTACTGATGTGACAATTTCCATAATCCACCTGATCTAAAGTCTCGGGAAGTTCATTTGCGTTAAGACCGATTCCGAAAAAACCTAATGTGCAGAATCTTATGCCTTATCTATGTCCACCTTTAATATCATACCTCTCTTTTTCATTCTTTTTAACCAGCCAACAATTTCATTAAGCATGAGAGGACCATCTGTGATACTCCTCCTGGACAAGAAAGCCGATTGTTCACACGACACCGATTTCCCAATCACCCATTTAAGCCTAGCCACCAAAACTTCCGATATTACCTTATTTATACAACCAACCAAGCTAATCGACCGACCAGTCGAACAACCACATGTGTACAATTCAACACCAGTCGAACAACCACCGGCTTCGTAAATTTTGCTTCAAAAAATTCGAACGCTTTATCCTTTATCACCCTAGGACATGTCACACATTCCTCCAGATGTTGAATCCCATTAATCATATTGCTTGTTGTGTTCACTTTTATAATCCCATGAAAGAAGCCCGTGTTCTCATCGCTCATCTAATTCTGATTTTTGCCTGGCATCCGATGCTTTTAACTTGTCTTGTTCTAAGACAAACGCCCTGCAATCATTCCTAACTTCCAATTCAATTGCGCTCAACGACCTACCCTCGGTCAACCTGTCCAATCTTTGTAGCTCATTTACCTTAGTTCTATATGCATCCCCCATACCTCTATGTTGCACCTCATCTGTAACACCCCAACCGATGGCGGAAACATCGAGGTGTCACGTAGTGACGATTGTTCAATGGCTCATGGACTAGAAATGTAAATTTGAATACATTGAATTTAATAATTTATTACATTAAAAGAAATACAACAATTACGACTAGCAATCTAAACTAAGATACAGTAATCTCAATCTAAGTCTATGTTCCAAACGCTTAGAAGTAATCTCATAAGAACCTGAAACATGTACGAAAATGATTTGGTCAATACAAAATGTATTGGTGAGCATACCCTGTTTGAATAAATATTGTAGGAAAAATGTTTAGCAATTCATGTGCGGTACCATTTGCAATTATGTAATAAGTAATATCCGTTCAAAATCAACCCTAAGAAATAAGTATCAAGAATCAAGAATCAAAACATTTTGAGTAATATGAATCACAAGACAATGACCAAGGTCTCTCAACAGAGTCACAAGGGGTATATACCATAGTACTATTCATTGAAATGTCAGGCCCTCAAAGGTTAATGATTTTGACAAGTCATAGACACACAAATTAACATAACGCAAACACACATGAGAATTGCATTTAGTGAAAGAATAACATTTAGTCATAGTGTACATGAATAGCCCCAAAAGAGTAAAACATGAAAAAGGGGAAAGATATACTCACAGTTTGTGAAAGCGATCAAAATCCACTTAAGCGGCCGTGAGCTAAGTAATGGGAATTCCGAGGAATTCAACCTATGATGTGTAAGAATACTAATAAGGAAGTGTCTAAAAAGTCTAAAGTAACTAGGGTCTAAGGCATTAGGGTTTGCTAAGTCGATTTGGGGAATTAGAGTTTTTATGATATGTCGAATTACTATAAAAGTTGTATATTAAAAATAATATACTAAAGTTTATAATTAGGATTTAGGTAATATAATTATTACCAATTGAGTATTTAGGTGTAAATATATTTGAATAATTAAGGCAAAATCATTTAGTTAATTACTTTAACTGATTATTGTAAATAATTACGATAATCATAAATATTGAAATAAATAATTATGAGTTACACGATAATCCGACAAATAATAATTAAGACTTTCCAACATAAGACATATTTCTATTTTATAAGAAAAGTATTTATAAAATAGATGTTGTAATAGTATAAATAAATAAACGTTTAATTATGTCGTAATTGATAAATAAAACTAATAATACAAGACATGATCCAAAAATGCTATTTTTATTGAAAATGGATGCTTTCTGATTTAAATCAATAAAAATAATTTTCCCATAATTTTTATAACCTTATTTATATTTAAAACCGATTTAATGAAATTAAATCAGGTTTAAATGATTAAAAATAGGATAATTAACAAAAATAAATGTTTTCTGACCCAAATATTTTTATTTCAGTTCATATTGATTAGAAATAATTTCTCAAAAAGTTTGAGATTAAAATCATTAAAAATGAATTTTTTATCAATTAATTATGATTAAAACAATTTAAATTAATAAAATAACGAAAATTAAATAATTTTCACAAAGTAAAAGTGTGATCATTTTCTTTATAGTGCCAAGATGCTACACCTAAATTTTCATAATTTTTGGAGTAAAAATGAATTTATTATAAATATTCTAAGTTTATAGTATTATAATTGTGTTTTTAAATAACAATAACAAATAAGAATAAATGAATAATTAAAAGAAAGTCTAAAAAAATGGTGATTGTGCCTGGGTTTGAACCCGAATCTCTATTCCCACATAACACATCACAACCACTACACCAATGATATGTTTGTTGATTTCTTTGGAAACAAATAATATTTAACATAATATTCATACTCATCTTCTTCCCCAAATACAACATAAGAACCCTAACCCTATACCCAATCCAATAATCTGATACAGAACAGATTTGACCTCTGTTATAAGGGGCTTTCGATCGGCATTAGATTAGAAACAAAACGGCAAGTAAACTTACGACATACATGCAGAAATTAGTTCGCAATCGAGGCTTCAAGTCCGAAAAAAAACAGGATTTAAAACTCATCTGGACGCGATTAGGCTTCGTTTTTAGTGGGTTTAGATCAGAATTTGAAGCAGAAAAAGATTGGCAAGGTTAATTTATATGTTAATGCGACTAGGACGAGCGTTTCATTTGATTTTAAAACCTCCGATCGGTTACAACCATCCATGATTAATACTCAGGTTTTTTTTTTAAAGATGTTAAATGTCTATTTATGGCCTTGAACGATTGAGGAAGTAAAAAGAAAAAAAATGAAACTTGATAATTAGATGCATTAAAAGAAATCAATGCTGATTTAATGATATACATATTTCTCTTTTTGTCTATCGTGTAACTGGTAGAGACAAGAAGGAAGAGCTTGAATTTGATTTATAAAAATTACCAAACAGGTCCCTACACTTTAGATAGATTTAAAACACTATTAACAAAGTTGTGTGTTTATTATTTAAACACCTTTAAAAAAAATAATGTAACCTATTTATTTAAAAAAAAATTAACTTTATAAACTTATAATTTTTTTATAGATTAAGTAAGTTTATAGATTCCCATTGTATACACATATCATGTTTAATACGTGTTTATAAAATACATAATCGTGAAAATTTAAAATTTTTTTTCTAAATTAAAAGAAATTTCTTAAAATTTAATGAAGTAGTGATAAAAATGAAAGTTCAAAATAGACGAAGGGATAAAACTGATAACTCGCTAAAAGATGAGGGTGACGGTTGTCACATCAACCCACCTTTTGATTCTATTCTTGAGAAACTTCAGTTTAGTTGCCAACGCAAGGTCCGTTGGTCTAGTAAAAGTAAAACTCGAACAAACTTCTAATACAAATTCTCTAAAACTCGTTAGTTTAGGCCACGTATTGAAAAAATGGCAGGGGATATGACCAAAATCAGAATCAACAACAGATAACAAAACTGGATAGTGATCTGGCACGTATCTCGATAAGGTTGTAACAGCCGCGGATGGCCAGCATTCTGCAAATCTGTCACATTCCAAAAATCGATCAAGTTTGCTTAACTTAACCCCATTATCAGAGCAATACGTAAACCTATGATCACCCATGTTATACTCTCTCAAATCAGCCCTATCGATGAAATCATTAAAATATGTTGGACTCGCCTGAACAAACTTGGTGTTTATCTTTCCGATTCCCAACTAACATCATTAAAATCACCAAAAATAACCCATAAACCTTGCATCAACCACTTTCGTAAAAGAATTTCTTCCCAAACACTTCTTCTAAGACCAACATCATTAGGCACATATACATTCACAATATTTATAACATCCCCCGAGGCAATTAGAAAACCCAAAACAGTACGAAAATATCTATTTTTAACAACACCCGTTCCTTGGAAAACCGAAGGATCCCAAAGACTTATAATTCCCCTAGATCTACCTTCCGCCGCTACCATTGTTGTCTTGAACCCCGACCTCCCCCAGAAAGAAGCTAATAAAAAGTTGGACTCTGGACCTAACTTAGATTCCTGAATATCGATAAATTGAATACCATGACTTGTTTTCAGACCCTTAACCCATGATGCCTTTCGGTCATCCCTCACCCCCCTGGAGATTGTGTGTAACACCAGCTTCAATATTAGAATCACTCACCTCCTCTGTCCTTTGAGTATTATCCATGGTGGTCCCCCTTTCTTTTGTAAGTTTTAATATTTCAATTGGAGAAATGGTTGGGCTCCTTTGAGCTCTATGTATTTTCCTAGACTTCTGGCCCGACTTCATGTCCAAAACATGCCCCCACACCCCTCCTTTCGAGAAGCATAAGATTTATTTAAATAAAAAAACTCCTTTTGACCTTCAGTGGCCCCACCCAAACTAATATTATTACTAGCATTTAATGTAACAGTAGGCACATGATCTATTTGCACATCCCCATGCACTTCATCCCTTCCATGCATGACAAAACGTGGATCCTCAACCGGCGACAGGCGATTCGAATTATGTCGGCAGAAGTCCGATGAATCCCCTCCCTTCCCGATCTCGCCTTCTTCCAGTTCCTCTCTCATAGCCTCTGTCACCAATTCTCCTGAGACGACTGGTGATGTGACACCAGTCAACGATCCAGGTCAATATCCGTACGCATTTTACTTATTTTTGTCAACTCATGTGCATAATTAGATATTTTGCACACACTATACCCCCCCAGTCTAGTAAAGCATGAACTATTGAGGAAACTCGGAAGATTCCCCATTTATGCATACAACACCCGGTTTATACGAAACAATTGGCGTTGGATAGTCAAGCCAATCACACACTCAACAGAGAGAAACTTGATACCCGATTACCACACAAGTACAAAATAACTATACACGGAACAGTACCAAAGTGGAACCTACACTATTCCACCCAAATCCGAGTAATTCACAAGAGGTTTTGTGAAAATAACACAAGTTTAACCTCAATTAACATATGTGATTGTTCATGATCAATGTTAATA
The DNA here is from genome assembly GCA_028751855.1 of Ambrosia trifida. Taxonomy (NCBI): domain Eukaryota; kingdom Viridiplantae; phylum Streptophyta; class Magnoliopsida; order Asterales; family Asteraceae; genus Ambrosia; species Ambrosia trifida. The sequence continues at coordinate 17,804,851 of CM054123.1, read as the reverse complement.
CCAAAACACATGTTATCAACACCCTACATCAAACACACATATGTGTTAATCCATTCTTATGGGTGACTAATGGACGAAAAAACACTCTATGTAATTCCACATTCATTTTTATAAATAAATGCATACACATGTGGAATTAAAGACAAACTTTAGATAGATGCATACATATATATATATATATATATATATATATATATATATATATATATATATATATATAAAATTACATACATCAAGAAACAACAAGTTGGAATGTCCATGCACAAGTCCAATTCATGAGCTTCACCAAAATAGAAACAATCAACCACAACATCATGAGATGGTGAACTCCCTTTCCTTTTCTCCTCTTCCCTTTTCTCGGCCGAAACACACATCACCACCACCACACTTGCACTTAATTCATTGGTGAAAATATAAGACAAATTGGAACCTCAAAGACCAAGGTGGAAGACTTACCAATTGATGGAGTATATAAAGAGGTTTCTAGTTCATGTTAGGACTCACACCTTCCATACATCAAACAAACTCTCTTATTTCCCTTCCCATTTCTTTTTGCCGAGTACCCCAAGCCACAACCCAACTCTACTTCAAGCTATAACCATCCATCAAAAAGCTTCTTTGGAGGAGACAGGTCGTGGGAAAGATCACAAGGCCACTCAAATCCGGTTCATCACTATTCCATCCTAAGTGAGTCGACTAACACTTCATTCTTTATAAGATTCTTATTATTCGGCCTTTACCAACTTTCACCCGAACACCACCCCTTTCTTACTTTGTAATCGGCCTAAAAGATAACACATACACATGTTGGTTTTGATTAATGAGTCATGCACACAATTAAATCATACACTAGCCTCATACGCATATATATATATATATACACACACACATTGCACATACCCACGGGTTACAAGGAAACATGCACGCACTCAACACACGCACCCACGGATGCACAAACACGTATACAAACTCAGATACCCAACTTTGGAAACGATTTTTGAACCAAAACATGTATGTATATAAACCCGAAGCCATTCTACATTGTGTAGATACGATTTCATGTATATACACTCACACACACACTAATGGTTATTCGATTGTACGTTGATCAACACAAATGAGTCGTTTTGGATGTGTTAAACCATTGGATTTGAGCCACTTATTCACATAAGAATTTCGGCTAGTAAGATAAGCATACGTTAAAAGGCATCAAACATGTGTTAATACTAGTATAACACCATAACAGAACATAACGTATGTTAAATCTTTACATTTTTCATAAATACACCACACACCTTAGAATGGGGAATATTATGTTACCTATGATAACGTGTGGGGCCCATTTTGTTATTAGTAGATATGTTTTTACAATAAAATGCCGTGGATTCCCGAAACCGTACATTTTATGAGGTATACATAAAACGGTAACAATGGTCACGTCCACTAACTATGGCCCACATACACTAATACTAGGGTCCACATTTTATGAGGCATGATAAACGAAAAGAACATACAACTTACTATATTCTTGACAATCATAGGGTACCGATTGTCAGGATAGTAACCAGTCTACCTTTCAGCTTTACCTGACCACATCTACCGATTGTCAGGATAGTAACTAGTACAATTCATTTTGTGTGTATTCTAGCGTGACTACCATGTGGAACATGAGACATTTGGTTCTTAAGATCATCAGTCCTCGTACATACATTTACACTATAACCATTAGCTATCAAAATCCATGGAACACTTTAATAGGTCTATTGGGTTGACACCCCCACTCTTGGTTAGTCGCTCTAATCGGTTACATACAAAAGAGTGTTAGTATTCTACTTTACATACGTTGTCTTTAGTGTACAATGCGCGAGGCACAACAGTCAAGAGGTTTGGTTATGGGACTCATTGTTTGCACAGTAATATTTCGCTTAGCTATCCTATGATTGGTCATACACGAATTACACGAGCACTTTACGTAATACATTAAAACCTGTGAACTCACCGACATTATGTTGACAAATCTTTTATGCATGTTTTTTAGGTAACTAATCATGCAGAGTGGAGACTTGAGGGTTAGGTTTGAGATTGCACTGGGTGGTATCGTTTTGGAGTTGGTTGTGTTAGTCATACATTATTATGGTGTTTGAAGTCACGTGTTTTCATACAATTTCTTAATTCCTAACAATGTTATGTTATTTTAATAATTTATGACATCATCCATCCTTCGATGGTATCTATTTAAATTAAATCTTGTGTGTTGCTCGAACCTTGTGTTTGAAAACCTTTCGAATCACATCCCCGTGTTTCCACCTTGGCGGGGTGTGACATGTGAACCTTGGGACATCAAAGAATCCACCATAACTGAATTTGTGATATTGTCCTCCTATATCACCCACACCGGATACGTCAGGTCTTCCCATTTGAATTGAATCTACTATGAATCTTATTCAATTCTTCAACTAGAACCCAAACTTTACCATCTGCATTGTCGGCCGATAACCATAAGAAAGAACTACCCTTGACCACCTTACCAAATAGCTCACCAACTTTGTCAAAAATTGGACCTTCTCTTAGTTGTAGTGGAACATCTGTTATTCTTAAGCAAGCCACTCTACCCAGAGGTGTAGTTTCCCCACCCTAAAGTGTCGTTGAAATCAAGACCTCACCCCATAAGTCTTGTTCCCTGTTGAGAACTCCAATGCTGTACGTGTATCCCTAAACGCACACAGGATCCTCATACCACCAATAAAGCTCACTAGACTTTCGTTATACCCTCCTATTATCATCATTGATTTCACCTTCTTGAATGCCTCAATATCCTTAACCACACTGATCACTGAATGACTAATACAATGGCTCGGATACATTGAGGTTCTCTTCGTCACTACCAAACGTTTAATCTGCCTCGAGGACTGTCTAACTTCCCATGTCGTTGCTTCATCGAAAGGCCTTTCAGATTCCCCATTGCCCCGTACCCCGGGTTACCCCATGCTGGTCTTCTCCCTTAAGCGTCGTTCATCTGATATCTATCTTGTTCTTTCCTCTGGTTTCGATGGTCATTCCCCCCGAAATGGTCTTCCTTCCTATTACCTTTCGCAAACTTATCTATGGTGATACTAACCTTTGCATTAAAAATCTTGACATTGTTCATGTTTTTAAGCACCCCATTCACATTTGTCACCCCTAGAAACCTAACAAAACCGAACCAGTTGCCCCTAGCGTCTCTTTTCTGAGCAACATATGCATCCTTGATAACACCATGACATCTGAACGACGTCCATAACAGTGAGTCTGGCACCCCATCCGGTAGATTGCTGATGAAGAACGTAGTAACTGGTCTGTTATCGTGAACACCTCTGAAGTTTCTTGGTCGAAAGTTGTCGTCTCTTCGGCTCCCTCTCATCTCACCCGATCTTATGAATAGTGATTGGGTTTTTTTATAAATATTTTGGTTTAATTTATTTTAACTTTCAGGGTTTTTTTTTCAACTCTTGTAATTTAGGATGTTTAATTTTAATGAAATGCATTTTAAATTTAATTTTTTTTAAATGTTTGCCTTAAAAAAAATAAAGCATTAAGCTAATTAACCTGGAGTGTCGCCAGACATTTGGAGGTTCTAGGCTACTTAGCTTATATTTGGCACGACACTAAATGAGTGGTCGGACTAGGGTACTAGCCTTCAGTGGCGAAACTTGAACTTTTGGATGGTGAGGGCCGAAAGTTACGAGACCCATTTTTTTCCAAATATATAGGGGTTGTACTCAAAGAATACAAAATTTTCGAATAAAACCAGGAACATTACATTACTGAGTTAAAAATCGGCGGGGGCTAGGGCACCCCCTAGCGCTCACTAATCTTCGCCCCTGCTAGCCTGGAGTGCCCTTTCCATCCTTATTTAAACAGATATAGGTTAGGGGGACGGGGCACCACCAGAATTGGTCACGGGTACCCCACTACCAGCACGATACCACCGCCGCCAGTAGTGTTGGCAAGGGTCCCGTTGACCTTTTTCTAGTTCTATCTAACGGATGTGAACCCGTAAATTTGAATAAAATATTATTTCTTTCTATACCACGTTTCCCCAACTATCATCATCACCACCATCTGTAACCATCACCACCACGCCACCATCGCCACCTTTCTTCTTGTTCCCAACAACCACCGCCACCATTCTTCTTGTTCACAGAAAGGGATTTCACGGTGTGCGGCCAGATGATGTTAAAGAAAAATGAAGAAGAATCAGTGAAAAGGGAAAGTAAGATGAAGAAGAGTTAAAGGGAATGACCTAAATGAAGAAGAAGAACTGGGAGCTCTAACAATAACAATATGGTTCTTATCCTTCAAATAACCCTTAACGTGAGAATTGAAGGATAGTATTTTTTTTTTTTTGAATTTTTTTCCATATTGTTAAACATGTATTTTAGTACTGAAATCTTAAAAAAAAAAAAAAAATTGGTGTAGAGCAATTACGTAATTACTGTTGTAGAGTAATTAGGTAATTACTCTAGTGTAAACTACTGTAATTACTTTAATGACGTAATTACGCTAAAAAAAATTTAAATTTTTTTTATTATTCATTTACAAAGCATGTTTAAACCGATGAGAAAAAATTTTCAAAAAAAATAAAATAAAATAAAATTCCCCCTTCACTTCTCATGGTTAGTAGGTTAGGCCTATTTGTATTTGATCTTTACTATAATAATAATAATAATAATAATAATAATAATAATAATAATAATAATAATAATAATAATAATAATAATAATAATAATAATAATAGTTGATTGTTGGATAAAAAAATTAGTAGAATGCTGCCTAAAAAAAACGGTTTTAGTGAAGTGAATCAGTGAAGTGATGTGACAATGCATAATTAGTGTAAATAAATGAAGTTAAAAATGTTTCAGTAAAACACTTATGTTTACCAAGTGTATTCTGTCGTACCAAAGTTGATGCATATATAGTTGTCAAAATCTGAAACACTTAATCGATATGTCCAAACATCCATTTGTATTCCTCGAAGTATGTGATACTCTTGGTTCGTTTCTAGTATGAGATTACTTGAAGGACCATTGTGACATATTGCATTAACTGAAGGATCATTTAATACTCTGTTGCGTCAACAATATAAAATCTCAACTACTTGATGTACCTTCTATCAATAGCATTTATCATATGTTTTGTTCATAGGAACTCATAGCTTTACTTTTAGACTATCTTTAAAGCACCCGAATTACCTCCTTCCTAGCCACGTCTAAGATGTCCGAATTTAGATGCGACATTGGAGTCAACCGCCAGAAGTTATCTGCAAGGCAAGTGCCCGATTTTAAGACCATTCCCTATGATGACCAAAAGAGGGGTTGATTGTCAAATAAAATTAATTAAAATGCAAATATACAATCTTATTTGTAACCAACCCACGACATGGTTGCCGTGGCAACGTAGGTTGCAACAAAATACATGTCATATGTTATGTCACTTTTTCATAAGTTAAGTATAGGATACAAAGTATCATTAACATAAAAAGTATAGGAAGTCACTAGAACTTGTCACCTGTCAATTTAACCTAACCACGATTAAACTATTAACTCCGCCAAACACCCACCTACAAACCACCGCCTTTACACAGGTAAAGTGGATAGCACTCATGCCCAGTTCCCCATCCTCTTCTATCTCACTTATTACAAATTCATTACCATGTTCATCGCCACAATTATATGGTCTGCACTAACATTGATAGCTTTAACCTCTACATACTTGTCCTACACGATCTTCGACGTCTTATTGGCTGAATCTCTATAATCAATGCTGATTTCTTGAATTCCAATTCAATGTCTGAATCATCTTTTATCAATATTTGTTGGGTGAATTTTGTTTTTCATTTATTTTTCTTTTTGCTCAACAACTTATTGGGTGAATCGGGTATATGGGTGTGATTATTTTTTGGCTATCGACGTCTAAACGGAGGATCTGTTGAAGGTTTGGATATTCATTGGTGGTTTTGGTTGCGAAGGGATTGGTTTTAAAAAGACTGAAACAGAGGGTCAAGGGAATGGTTTTAAAAAGAATGAAACAGAGGGTCATCTTGCAAACCTAAAACAAGGCACTGATGAAGAACGAGTGCGTTTAAAGAAATGAAAGGTGCGTTTAAAGAAATATACAAAAGGAGTTTAAAATTATAACGTGCGCTTGTTTGTACAATGAGTGCGTCCAAATTTTTTAATGAGTGCGTTCAAAAATAGATTATTATATAATGAGTGCGTTTAAAGATCCCTGTTATCATAGTCATCTTCTTCGCCTGCAACTTTTTTATAACCCATTTTTATCTTTAATTCTTCTTCTAGATTCAAAATCGAGTGCTTCTGCCAAATAATACGTTCGTTTTTAATGTTGATTCATATAATTTTCGACTGATTTATTGTATAATTATAATACTTTGTTTTTCTTATTTTTTATTTTTCAATTACTGATAATGAATGTATTCGATGTTTGTTTTCTGTATTTTGATTGTGTAATAATTCAGATTGGTTTAATCGATCTCAATCGATGAAAAATTATATTTTGATTTTCGTTATTTTGATTCTGTTTTTACGATTTGAAAAAAATTTAGACGTTTTTTCTTAATTTACCCTTGGTTAGTTTGACCCAAGTATGATTAGGGTTTTTAATCATCATCCAGCCATCTTGTTAATCTAATGGCTAAGATTGCTTCCTACGTACGCTTCTCACGTTAAGGTTCCTTTGTACGTTATCTCAACCCCTTATTTTATTTTCTATTTCTTATTTTTTTTTCTAAGCATTAGTTCCCCCTTAATCTAATTATTTACATAACTTTTTATATTAAATTTAAAAGGAAACTAAATACATATTATTTCCTAGCTTTCATTAAGAACATCCTTATATAAATTTATTGAAATAAAGTATGTTTTTAAAAATGCCTTTTTAATATAAAATGAATGTTGATCATTTGATGAATGTTAATTTTTTTTCTTATTTTGTATATTTAAAATATTTAGATTGGGTTGTGTTGTATAGGTGGAAGAGAGTGAAATTAGTTTTATGAAATGTTAGGTTGTGTTAACACTGCATGGAAAAGGTAACAAGTGTTAATGTTGCATAAAAACGTAACATGTGTTATTTGGCCAGATTAACGTGCCTAGTAGGAAGGTAAGAATGAATATATATATATATATATATATATATATATATATATATATACACACACACCTACATTCAAATAAAAGTAAGCTTATAAAGCTTCAACAAGTACCTAATAAAGGTCACTTGTTTTTTTGTGACACGTGTTTCAAAAAGAATTTCAAACACTAGCAAACAAAAAAAAAGGTAACATGTGTTAGTTAGGCATAAAAGGGTAACATATGTTATTTGATCTGATAAAGTTGACTAAGTAGCGTTGTAAAAATTAAAAAAAAAAGATATACTACACAAAATATTCAAATAACAGTAAGCAAAAAAAGCTTCAATGGGGATCCCTTAAAGGTTACATAGTTAGTTGTCATGTGTTATCTGACCAAGTCTGCGTGCTTGGTATCAAAGTCAAGATAAACAAGAGAAAAACCTACCCAAGACAGTCAAATGAATATAAATAATAAAAAGCTTCGAAAGGGGCTAGATTAAGGTTACATATTATTCCGTGATGCATATTAAAAAACAGACTATCAACCAAAGAAAAGACATGTGGTGTAACACGTATTAAAACTGCATGGAAGGGTAACATGTTTTATTTGGCCAAATCAATGTGCATAGTAGGACGGTGAAAATGAAAAAAAGTATATACCTAAATTCAAATAACAGTAAGCATAAAAAGATTCAAAAAGGACCCAATAAAGGTCACTTTTTTTTGTGACACATGTTTCAAAAAGAATGTTAACACTAGCAAAAAAAGATGGGTAACATGTGTTAGTTGGGCATAAAGGGGTAACATATGTTATCTGATCTGATAAAGTTGAACTGTTGCCCCCATATACCCATGGGAAGATCTAACACATGTTAGTATGGGTGTGTGGTAATATATGTTAAACCTGTATCATTTGTCAACCTTTTTGTCTTTCTTACCACTCTTGTTTTCACTTCATAAGTTTACAAAGAAATAAGTAAACATAGCATATAAACTATTAACACACATTATTTAAAAGTGTCATAATAAGCTATTGACCACTTTATGCTTGTATGTTTATATTATCAAGGGGCTAACATGCAGTCCCACCAAAAGTATTTCCACATAGGGACATTCATACACACTGTAAGTTTAACAAATGTTAAACTTGTATTTATTGTCGGTCTTTTTTCCTTGCTTACCACTCTTGTTTTCACTTCATAAGTTTACATAGAAATAAATAAACATAGAATACAAACTATTAACACACGCTATTACAAAGTATCATAACAAACTAACTTTAACCAAATAAATATAGTAAATCTATACATTAAGTACAAAAAAAGAAAACAATATTCAACAATTTTTTTTTTACAGATTTTCACCTGCTTCCTTGGACTTCTTATGTTAACATATGTAAACCTGGAAGAAATAAATGAAACATAAAATATGTTAGGAATGTAAACAGTAAACGGTAAAAACTACCCCACCAGCGTAAGGGATTGCCAATATGGGTGGTGTGGTAACAGAGGTTTATACCTACCCAAACTACTCAAATATCAATAGGCATAAAAAAAACTTCAAAAGGGACTTAATAAAGGTCACATACTTTTTTTGTGATACGTTCTAAAAAGGGAATGTCAACCCAGCAAAAGCAGTAGTGTAACATTTGTTAACTAGGCATAAATGTGTAACACATGTTACCCTTTGCATAAGAGAGTAACATGTGATATTTTTTTATTTTTTTTGTTTCATGTTCCCACGTTTTTGTTGTATCATAGTCTTCCATCAAAAAACAAAATAATAACTGATATATGTACAATGGTGATCGAAAAAACAAACCTTCACAATTAACATTACGTGGTCGAAAAAATGCAAATGATGATCTTGATACTCTAACCTTTAGCCGTATAAAAACCCACATGAAAAAAGAGAAATAAAAAAGCATCATATAAAAATACATGAAGAGGGACAAATAAATGAACATAAATTGTAGAACAAAAAACTCACCAGGAACGTAAACATTTTCTGGGTTTTACTCGAAACAGTCTATTGTGAAATTGTTAGGAACCAGAGTACGTGGAGGAGATATAGTTACCGGTGATAAGCTTCGTATTTCATTCTCCATCGGAGATGGAATTGAGTTCTGAACATCCATGGAGCGAAAAATGATAAAAAGGAAAGATAACAATCTAATCTAACAACTAATAAACAAAACCTCCCTAGGTACACATGACACTCCTACATTCAACCTTCAATCTAGACACTTCCATATTGTGCCACATGGCACATCCATGTAATTTATAAGATTTTTAGTTTTTATTTTAAATAAAAAATCATTCATTACTTTGTTCAAAATCGGTCAAAAATATTAAATATGTATTTCAAAACTAAGTTATTAATAATTTTTTATTTTAAAAAAACTATTTTTTTTTTAAATTAACACCTTGACCGATTAACCATAAAATCTAATCTAATCTAACATCTAATAAACACAACCTCTCTAGGTACACGTGCCAGTCTCACATTCAACCTCCAATCTAGACACCTCCATATTGTGCCACATGGAACATCCATGTAATTTATAAGTTTTTTAGTTTTTTTTTTAAATAAAAAATCATTAATTACTTTGGTCAAAATCGGTCAACAATATTAAATATGTATTTCAAAACTAAGTAATTAATAATTTTTTATTTTTAAAAAAACTAAAATTCTTATAAATTAACACCTTGACCGATTGACCATAAAATCTAATCTAATCTAATTTAACATCTAATAAACAAAACCTCCCTAGGTACACATAACACTCCTACATTCAACTTTCAATCTAAACACCTCAATATTGTGCCACATGGCACATCCATGTAATTTATAAGATTTTGAGTTTTTTTAAATAAAAAATCATTAATTACTTTGTTCAAAATCGGTCAAGAATATTAAATATTTATTTCAAAACTAAGTTATTAATAATTTTTTATTTTTAAAGAAACTAAAATTCTTATAAATTAACACCTTGACCGATTGACCATAAAATCTAATCTAATCTAATATCTAATAAAAAAAACCTCACTAGGTACACATGGTACTCCCACATTCAACCTTCAATCTAGACACCTCCATATTGTGCCACATGGCACATCCATGTAATTTATAAAATTTTTTGTTTTTTTTTAAATAAAAAATCATTAATTACTTTGGTCAAAATCGGTCAAGAATATTAAATATGTATTTAAAAACAAAGTAATTAATAATTTTTATTTTTAAAAAAACTAAAATTCTTATAAATCAACACCTTGACCGATTGACCATAAAATCTAATCTAATCTAATCTAATCTAATCTAACATCTAATAAACAAAACCTTACTAGGTACACATGACAATCGCACATCCAACCTTCAATCTAGACACCTCTATATTGTGCCACGTGACACATCCATGTAATTTATAAGATTTTTAGTTTTTTTATTAAAATAAAAAAATATTACTAAAATGGCAGGTAGTAAAATATAAAAAGTGCTATAATCAATGTGGTGCATAGGTGGTCATGCCATGAATTCACTACAAATATAGAAGTACAATGTTATGTCAAATATGTTGATGATTTATTCATTTTTATACATCAGTAGCCATGTATAGACTACAAATATTTATTTAGTGATATTTGAATATCATGCGTATTTCTTACTTTTAAATTTTAATAAAATATTTGTATTATATTTTTTTATAGGTTTTACCACTCCAAATAATTATTAATTGTTGAACCGCGTATACACGCGGGCAATCACCTAGTGAACTAATATAATGATTTGGTGGTATGGATCCTCATTGGAGATTGTGAAGTTGGTGAGAGCTTGTCACAATCAAAAAGCATAAAGTTAGCATGTGGGTGAGTACAAACGTACTATTATCTTGGGGATGACGAGTTAGGCTGGGTAAGATTACCCTTATGCCCCTAACTTAGCAAATATCTCCATTTTAGTTGTGGTGATGTGGCATAATATTGGTCACATTCTAAGTTTTAATGGTTTTCACTATAACAGGTAGGGCCGCAAACGAACCGAACGAACACGAATAAGGCTTTGTTCGTGTTCGTTTGTTAAGGAAATTATGTGTTCACGAACAGTTCATGAACACTTACCGAACGAGATTTTATGTTCGTGTTCGTTTGTTAATTTTGTTCATGAACACAATCGGACATTAATGAACACAAACATGTGTGCATAATACAAAGTGTTCATAAACGGAAACAAACACAAAGGGATATATGTTAACTTTCAAATAATATCAAATTCACATATACTAAGAAATTAACTAGATCCACCCAATATATAGCCTAGTTATATAAACATACTTACAACTTAACATAATATTGGTAAACCTAATAAATTAGTGTCTAAAAAAACTAAGCTCGCATCTTAAACTTGAAGTCTTCACTAATTGGTTATTTAAACTTGAATTCTTTATTAATTATTTATTTAATGATTATACTAAAAGTAGGGTTTGTTGATTTTGTATAGCCATATACTTACCTCACATAAATTATTTATTTATTTCGGTAAAATAAATAAAAATTAAAAAATGTAAAAAACATTATAAAAATTAAAAACCCTATTAACCTATCGAACATAAATGAACTTAAACGAATATGTTACCGAAGGTTCACGAACATAAACGAACACGTTACTAAACGTTCACGAACATAAACGAATGAACGTGACCTTTGTTCATGTACGTTCGTTTAACTAAACGAACACATATTTTTGTTCGTGTTCGTTCATTTATTAAACAAACAAACACAAACGAACTTCCTGCCAACCGGTTCGTGAACTGTTCGCTGAAAGTTCAGTTCGTTTGCAGCCCTAATAACAGGGTTTTGCTTGTATATTTCCAATATATATATATATATATATATATATATATTTAGGGCAAGGATTAACCCTATTATTTGAAGAAACTCAAGTAAACCTTATCATAGCCATTAATCATGGAGATCAATGGCTACAATTTGTTGTTGGTTATATATTTTATTGTATAAAGTACATACTAAAGGACAAATAAGGGTAATAAGGTCAAACAACTTTTCTAAAAAAACATATTTGAAAAAGTTGACTTGACACCCGTCACATCATCTTTCTCCTACTTTTGTGCACATTGTCCTAAGTCTGTCAAATGTCATGTTACATATGTTAAAGACCTATAGTTGCATACGTTAAAATTGTACAGACTCTGGCCTTATATGTAATGTCTTGTTACATACTTTAAAATTGATACAAGTATCAAACATATTTGTACATATGTTAGATTCGTTAAAAAACAAATAGAATGTATAAATTAATAAACAAATATTGCTGATCAAACATTTAGAGATCAAACGTGCTAAAAAAATTTAACTATGCTTTATTCTTGATAATTCATCTTAGCACACAAAAATCTCTTCACCTGCAAAGAAAACAATTTCATCAATTTACATATTCAAATGTTTAGCATATGTAGCCAAGTTGTCAAGCCTATCAAACTTAATATAAGGAAAAAAAGGGTCATAAAGACTGCATAGATGTGTAACATATGCAAAATTAGTTCCAATGTAACATATGAAACAGAGGAAATATTTATTTCATGTTAAACAATGACTTTCGTTTCTATGTATATATGCAATTGGTGTTGAAGTAATGTGGGTACACAAAAATCCACATTTGTTACATGTGAAAACATGATAACTGATATTTAATATGGGTTGTAATAAAAACAACACCAGTATTACATATGAAACAACTTGAGTTCCCAGATTATATATATTATAATAAAAAAGCATAGGGTTTTTGGGTGGGGGTTAGGTTTTTTGTGGTGGTGGGTAGGGGTTAGGTTTTTAGGTGGGGGTGGTTGGGTGGTTTAGGTTTTTGGGTAAGCGATTTAAGTTTTTGGGTGAGGGTGGGGGTGGGTGGAGTGGAATTAGGCTTTTGGGTGGGGTAAGTTGGGGGGTGTGGGGTAGTTTAGGTTTTTGGGTTATACTACACATATGCCGTAGCGTTTTTTAGTTTTTTTTCAGAAAAAAAAAACGAGGATGATGTGAGAAAGAGATGCTGTAAACTAATTTTTCATTTTTTTTACTTAAATTTGAGTTATGATTTTTCTTTTTTCATTTAACTAGGAGTTCTCGAGTTCTTTCAATAAAATGAGTTTTCTATTGAACCATCCCCCTATATATAGGTCAAGTATAAAATGAAAATCCACTTGAGTTGAGAAAATCTCGAAAACTCATGTAAATACCATAAAAAAACTTTTTTTTTTGAAAAAATACAGGATGTAACATACATGTTTTTAAGCGTTTTGGGCCAAAAATAAATAAAAAAATCGGCGACATAATTTAAAAAAAAATAAACAAAGTTGCTGAAAACATATGTAACAACCCTTTAATAACAGCTAGATAGCTGAAAACATATGTAAACAGCGCAATTCTATTTATTTTTTTAAAAAATCCCATTGACATTTATTTTATTTTATTTTATTTTTGCTCAAAATGCTTAAAAACATGTATTTTACATTGGTTATTTATTTTTTCAAAAAAAAAAAATTATTGTTTTTTAACATTGGTTTCTAAGGTTTTCTCAACTCAAGAGTGTTTTCATTTTATCCCTCCTATATGAATATTGTTTTGTGTGAGAAATGTAGGAAGGATTAAGAATTGACATGTAGGCATCATGTTTTTTTTTTAGAATGATGTATTGAGTTGTTTTGGCTTGAAAAACACTTAACACAACAATATACAAAAATTTAAAACACAATCCAATGTATTATAGTCATTAAATTTAAATTACTGATAAAAGACCCTAGTAATTACTTAAAACATTCTGCTTAAAACACCCTAGTAATTACTTAAAACACTATGCTTAAATTACATTGTTTTCGGTTATTAATTTGTTATGTTTGGTGTTTTTCTAAGCAAAACAATCCAAAACATCGTGAATACGTCAAAAAAAAATATGCATACATATCAATTTTTAATCCTTCCTACACTTCCCACACAAATCAATATTCCTACAGGATCCTCTACCTATATATATATATATATATATATATATATATATATATATATATATATATAATAAGGGAATAGAGGTGGGACACATGACACTTGGTGAGTCCATCCCCCTTTTTGATTTGCCTCCAAAAGTATTAAAGTTCCTTTTTCTCTCTCATGTGCAAGACACATGCATTTTCTACTACAATATTTAAACGTTAACAACTTTTATGTACGACATTTAAAAAATATACACAAAATTAACGAGCATTTTATTATCTTTCCAAGGAGTACCACTGTGTTGTACGAAAAACGAAAAAGAACGAACTTTTAGTAGGCTTTTGTTCATAAAAAAACAAAAAAAAACAATGTGTTCAGGTAATTCATTAATCATGTCTATGCAAATGACTAATCATGTTAAGATAGTATGTATGTTTTTGAACCTACTATTACATACAAGAACATGCTAACTACATATATATATTCAATGATGTAATTAGTTTGGTAATAACCTATTTTTTTGTATTTTGATTGTTGTTTCTTAGAATATTGATTACAAAGGTTGCTAAGCCGGTTAGATGTAGCCTATGATTCTTAGACACCAGGTAAATCTCTAACTGATAACTGATAATGAATCGCTAATGTGGGGTTAGCCCACTTAGTAGGGGCTTATGTCTCTTAGATGGGAGGTCCTAGATTCAAATCTAGGTAAGGGGTATTTGTTGTAAAATTTAGGGGGGGGGGGGGAGCGGGGATTAGTCGTTCAAAAAAAGTGATAATTAATCACGCCATCAGGCACGCCTCTTAGATCATTTTTAATGTATATACTTTGAAATTAGCTAACATGTAGTGATTATTGAAATAGATACTTAAATTATGTATGAGTAGAGAAAGTAGTAACGAGACATGAAAAGTTACCATCCTACAATCTTTTTAGTCAATAACAGTTAGATCATTTTTATTTATCAACAGTTAGATCATTTTTATTTATCTTCAAAATTGATCTCCACTACTTATCTATTCATTGTTTTATTCGGTATCACCTAAGGTGATCGATTGTATATCCATAATAATGATTTAACAAGTATCTCATTTCACATATGCTCACTTTACACATCAGAATCCACTAATACTGATGATAGGCTAAATACGGGGTGAACAAGCCTTTAAGACGGGGTTTGGAACCCCGACTTTTGCCATCACGTCTTTTCCCTGAAACCCCCATCTTTAAGGCTATACATATATTATATCACATATAACAAAACCTCGTCTTTAACATGCTTTTGACTCCGTCTCTTTAGCACTTTTTAATATTATATTAATAAAAAATAAATCCGTCTTTAGTACAAAAAAACTTTATTACAGAATTTGCTGAAGCTGCATATTTAATTAACCCAATTCGTTTCGGTTTTCATACCAAATTAAAACCTGCACATTGATTCAATCGACCCAAAACACCATTCCAAACTTGTTCAAAACGATTCAATACACATTCAAATGAATGAAAGAAGAAAAGCATAACGTATATATATACATATATACATACACACACACACACACACACACACACACACACATATATATATATATATATATATATATATGGATTGTTCATTTTAAAAGAAGTGCGGGACGAAGATTAATAATTCAATTTTATCATATTTTAAAAAAAAATAAAAATATAAGAAATTTGTTGAAATGTGTTGTTTAATTCATCTATCTTGAAAATAAAACAAATATATAATGAAATTTCATTAATTTACATAACCTACACATGTACAAATTTTGTGTAGGAAAGAGTGTTAACCTTAAAAAGACGTTTGATTGAATTAATTTAATGGGTTTTTGTATATATAACATAAACAATGATATATAAAAAGTAAAAACTTCATAAATATATGAACCATTACTAATAAAAAATAAGATTTAGGTTTATTGTCGCATTTTCTCACACTAAAACCCTCTTCTGAAATTAACCTAACCCTATACACACACTCACACACACACACACACACACACACACACACATATATATATATATATATATATATATAGAGAGAGAGAGAGAGAGAGAGAGTTATGTTAAAATCAGAACCAAGATGAGTTGAGACAACCAAAAAAACTAATAACACCCATGTGTTTTTAGTATTGTTTTATAAAAGAAAGTCCAGGAGGGGTATTTTAGGCATAATTTTTTTTGTTTCTCTCACCAGCACATCACCATGTGTTTTTTATTTTATTTTATTTTTTAACTTATTAACCTTTTAAAATGTAATATATTGTCATTTTGATTTTTCTCACCATCACACGTATTGTTACATTGTACACCAAAAGATTACATTAGCGTAAATCTAGAAGATATCGCAAAATTAAGTGATAATATAAAAGAACTAGAACTTTACACATTAGTGTAAACCCATAAAACACTTTACACATACGATTACAGGGTGATGATCAAATGTGAAGAAAGTTCATGTGAGAACAAAAAGAAGAAGTTACATAATGGTTAAACATTAAATAGTTTAACTCCTCTTACATTAATTATCATCTATCTAATTAATTACTCATTAACACTTTATCCTACATGTTATTAAAATTTCTCATACACATAAAAATCCATTCTACATATATCGAAATTATCATATGTTTATCCTACACATATAAAACTTCATACTACAGATATCCTACACATATCGAAATTATCTTTTATTCTAAATAAGGTTTGATTTGGAAGAATATATTTTAAAAATGAATTATGAGTTTTATTTATTTAACTAGTTCAGAGGGAGTTACAAAAAATAATATTCAACTTAGCATTCAAATACAATTATTAGATGAAAGTTTCCTATTGGTTAAAATTTGTTCTTTTTCTTCTTACAAAACATTTTCTTCTCATTTGAACTCTCAACTACGATTACATTAGAGCAAAACCAAAAACACATTGTACATTCAAAAAATAAATTAGCGTAAACCCAGCATCCACTATACATATACGATTACATTGATGTAAACCCAAAAGATATTTGTATTGGATCCTTTACATTAGTGTAAATGCAGTCGTGGCCATACGATTACATTGCGGTAAAAAGGGATTTGGTTTCACAAGTCGTCGTTGATATTTCTTCTGCCATCTATACAAAAAATAAACACTTAGTAATATATATTTATTTATTTTTGACAAAAAAATTATCTAATATCTCGTACAGACGACTCAACGATTCAAATCAACGTTTGAGTAATGATAATGATAATATAGAAATATCATACATTAATTTCTAGAACCTTATCTTTCTTTTTTCGAAAAAACTTCAATTCTTTTTCCATTGTGTTTCAAATACTTAACCCGTAATAAATTCATTTACTATGAAAACCACCACCATTGCAAGCATCCACCCTAAAAAATAAAAACAACAATGAAAAAAAAATATAAATTAGTAATTCATATGTGTGTAAAAGAAATGGGAAAATGGAAAAGAAATCCCCACAAGTCCATCTCTACGTGGATTTGCCCAGAACCTTCCTTATCGTCGTCGCTGTCTAGGTCCAGATCTATGGAAACCCTTCTTACTGCTATCATAATTGTGACACTCATCAACAATCCAGGTAAAGATCCGTACACACCCTACTTAACTATTTAATTTTATGTGCTTATTAGACATTTTTAACATCTACAAAGTCGTCCCAACTCTAGCAAAGCCCAAACTATTTCAGAAATTTAGTATATTATCCATTTATGCATACAACACCCGATTTATCTGACAAAATTAGCGTTGAACAATCAAGCTAATCACACGCTCAACAGAGAGCAACTGAACTTCCAATTACTACGTATGGACAAAACAACATTACATGTGACAATACCTAAAGTGGGAAATTGTTTAATTCCACTCAAAACCCAAACAATTCATAAGATATTTTATGGATATAACACAAAAAAACATTGAACAACCTCATCTATATCCATTTAAGAAGCAAACATATGTAAACATGAGTTAAAATATCTAACAACACATGTTTGTAAACGATTAACATATGGTATTAATAACATGATTAATATTATCTTTGTGACAACACATGTTATTAACATACTAGACTATACCTACACAAATGTTAACACTCAAAATCCATTTCTATACATTCGATAACTAAAGATTTCACTAACACATCATACACATGTATATATATACACACACACACACACCATGACCATAGATATATACACACATATATCTACCTAATCAAGACAAAACAAATTTATCTAGTCTAGATATATATGTATGTATGTATACGACACATATGTACATGAGTGTGTGATCAAAAGAAACTCGCTTACACACCTATATCTATGTATACATACGACCCATACACATCTATTTAAACATGTGTTTGATCCAATGTAGCTAACATACAACTATACATACACAAACACACAAGGCTGAATATATATATATATATATATATATATATATATATATATGTATGTATGTATGTATACAATGGATGATTGACAAAGACAATACACACATGCACATCATAGATACACACACACACGACATATGTATCTATACACATGTATAGCGAAAGACAAAACTACATACATACATATATATGCATACGATGGCACACCAAGAAAACAGCAAACTTGAACTTGCATTCATATGTCCCTTTCTCGATAATTTCACTAAAAAAGGGATGTACTAGCTCTTTTCCAAGACAACCAAGGTGTGATGGTCTTCCATGGACAACTAGGCTCCAAAAACTTCCTCTTCTTTCCCTCTTTTCGGCCAAAAGCAACCAAACACACACACATGCACCTAGGCGATTCGAATAGAGAAAAAGACAAGGAAATACATTCCACATGCATGCAATTAGAAGACAAGTTATAACTAAACATACCTTATACCCTTTTAGGCCTTCCAAATTCTTAAACAACTTTCAATGAAGGATTAACTAACCAAAGTGTAAGGATCCTATACAAGAAAATCGGCCGAAGAGAATGTGCACATGCCTTTTTAAAGTTTGACATAGAGTTATACTTATTTAGAAGTGTACCATCTTACTACAACATCCTAGATACATTGACTTTCCAAGAACATCACAAAGCATCACCACTTTCGGCCTATATAAGGAACTGATTGTTCCTTTGCTTTCCCACACACAAACACTCTCAACTCACTAACACACACTCCCTCTCTTTCCCTTTATCTTCGACACACCTCAACCGAGCCCAAACACCTCTCTTTTCCTTTTCCTTTATCTATCGGCCGAACCGACAAGACCATCAAGACTCGACTCCAAGTAATTGTCTCAAGCCACATTGGGATTAGGATTGTGAGAAGGTCACAAACAGTCGGAATTCATCTTGCATTTACTTGGTATGTTAACTAACTTTTATCACAAATACACTTCTAATAAGCGTCGGCCCTATCACTTCACCCGAACTATAACCCTTGTAAATGGAAGTATACACAGCCAATAACCATCAAAACACTATAATATATAGATTAAAACACACAATGAACTAGTTTAGATATATTCTCATATATATACACGCGCACATATACATATACACCACACATATTGTACTAAGATCAACATATGTGTTTATACACACACACACACACACACCCCCCAAGATTTATATGTGTATGTGGTGTCAAAGATTAACAATAATTCGACTTTTAGAACTAAAACATATATATATATATATATATACATATATACATACCTTAGCATAACCTCACCTTAATACATAAACACACACGATTATGTATGGTGTTATACACCTACATACTTGTAATCACCTTTGTATATATAAACAAGCATGCATGGAGTCGGTTCTTATACACAAAGTTCAGATTTTGATCAAGGTCTTATAATAAAGTCTTGGATTTTGTTAGTTTATGTAATCTAGATGTCCCTAGCCTAGTATAGGTGTTCGTATGTTGTTTTGTGAACGTTTATATGTATTTTGTGTGTTTTTATGGTGTTTTGGAACAGATAGGCGACTATGATTAGTTCACATGACCAGCCTTGCTAGTCGTGTGGTTTTTTGGCCGACTATGAGTGTAATCGTCTTATTATCAGACGACTATGACGTACTGCTAGCCGCCCCCATTGGCCTGGGCCGACTGGATAAGGGTATAAATACAACCAATTTTGTGTAGGAAAGAGTGTTAACCTTAAAAAGACGTTTGATTGAATTAATTTAATGGGTTTTTGTATATATAACATAAACAATGATATATAAAAAGTAAAAACTTCATAAATATATGAACCATTACTAATAAAAAATAAGATTTAGGTTTATTGTCACATTTTCTCACGCTAAAACCCTCTTCTGAAATTAGCCTAACCCTATATATATATACACACACATTCACACATACACACACACACAGATATATATATATAGAGAGAGAGAGAGAGTTAAGTTAAAATCAGAACCAAGATGAGTTGAGACAACCAAAAAAACTAATAACACCCATGTGTTTTTAGTATTGTTTTATAAAAGAAAGTCTAGGAGGGGTATTTTAGGCATAATTTTTTTTTGTTTCTCTCACCAGCACATCACCATGTGTTTTTTATTTTATTTTTTAACTTATTAACTTTTTAAAATGTAACATACTGTCATTTTTATTTTTCTCACCATCACACGTATTGTTACATTGTACACCAAAAGATTACATTAGTGTAAATCTAGAAGATATCACAAAATTAAGTGATAATATAAAAGAACTAGAACTTTACACATTAGTGTAAACCCATAAAACACTTTACACATACGATTACAGGGTGATGATCAAATGTGAAGAAAGTTCATGTGAGAACAAAAAGAAGCAGTTACATAATGATTAGACATTAAATAGTTTAACTCCTCTTACATTAATTATCATCTATCTAATTAATTACTCATTAACACTTTATCCTAGATGTTATTAAAATTTCTCATACACATATAAAAATCCACTCTACATATATCGAAATTATCATATGTTTATCCTACACATATAAAACTTCATACTACAAATATCCTACACATATCGAAATTATCTTTTATTCTAAATAAGGTTTGATTTGGAAGAATATATTTTAAAAATGAATTATGAGTTTTATTTATTTAACTAGTTTAGAGGGAGATACAAAAAATAATATTCAACTTAGCATTCAAATACAATTATTAGATGAAAGTTTCCTATTGGTTAGAATTTGTCCGTTTTCTTCTTACAAAACATTTTCTTCTCATTTGAACTCTCAACTACGCTTACATTAGAGCAAAACCAAAAATACATTGTACATTCAAAAAAATAAATTAGCGTAAACCCAACATCCACTATACATATACGATTACATTGATGTAAACCCATAAGATATTTGTATTGGATCCTTTACATTTGTGTAAATGCAGTCGTGGCTATACGATTACATTGCGGTAAAAAGGGATTTGGTTTCACAAGTCGTCGTTGATATTTCTTCTGCCATCTATACAAAAAATGAACACTTAATAATATATATTTATTTATTTTTGACAAAAAAATTATCTAATACCTCGTACAGACGATTCAACGATTCAAATCAACGTTTGAGTAATGATAATGATAATATAGAAATATCATACATTAATTTCTAGAACCTTATCTTTCTTTTTTCTAAAAAAGTTCAATTCTTTTTCCATTGTGTTTCAAATACTTAACCCGTAATAAATTCATTTACTATGAAAACCACCCACCATTGCAAGCATCCACCCTAAAAAATAAAAATAACAATGAAAAAAAAATATAAATTAATAATTCATATGTGTGTAAAAGAAATGGGAAAATGGAAAAGAAATCCCCACAAGTCCATCTCTACGTGGATTTTCCCAGAACCTTCCTTATCGTCGTCGCTGTCTAGGTCCAGATCTATGGAAACCCTTCTTACTGCTATCATAATTGTGACACTCATCCACAATCCAGGTCAAGATCCGTACACACCCTACTTAACTATTTAATTTTATGTGCTTATTAGACATTTTTAACATCTATAAAGTCGTCCCAACTCTAGCAAAGCCCAAACTATTTCAGAAATTTAGTATATTATCCGTTTACGCATACAACACCCGATTTATCTGACAAAATTAGCGTTGAACAATCAAGCTAATCACACGCTCAATAGAGAGCAACTGAACTTCCAATTACTACGTATGGACAAAACAACATTACAAGTGACAATACCTAAAGTGGGAAATTGTTTAATTCCACTCAAAACCCAAACAATTCATAAGATATTTTATGGATATAACACAAAAAAACATTGAACAACCTCATCTATATCCAATTAAGAAGAAAACATATGTAAACATGAGTTAAAATATCTAACAACACATGTTTGTAAACGATTAACATATGGTATTAATAACATGATTAATATTATCTTTGTGACAACACATGTTATTAACAAACTAGACTATACCTACACATATGTTAACAGTCAAAATCCATTCCTATACATTCGATAACTAAAGATTTCACTAACAAATCATACACATGTATATACACACACACACACACACACACCATGACCATAGATATATACACACATATATCTATCTATCTAATCAAGACAAAACAAATTTATCTAGTCTAGATATATATGTATGTATGTATACGACACATATGTACATGAGTGTGTGATCAAAAGAAACTAGCTTACACACCTATATCTATGTATACATACGACCCATACACATCTATTTAAACATGTGTTTGATCCAATGTAGCTAACATTACATACACAAACACACAAGGCCGAATATATATATATATATATATATATATATATATATATATATATATAATGGATGATTGACAAAGACAATACACACATGCACCTCATAGATACACACACACACGACATATGTATCTATACACATGTATAGCGAAAGACAAAACTACATACATACATATATATGCATACGATGGCACACTAAGAAAACAGCAAACTTGAACTTGCATTCATATGTCCCTTTCTGGATAATTTTATTAAAAAAAGGGATGTACTAGCTCTTTTCCAAGACAACCAAGGTGTGATTGTCTTCCATGGACAACTAGGCTCCAAAAACTTCCTCTTCTTTCCCTCTTTTCGGCCAAAAGCAACCAAACACACACACATGCACCTAGGCGATTGGAATAGAGAAAAAGACAAGGAAATACATTCCACATGCATGCAATTAGAAGACAAGTTATAACTAAACATACCTTATACCCTTTTAGGCCTTCCAAATTCTTAAACAACTTTCAATGAAGGATTAACTAACCAAAGTGTAAGGATCCTATACAAGAAAATCGGCCGAAGAGAATGTGCACATGCCTTTTTAAAGTTTGACATAGAGTTATACTTATTTAGAAGTGTGCCATCTTACTACAACATCCTAGATACATTGACTTTCCAAGAACATCACAAAGCATCACCACTTTCGGCCTATATAAGGAACTGATTGTTCCTTTGCTTTCCCACACACAAACACTCTCAACTCACTAACACACACTCCCTCTCTTTCCCTTTATCTTCGACACACCTCAACCGAGCCCAAACACCTCTCTTTTCCTTTTCCTTTATCTATCGGCCGAACCGACAAGACCATCAAGACTCGACTCCAAGTAATTGTCTCAAGCCACATTGGGATTAGGATTGTGAGAAGGTCACAAACAGTCGGAATTCATCTTGCATTTACTTGGTATGTTAACTAACTTTTATCACAAATGCTAGGTGCTAGTGAGATTGCAGATCATGTTAGTGTCTGTGAGACAGACATTTCAGATGATGAGTTTTATGAGCCTAGGATGGGTGCACCGGCTAAGAATGCGGATGTTCCTATCCAAAATCACATCTTGTGTGATCCTGAGCCGAAACTGCAGCCTACCGATGGCAAGGAGGTCATGAAGGTGTTTTACAAAATGAAAGAATATGATAAGATATACACTGATGAGGAACTTCCCATCAAGTGTGTCCCACCTGCTATGATTTCTAAAATCTGGCAAGAATCGACCATTACCTTTAAGAAATAAAAATGGGGGTAAGGGTAATCAGACAAAAGAAAATAACAAGAAAAATTAAAAGCAAAACACCAATGACCCTCCCAAGCAAACTCAGAAAAAAAATCCCAAGAAGCATGTGACTCAATTTGTTAGGCCTACTAGAGAAGTAGAAAGTGATCAAGGTAAACAACCTCATATTAGTCTGCAAAGACAATGTCTTGAGGATCAAAACCAAAGAACACGTTCGCTAGTACGTCTAACTTAAGGGATAGAAGGGAGAAATATTTTAAAGCTCCCAAGTTTGAAGAATATAGATCCTGTTTTAAGTGCGGGGATCGTGGGCATTTAGTTGCTGCGTGCGCTGAACTTAGACTGTAACACCCGGCAAAAATAAGGTAATTCCGTACTAATTAATTAATATATGATTAACGTAATTAAATGCAATTATGTGTTGATTATTTATCAAGGCCTTAGGAGATAGCAACTTCCAAATAATGCATAGGAATGCATACGTTTAAGGGTAAAACATGATAGGATCATGTGCGAATAAACTATCCGGTATGGACGTTGGCGATTACCCGGTAAAAACTAAATAAACGAAAAGGATCCCGGACACACAGGATATAAAATAAAGGGTATTTTCACAAAATATAATGAGTTTTGGAACTCCAAAACCATAAGTGAAAACTTTCCATACAAATCTCCCGGTAACGAATAAAGTGCGCGTACCGCACCCGGTACGCGTATAACTTATAATTTCACCCGACAAAAGCCTAAATAACCAATCAACGCTTAAACTAGGCTATGTTTAAGGGTTATTAGAGGCACTTTTAATGTCCAAATAACACGCGGTTAAAACCCGAAAAATACCCGAACGACACCCGAACGTTAAGGGATTAAACTTAACAAATAATTGGTAAATATTTTGTGTTGTGGACCCCACCAAAACACCCTCAAGAGCCGGCCACCTTCCTCACCATATCAAAATCCCTCTTTTTGAGGTACTACACAATCTAGAGGTGATATGCAAATACGGGATGGATATTATATGAGATATAATGTAAGATTATTCATGTACTTGTAGATTTCATAAAATCCTTCCATGAGCATACAAACTCACGGCCATACACCCTTAGAAACAACTCACCAAGATCTCTAGTACAAGGAAAAGCCATGTTTTAAGGGATTAGGATCCAAGACTAGATTGTATAAGATATATACATGTCCTTTGGAGATTTATACAATCCTTTTATTGCTTCAAAACTCACGGCACCCACACCCCTTCACAATCCACCAAAGATTACTTGCAATCCACTAGTACATACATTCCATTTTATATGAAAAATAAATCTAGTATTGAATCTTATTAAATCTTAGAAAGATAGGAATGATCTACAAAAGAACACAAGGCTTCCACACTTGAACACAACTTCTCTTTCTTTTCTTATGTGGCCGTGAGATACCTAGCACCCACACACACTTTCCTTTCAAGTTTTTACACCTTCAAGTCACTTAAAACATCCATCATCCAAACCCTATTGTGTGTTTCAAGCTTGGAGCTTAACCACTAAGGAAGAACACACTAAACCCCATCATAATCAAGCCTTGAAAGCTTCCCTAGCCTTGTGCTAGTTGTAAGTATTCTTGATTTTGTTTTTGTCTTTAAAAGTTTATGTTTATTGGCTTGAAGCAAGTTGTACATGGGTAAACTTGAATAAGCTTTCATAAGAAAACATATGATTTTAAAGACTAAAAATGGTGTTTAGTTAGTGTAAATAAATTGAAAGCTTAGTGATGGATGTTAAGTATTCATGTAGTTTGTAATAAAAAGATGAATACTTAAAGAAAAATGGTGATTTGGGTAACACTTGTTAATGGAACTTGGATGACTTAAAAATGATTTTAATCATCATAAATAAAAGGTATAAGACTTGTCTAAGTGTTATTTTTGTTAGAAAACTAATATTATAAAAATCACATTATTAAAGTCTACTCACTTGGAAAATGAAATTTGGACTTGGTGGACAAAATGCACTAATCACACATATTAGTAGCCTTATTAATGGAATATGAGACTATTAAAAGTGGTAAGATGTAAAAATAATCCAACATTAAAAAGATGATCCTTTAAAGTCCACCAAATTAGGAGAAAAATGCTAACTTTGCAAGTTAGGATAGAAAAATGCAACTTTTATAAGTTAAGGGAATAATGATGTAACTTTGAAAGTTGAAGGACTAAAATGGATATTTTAGAAACTTGGGTCCAAAAATGCAACAATGGAAAGTTTGGTGTCAAAAGGATAAATAATAATTTTTCCAAGGTTGGTTTGGTAAACACTAGTAAACTTACTCATGTATTTTGTATAAAAAGGGTATTTTTATAAAAATGGAAGTTATAAAAATATGGACTTGTATTAACGTAATGATTTTATAAAAATAGAGATTTTTATAAAAATGTTAAACAAAAGTAAAAACTTGAGAAACTTACACAAAAATGAACACTTTTATATAAATGGGAATATAAAAGTGTTGGGAACATTTTTGTATATAAGTTAACAAGTTGAGTTAAAAATACAAACATATTTTTAAACTTTCCAAGTAATGTGTGTTAGGAATTTGGAATATGAATAATATTTCTATAAAACACATATTAGGAAAACTTGGAAAAATTAACAATACAAGTTAAGATATCGGACTTGGACATGTTAATGAACAATAAACGGACAAAACAAGAGAAAAATGCCGTTGCGGCAAGATAAGAAAATATATATTTTAGGAAGTAAAATATATATATAACATGGGTGAAAATTAATTAACACTTTCCTAAGTGTTGGAGAAATTATTCGTGGGAGAAAAACATAACGTAAATGATTAAGACGTCAAGCAAACGTATGGACTTAACAAGAAAGACTACACGTTTATATATATATATATATATACATATGTATGCTCGTCTCGGCGAAATTCTAGTATATCTACTTAATGGGAAAGTAGATATGTGTGAAGGAAAACCGAGACGAGTAGACAAAATATATATATATATATATATATATATATATGTGTGTGTGTGTGTGTGTGTGTGTGTATGCCGAGCTGACAAGGTCCTAGTATATTTATTTGAATGGGAAAATAAATATACGGTATGGCGAGTCGAATCGGGTGTTAAGAATCTACTACCGAACGACAAGACCTTAGCATATTCATTTGAATGGGAAAGTAAATATGCGGCAAAGTGAGTCGGGTCGGGTGTTAAAAATATATTATATCGAACGATGCGATCTTAAGTATAATTATTTGAATGG
This sequence comes from Ambrosia trifida, assembly GCA_028751855.1. Classification (NCBI taxonomy): domain Eukaryota; kingdom Viridiplantae; phylum Streptophyta; class Magnoliopsida; order Asterales; family Asteraceae; genus Ambrosia; species Ambrosia trifida. The sequence continues at coordinate 17,777,403 of CM054123.1, read as the reverse complement.
GAAAATAATTATACGTTAAGGGAAGTCGAGCCGAGGATAATAATAAACAAGTTAAGGAAATATTGACAAGAATAATATATAACTTGTAAGAATAGGGTAATCCAACGCCAACGAACCTAGGATACGCATCAAATTAAACGGGAATTGGAATAACTCATGGTCGGGGAGTTGGGTGTACAACTTGCCAAGGCACATGCACAATAGGAATTGTGACTTATATGTCTAGGACGTTTGTAGGTGCGAGACCACTCATTTGCTATTTTCCCTTGTGAGCCAGACACAGATTCAAGTGAGTCTCACGGCCCCATTTTAAACTATTTTTACGTTTTCGGGGGAAAGATATGTTAGGGAAAATGTTTGACGGGATAATTACTTGAGTTGTGACCGCCACTCGGGGTTGAGACCTCTCTTCTATAATCATTTATTCAGGGAAATGAAACCGAAGGAATATTTGAATAGAATATTTGAATAGTACTATTGGTGCCTGACAAGGCCCACCCCTAATCGATAGCGTCAATTATGCATCGGCGTATGCCTGGGGTGCACGTATTCTGAAATTAAGTCGTAGGACACCGAGTCACGACTTAGAGCGGGGCATTATTATTGTTTGTCTTGGTTTGATTATAGGCTCAAGTAGAATTATAGGAACTTGCAACTCCTATATATATTATCATAACATGGTGTTTCCCAAGTGTTTAAGTTTTGGAAACTAAAAACCTGTGAACTCACCAATATTTATATATTGACGAAATTTTAAACATATCTTTTAGGTAACTAAACGGAGACGGGCATGGCGAGCTGGGTCATCGGAATCTCTTATGCGGGCGTCGGGCGCTTTTGCGGGGTTTCACTTTTATTTCCCAAGTATATGGGATATATTTGAGAAACCTCCTTCATTATGTTAAAAACAACTTTGATTTTGTGTAATCTTTAAACATGGTTTTGACGCCTAAATAAATGACCCGTTTTTCTTAATTACTTGTGATTTGCTTTAACCTTGACTTTATACGCTTGAACCGTCGCGCCACGTGTTTCCGCCATTGGCGTGGTGTGACATAGACGAAGAAGGATTGAGGTTGATGAGGCTCCAAGTTCTAGCAAACCAAAACAGCCGGTTTTCCCAAAACTTTCTAAAAAACAACAGGGGAAGCAGATTGTTTATGACAACAGAAACAAAATTTCTATGAACCAAAAGCTAGTTGATGCTAAGGTCATCAAGCAGAGGGGGAACCCAGTTCCAACTAAGGCTGAAGCAGCAACAAAGCCACAAGCTAAGTCTACTGCTAAGCCAAAGGCTAACCCTAAGCCAGAGCCACGTACAGATAACTCTGAAGTGGTTCCAAATACTGTTCCTGCAAAGGAATCTCAGCAGTGAAAACAATAACAACCATACCCAGTAAATCCCACAAATAGCGTAACTATTGGTAGGGTATGGGAAGGGTGGGATGTAGACAGACCTTACCTCTATTCCTAAGAAATAGAGAGGCTGCTTCCAAAGAGACCATCGACTCTAAAACTCACAACAAATACAAACAAGAACAAGAGATATATACAACCAGTATCATAGAGATGGTGGAAAGAGTACATGATAGAGATGAAAAGGATGTAAACTAATAACAACCTATAAGCACAAGAGACGATCACATGTAAAATCCATTAAAAAATTGTTGGTGAATCGAATTTCCTATGAGACATCTAAAAACACATATGAACATATCCTAACAGTCTTTAACCTTAATCTTATGTCTCCATAAGCTTCTATCCTGGACTATGTCTTCAGAGATGTGTAACTCTAGTAAATCTTTTCTAATCCTCTTATCCCAAGTCAATCTGGGCCTACCTCTACCCATCCTCCCCTCCACAGTGAGGCTTTCCATCGCTCTATGTTTCGGTCTAAATTTCGTGAGTTAACATGCCACAACGTGCGTGTGTGGTTCAATTTTTTATGCCTATTTTCCCCGTTTAACAGCTTCAACGCAATGTGCGAATCTACACTGACTTAATTATTATTTCTATGTTTCGCGATTCGAGTGTGTGGTTTGACTTAATTCGTCTACATTTCATTCATTTTACTTTTTCTCTCTTTTTTTTTTTTTTTAATACAAGTTCTTCCGGTATTGATGGTTGTTGACGGTGGTGTGACACTAGTGGTAGTTGACACAACCCCCTCCCCCCCCCCCCCCCCCCACACACCTTAGGGGGCTTAATACTAGTATTAAACTAAATGGCTGTTTGGTAGCCTCTTATCTTATTGATTCTATTAAGAAACTACCTCTAAAAGAATTAGTATTAAGTGTGTTTGGTTACCAGAAGGACACATCTGAATCAGAAACTAAGTCTTTTACTCATTATGTTTCAAAATGATGTTGAATGAAAATATTACCATTTTATCCATTCACATATGTTTATAACCATCACCCCGCCACTCACACACCACTTCCTCCACGATCAAATCAACGCACTCTTAGTGGTTCAACACTTAACGGAAAAAAATTGCTTACTTAGGCTCTTACTTAACATATGATTGAGTCAACACTCTTAACACCCAAAATGTAAAATTAAACAAGGTTAAATGATTAAACAAAGTTACAAAACTCACCACCCCTTTTTCCCACCTCAAATTTGCCTCAGATCCACTCTTCTTAAAAGAAGCAAAACATCTTTCAAAGGCATCTCTTTCTCTCTCTCTCTCTCTTACTCTCTCCCATGAACAACTGACCGTCACTTCATCCCTGCAACATTAACTTACACTGTCCATTCATGGCGGTACTCAAACTCCCACCTTCTGAAACACACAAGGTACAACCCACAAAGCGTAGAAGAAAACACCACCCTCAAAACCCTAAACTCAAACACCACAACACACCATCATCCTCACCTTCTTCATGGGACCAAATCAAGAACCTTCTAAAGTGCAAGCAAATGGACGTTACCGGGTCGGGTCAAAAGACCCACCAAGACCCAGTTACAAGAAACCCTAATGGGTATTCAAAGCTTAGTTCTTGTAGCTCAATATGTAGTTTTAAGGATGTTGCTAATGGGAACACTAAGGTTGTTCATAGGGAAGATAACTCACCTGAAAGTAGTAATGGTGGTCAAGATAATGGGTTACTTAGAAGGAAGAAACAGTTGAGTAAATCATCTTCTTCTTCTTCTTCTTCGGCTGGTACTAGATCTTTGACCGGGTCGGGTAGATCCAACGGTCAAGGTGGGTACACGTCATCTTCTAGAGGCATGCAGTTGAGAAAGCTTTCTGGGTGTTATGAATGTCATGCTATTGTTGATCCTGCAAGGTTATTATTATTATTGTTATTAGTATATATGTTCTTTAATTTTTTATGTTTGTTGCTAATTAATTATTGTAACATATGAAGTGTTGAATAAATTAAAAAGGGAAATAATACTAATAATAATTTGTTTATGTAGGAGTGTAAATCCAAGAAGTACAATTTGTTTATGTTCAGAATGTGGAGAAGTGTTTCCAAAAGTAGAAAGCTTGGAACATCATCAAGCTGTTAAGCATGCTGGTATGCTTTTAATTTCGATTTCTTGATTAATATTAATAATATTTTCATTTTTTGTGCAAATTTGTGGAGAGATTATGGTTAAAGTAAATGGTTGGTTGTTGAGTCCGAACTAATCTAAGCTTTGAACTCCGCTAGCTTAACTTGTCAGAGCTCGAGTTGTAAATCTAAAGCTTGTGCTCTACTTGTTTGTAAAATTTTCAAGCTTAAACCTGGCTCGTTTATAATTTATTTCTTAATATGTTTTTATATATTTATAGTTATGATTTTTATTATAACATAATTTTATATTTTTAGTATGTGTTGCTCGTTTAGGCTTGTACGCCTTCTCGAGATTGATTTATGTTATCAAAGCTCGGGGTGGGCTCATTTATTATACAAGTATTTTTTTTAGGCTTAGCTCAGACTCATTTTAACCCGGATCAAGTTGAGCTTTTGACAAACCAATCTGAAGTAGTTCATGTGTGGCTTGAGACTCACTTACGCCCGTATTAATTAAGATACATTTGATAACGAGAATGAACATTTATATGTGTTAATAATCTTTTGTTACAACCCAAACGGAATTCATCTCAAAAAACTAATCTTATGGGAGTGAAAGCCCACTTAAGTTATAAACCTCATCAGTGGCGAAGCTTGACCCGAAGGTTCGGGAGGTCGGAAGTCACCGGGGGTTCGGAAGTCACTGGTTTCGGGGGGTCGAAAACCAGTTTCGGGGGGTCGAAACCCTATATTTTCAAAATTTTCTATACGGATATTATATAATCGGAACTTATGCGCGAAAATCCAGGGGGTCGGCCGCCCCTCCCCGCCCCTACAAACCTTCGCCAGTGAACCTCATATTGGTTTCCCATACAACCGATATGAGACAAGTCCCATACCTTGCAATGATTCCAGTCCATAACATCTTTATATTCTTTGCAATTATGGTATATGATATAGGAATAGGACCATCCTATGGTCGTTTAGCGCAAGTAGTTGCAACAGTGTAAGCACTACTACATTACGCTTTAACTTTTAACTGTAATATGCAAAACTATTACCCCACACATTTATTCATTAGGTCCACCAGTACTTAATATCTCTGAATTATGAGGTTATCGCGATTTTCTACATTTGTTCTGCATTATCCGAATTCTAAATGCATCTTTTTGGTCTCTCTATATATGTGAAGGCGACTTTTGTGTCTTTTTTCTTAGACAAGTATGTGCCTTTTTTGCCATGAGTAATCATGTTACCACATTCCTTTTGGCTTTGGGACCATTTGTATTGATATTTTGGACCCCATTTGTATTGATATTTTACCTTCTTTCTAAGGCAAAAGGAATATTTGTTCATTGAGATGTCGATATCGTTCTCCTACCACTCATATTAAACTTGGCTATTTTCGTATTTTCATGTGCCCGATATGTGCATGTAACGCGTATGTTTGTTGAACATATCCACCGTATATCCGATTTCTTAAGCCTAACATTGTGGCAAATTAGATTATATCATGAATGAACACGAGTTGAACATTTACGCAAACTACCCACATGACACGACTAGTACAAATCAACTTCTTTTCTTATAGGAGTTGCTAAACGTACCCATGTTAACTAAAAGTAGAAAGTTGAAATAACTGATTTAGTAGACGGAACGCGCTTTCATTAAAATAATGAGGTATGTTTAGCACAACCCTTAATTGTTGACGCTAATTGATTGATTTTATTTTTTAGTGTCGGAGCTAGGACTTGAAGATTCAGGTCGAAACATCGTCGAGATCATATTCAAGTCCAGTTGGCAAAACAAGGACCATCCGATGTTCGCCATCGAACGGATACTAAAAGTCAATAACACGCGTCGCACCCTCCAACGTTTCGAGGAATACCGCGACACCGTCAAGACACGTGCCACCGCAACGGCCTCCCGTTGCGCAGCCGACGGCAACGAGCTCCTCCGCTTCCATTGCACCACACTTGCCTGCCCTCTCGGCTCACGCGGCTCATCCACCCTATGTGGTTCCATCCCTGGCTGCGGCGTGTGCACCGTCATCCGCCACGGCTTCCAAAGCCCAAAAGCGGGTGACGGTGCACCCAGGGGCGTGTGCACAACTGCCAGTAGTGGTAGGGCACACGACTCCCTAGCAGTTGGGGCGCGTGGCCTTCGGGCCATGTTGGTGTGTCGGGTGATCGCCGGAAAAGTGAAGCGCGTGGAGGACAACGCGCCGCCGGAGGAAGGTGGACCGTACGATTCGATGGCCGGGTATCCCGGGTCATACTCGAATATTGAGGAGTTGTACGTTTACAACCCGAGAGCCATACTACCATGTTTTGTCGTTATCTACAAGGCAATGGAAAGCTGATGTCATATTTTTAACAGTTTGCTTTTGTTTATTTCTGATACTTTATTTAATGGAAAATGTTATGGTGACATTTATTTAACTTATTTTTTGTATATACTATTTACTTATTTACTGAGTTTGTAAATATTTTGACTTAAGAAAAATTTATAGGACAGTTAACGAACAGAACTAGAGTTTGCTCGTATTTGTCTTATTTAGCATTAACTGGAGTGAATAAAAACGCTTAAACACTTAACTTTGGTTGTGATTTTTTTTAAATGTCCCGAGCATTTTTGAAGTATCCACTGGACGAAGGAGTACTCCGAGAGTAACCCGGGTTCATCAGTTCTCGTGGAAAACCCGTCACCTGAAGGCCCAATGCGGTAAAACCCGGCCCACCAGCAGCATTTTGGTGCCGGTAGGATTCGAACTCCCCACCTCCCTTAAGGAAAGAAAGGGGTTGTGATTTTATATTTTTAAAAAGGTTTTTTATTTAATCCTTAAACTCTGCTTATAAATAGCTAACTATTAGGTTTTTTTTTAATATCTCTAATTATTATTGGGGGTTAATTTTCAATTATTTTTTAATAAATAAACAATCAACAAGAACTAATTTTTTTTGATTGGCAATCAACTTTTATTCATCACCAAAATATATTTTACATTGTAACAGCAAGACACTAATACAATATAAAAACACCAGAAAACCACCCTGTGATCAACACGAACTAAGGGGGGACGGGGCGCTACCAGAATTGGCCACAGGTACCACACTACCAGCACGGTAACACCGCCGCCACCAGTGCTGGTAGGGGTCCCATGAACCAAATACGGGTTCTATCTAACGGGCTGGTAAGAAGATTAATTAATGCAACGGTCACTTTTTATAATATATTTTATTACTTTTTTGACCGTTTGGAATTTATTTAAATGAAACGGTAATATTTTTTTGACTGTTATTTTTGAAATGGTATAAATTGTGCACGGTTTAAATTAAAAAAACACAACCTACATTAACCAAACTACTTAAAAACACAAACAAAACAAATGGATCCAAGGAAAACAAAGAGTGTTTCGAGGGGTGTGAGGGGAACCTCGAAATCTATGGGTCGAGACAAAGCTTCGAGTTCTAGATCGGCTACGGGTCATACCGAGATCGACTACTTAAAAACACAAACAAAACAAATGGATCCAAGAAAGCCGCCGCCGCCGAGTCTTCCGGCAAATCATTGGTTTACGAACTCGGGTCATACCGAGCAATGAAAGAAGACAAACTCAACCAGTTGGTCACCCTACAATCTCAACAAGGCGAAAAAACTTTGGCGTTTTTAGAGGAATAACACGAATTTTTGAGACAACGGCAGTATGACCACGACTTGAATATTTACACCAAATCACACGAGTACTTCAAAGGTAAATCTTTGGAGTTGGTTTTGAAACGTAAAGCTGAAATCGCGGCGAAATACGAATGGGAGCATTATTGGGTTGAAGACGACGCGGATGATGAAGGCGACGAGTAGGATGAAGGCGTTTGTATTTTTAGTTTAGTAGATGTTTTTTGTAATTTTTTTTTATTTTAATGGGACGGTAGGTATAATTCAAACGGTCATTTTTTTTTAGTAAAAACGGTAATTAAAAAAAAGGAAAACTAAAAATAAAGATTTCAGTGAAGTGAATCAGTGGAGTTGTTGTCTACAAAAAACTGAATCAGTGAAGTAAATCAACGAAGTGATATGTCAGTGTAGGATTGGTTGAAATCAGTGAAGGAAAAAGAAAATAAGGATAGCGCCCCTTTCCCCCTAATATTTTAGAAAAGGTATTTAAAAACCATACACCTCTTAATTAGGAATCATACACCCTGACCTACATTATACACCAATAGGAGGCTGCCACATACTCAGAATATAATATCACATACCCCAAAATATCACGGGGTGTATGAAACCCATAACCTTTTAGAAAATTGAGTGTAGCATTACTCATTGAAGACACAACATTGATGCATTTAAGGTTATTTTATGGATACCAAGATTAATTTGAATGCCACGGAAGTGTGTCCTAATAAATGAAGCACATTAGTCCATGCAATGCATTTCCGTGAAATTAAAATTGCCAAACACGTGTTAATACTCCTTTATCTCGATATAACCATAAAGATTCTACCAATGGAAAGTAATGAAAATAAAAAACTTAAAAGCTTTTGTCCGGTACAAAATAAATAAATATATAAATATAATTATATAAAATAACGTATAAATTAAAACGTTCCAAATGAACTTCAGTCCGAGTGATATGGTTTTCGGAGGCGGCCCAGAGGAGCTGGGAATACCACACCGTGTTCAGCCTCAAATCACAGAGAAAAGGGAGGAGAGACAATGGAAGAATATAACATAGGTTGAGCGATAAGACTATCCGGAGTGGTGGGGTGGAAAGAGGGGGATAAAGCGTCATGTAGCACTTGTGGGACCCTTATAGGGGGGAAAATTGTGGGGAGTGGAAGGGGGGGAAGAGGGGGGGGGGGGGGGGAGGAAATAATATTATATTGTGTTAAAGTTAAAAAAAAAAAAAACCTGACCAATCATGAAGTGCCACGTGTCCCAAGCCATTTGCCCCACGCCGGTGACTCCCCCCCCCCCCCCCGCCCCCCGCCCTCCCCCTCCCGCCCCCCTCCACACCATACCGGCGGCGGTGTTCCCCCTCTTCCCGCTCCTCTCCCGCCCCCACTCCGGATACACTAAAGGTGAAGGAATGAGACGAGATAGTGATGTGACACTAGTTAACATTCCTGAATGTTATCCCAATCGAAGGTTTGGGCCAAACCATGTCTAGGGTTGAATACAGGGCAATTCTTAAATACCGCTTGGTGATCCCCATGTATCATGAAGATGAAGTATGCCCGATTTGCCGTAAGGCATGCTTGGACAAATACGGGGAACACGCGGTCCACTGTAAGGAGCTGCCTGGTTTCAAATATAGGCATGACTGGGTCCGGAACGTTCTTTGGGACATCTTAAGAAGGGCTGGGATCTCGGCTAAGAAGGAGGCTCCAGTGAATTTCCTCTCGGACCCCGCAGAAGGGAGATCCACCCTACGTCCAGCAGACCTGCTTGTCTTTGGGTGGGCCGGGGGGAAACACGCTTGTGTCGACCTAACAGGTGTATCTCCCCTGGTTGGTTTAAGAGATAATGGTTTTGTAGTAGGGCAAGTGGTGCGGAAAGTAGAGGCGAAGAAAGTTGAGAAGCATGCTAAAGCTTGTGAGGAGAACCAACACGTTTTCGTACCCCTAGCTTTTGATACCTTCGGCTCCTTGGCACCGGAAGCCATCCGTTTCCTGTCCAGAGTCCAACATGTCATTCATAGCAGTATCTCGACTCCAAAAGGGCAGGGGTTCATTTTTAGTAGGCTAGGGTTTGCTGTCCAGAAAGGGGTGGCAGCGCAGCTTGTTGCCCGCCTGCCCGCTATCTTAATGTAATTTTTCGCGATTAAATAAAACCTCTCTTTTATTATTATTATTATTATTATTATTATTATTATTATTATTATTATTATTATTATTATTATTGTAAATGTATAGATTACAACTACATTTAGATTACTTTCTGATGTTAAAAAAAAATATATATATACAAGATATGTACATCTAACCCGCTACATTTGTTTAATTGTTCTATATATGTTGATTTTATTTTCTTTTTTGGTAGTGACCAAGGTGGAGGGCTAGAATTAATAATTAAAACTTGTAACTGATTTCAATTGGCCGTTAAAAAAATGCGGTTTTCTTAAAAAAAATTCTTCTTCTATTTGGGTAATTTGCTTCGAAAAAGGGATTGTTTTTAATGGTCCAGTGAGCCGGATTTGTGGTGCCACTGCTTTATACTTTATATTGGGCCCAAATATGTGCCAGGTTGGCCTGGGCCTTCGTGTGATGTAAGGATGGTTTAGCACTTTCAATAAGCTTAGTGTTGGTCTTCGAGGTGGAAGCGCTATGTACAATTCAAGCAAGTACCAACTACCCACCACACTTAAGTCGATAATAATATAAGCTGAGTCGGCTCAACTTGAATCCCCACCCAAGCCAAAAACTATTGGCATGTTTGGTATGCAGTAATGAAATGGATAACGGACTGAAATGAATGAGGTAATGTAAAGGATCATTATCATTCAACGTCTTGCTTTGTTGCCATATGAAAATAAAATAAATCATTACTTGTGGTGTTTTGTAAGCAGGAAAAGATGAAAGAATCAGTGGTGGCTAGTGGCAGCACCATCACCCACCACTGCCACCAGGGCCGGCCCTGAAAATTCAGGTGCCCGAGCTGTAAAAATTGTGCCCCTTAACTTTAGCTTTCGACATTAACAAAATAAATAATGTAAACTATTTTTTTAAGTTACGATTAAAGTAATATCAAATTGATGGATCAAATTTTATTTCTCACTTAGGTTGTAGTATAACGATAGAGGGAAACAACCTCTCTTGAGGGAGGTTGAGAGTTCGAATCCCACAAAGCATGAAAATATAAATGGGTGAAAGTTTGTAAATTAAAAAAAAAAAATGTTTCATAACAAAAATAGAAGTTAAAAAGAAAGTCAAAACCAACCGGTAAAAAGCAAAAACAACTAAATATAAGCCCTCTTTATTTCATCTTCTTCATCCTCTCTAGTTTACACTCATTAATAAACCAACAATTTTTTTCCTCAAACCATTTTTATTTTCTTCTTTAATTCTTAATCTCTCTCAAAATTTCTTTACTTTCTGTTTTATATAAACTACCATTCATTTTGATTAATACTTGATAACAATTTTAGTGCTCAAACATGCAAAAATCCATCGAATTAATAACATCACTGTTAAGAAAACTTGGATTGCCGCATGGTCAATGTGCCCCCAATAAATTATGCCCAGGTCGTGACTCCTCCCCGCACCCCTTAAGGGCCGAACCTGACTGCCACCTATATCCGCCGCCACCATCCACCCTTTACCATCACCAACCATCATCGCCACCGCCACCCGCCACAACAACACCATCACCGCCAACACAACCTACAACCGCCGTCGATGCCACCACACCCGCCGCCGTTGTGACCTATCGCCGTCGCCGCCAGCCCACCACCCAAAAACTAAGATGAAGGCGTCGATGCTTACCCCCAGCCACAATAGCCACACACGAACCCCGACGTGACGACCCAACGTGAGACAACATGAGCAGGCTCACGACGCGAGAGAAGCTATTGTCTTGGATTTGCAGGCTTTGGTCACGCCGGTGCTCACCCCAGTCATAACGAGGTCACGTGACCGGATTACTTGAGAGTCACGTAGGTGGCTCATGCCCATAGCTCACCTCCGGCCACAAACGCACAGTCTATGTCTAACTAATGAGCAAAATTGAAAAGTAACCGTTCAATCATTTTAAATTTTCAATAAAACAAATCTTTGAAGTAAAAAATTAAGTCTAAAGAGTATAACTTATTTTTAACATTAACCTACCAACGTTCACATATATCTCAAATTATAATTAATTCACCACTAACGAATTCACCGTTTTCTGTTACATCTAATTAATGTTCAAGATTACAAATAAACAAAATATTCCATTTACCCAATCATATCACAAAACAATCAATAACTATCCACATTTTAAGCGACCCAACAAGATTTGGTATATCTTTCCTAACCTAAACCTAAAATTCCCACGTAAATCATCATACTACAAAAACCCTAAAATACCCCATCTCTAACACGTGTCATCAATCTCTTAGTTTTCCATCCCTTCGTCCTCACGCCTATAATCTCCTATTTAAATCCCTTCCCTCATTACTCATTCACACAATCATAAAATAACAAATACCCATTAGCAACAGTTCTAAGCCATTATACTACTAAAAGACCAAAACCCTAATAGTTTTTTTATTCGTGCGAACACTGCAATGAAGAAAAAGAGTAGAAAAAGTGTTAGCAGTGAGGTGTGGGAGTTACCGACGGAAGAGGAGGTTGAGATCATTGAATTATTAGTTCATATGCCCAAATATTGGGCGAAATCGGAGTTGATTAGTAAGTATAGTTTTACGTGGGGTGTGAAGAAGAAACGATCTGTGTTGGATTCGATACCCGAATCGTTTGCTCAAAAGGATACAAGCCCTTCAACTCCGCTTTGTATTGCATCAAGTAGCAGTAGTGGAAGTGATGGTTATGATAAGGGTAAAGCACCGATGTATGAACCAAATGTTTTGAAGAGAAAGGTGTGTTTTTCTTGATTCTTTTGATTGATTTTGTATAAATAACTGATGATTGTGTTGAGTTTTTGCAGATTTTGATTTGTGGGTATTTTTATATTCGATTTTTACATATGGGTTTGGTGTAAATTGTTAAAACTTGTAATATTTGAATTGTTCTTGATTTCTATCGTTAATCTTTTTGTTCTTGCTATGTTGTTATCAGTTATTATTAAGTTTGAAGTTTTTGAGGAGTATCTTGATTATTTTTATGCTTATTTTTGATGTTCTAATGTCTTGTTTCTAAATTATTTTACAGGCAACATATGATTTGTCGGATTCGATATCGGAGTCGTCTGCTCAACAGACGAAAAGCCCTACAAGTCCTTTTTGTTTTGTACCAAGTGGTGGTAGTAGTGGAAGTGGAAGTGATGGTGATTATAAGGGTAAAGCACCGATGTATGGACCGAATGTTTTAAAGAAAAAGGTGTGTATTAATTCTTGTTTGTGTTGATTGAGTTTGTATAAATGATTGATGATTATGTTGAGTTTTTACGGACTTAGATTTGTGGGTAATGTTTATAATTGGTTTTAACTAGTAGCATTCACTATCGCGCGTTGCGTGATTGCGAGTCATGTTAGCATGGGATTTTAGATTAAGATTTTGATGCGACTTTTTGTTTTTGAAGTACCGAATTCGTCATTGTCGCGACGCGGGAAAACGTTATATGGTAACGGGTTTTGACTAATCCTGAGATTGTTGCAAATATAGTACTGATCATATTCAATGGATTATAGATAAAATAGGTCAAAACCTTTGATTTTTTATACAGGTTCAGCATATGCTTCTTGTTAGCTGTGATAACTACATTATTGTTTCAGCATATGCTTCTTGTTAGTTGTGATAAGTATATTTTTTTTATGAAGATTGTAAAGTACATAGCAACAGAACTGGCTCAATAATCAAACGTAATTTTGCTCCAAAATGGAAATGAAAGAGTACATATTATTTGTTAGCTTGAAGTCAATCAAGAATACCATTCTCTACTTCTGTGAGTTCTTTCCATATGCGAAGTTGCCCTTGTAATTGCGCTTGTAGTAGTTGTCTAGTCACTAAAATAGAAATGAATTAGTTCGGTAACAATTGAATTCTAAATTGCCATTAATACCACAGTTTTCTTCTTATACTTCCAAAATATCTAATGAGCACATATATGATATACTTCAGTATAATAAATTCGATTATGAAGATTTATTATAAATGATTAATGATTGTGTTGAGTTTTTAAGGATTTTGATTTGTGGGTATTGTTTATAATTTTTTTTTTCTTTTTTTTTGAAAATTGACTTTCATTAAAACAAAACACCACCGGCGATTATCACCAAGACGGAGAAAAACGCCGAAAGCCAAAAACAATACAAAACAATCACCTTACATCAAAAATACACCATCTATTCCAATCCACTACCCCTACCTTAGATCTATTTTTGTACCAAAGAAATCCCAAAGATTTTATATCCGCAACCATCTCCATCACCTTCGTGTCCTTGCCAGAGAAAATCTTTTCATTCCGAGCGCGCCAAATCCTCCGGCAAGATATGATATAATGCCTTGAATAATCGATCTTTTAATCCCCGACACTCCACTCACCTTATGCACTTCCACTAAATCATTAACATGGAAAACGAAAGGTCTAGGAATATTGCACCATGAAGCTATCGCATTCCAAACGCCCATAGAAATGATGCACCCGGTTAACAAATGCTCTAGCGATTCATCGTTGCTCTCGCATAGAACGCAACTATGATCACCACACTGAATATGCCGCCTAGCCAAAGCCTCCTTGGTTGGAAGACGATCCAAAACCGCCCTCCACATAAAGATATTACATTTTTTTGGAACCCAATTGCTCCATTGAAAACTAAAAGTCCCAGCACCAACCTCGGACCGCACCATCCATCTTTTAATCGACGAAACCTCGAACTCTTTATAATTGGTTTTAATATCTGGGTTTGATTTAAATTGGTTGAACTTGTAACAATATTTGAATTGTTCTTGATTTCCATGGTTATCTCTTCTCTTGTTCAAGCTTTGTTATTATTAATTTTGACTTTGTTGAGGGGTTTATCGATTATTTTTATGCTTATTTTGATGTTCTAATGTTTTCTTTCTAAATTATTTTACAGGCAACAGATGATTTGATGGAGATTATACACAATAGATTGCAACAAGAAAAAGATATTTTTATGAAGGTTTGCAATAATTTTTACTTTTTTGAATCTCTTTTAACCATGAAATTGATTACATATTATTCATTTGTTTTAACAGCAACCACGTTGTCATCAACAAATTACCATGTTTGCCCCTACAACAACACAAATGGTGGTAGATCCCACACAGGTAGCGTCTTGCTCAAGTAACAGTAACGATGAGTGTACATTTGGGTTGTTCAATCAGATTCATCCACGTGCCATGACTCATCATGTAGAGACTTATGATTTCATGGGATTTTCTCAACTATTGGATCAAAGTAGATACATGGTGTTGGATAATGATTTAAACGTTAGGGCTGCAGTAGCAGATGCAAGAAAGAGAAGGAAATTAGTGTTGAAAGAGAAAAGGAAACTATCAACATCGGGTAGATGACGGTGGTTTGACTTTTGTTGGCCAACCTTCATATGTGTTGTTTCGTAATTTGTGTAAAAAGATGACTAAACTTAAGACTCTAAAACTACTGGGATTTTTTAGCTATGGGATCGCTTACAAATTGTAATGACCTTAAGTTTTTTAAAATATAATCTAACTTAGCTATTTTTTTAACCAATACCTTTTAGGCTTTTATTTTGTGATGTAGTAATTGATTATTACCGTAGATTAGATACAATATACTTTCTTAACTAGCCTCCCTATTATAGTATTATCATAGTTAACTATAGAAATGGTTTTTGTGGTTTCTTAATTTGCTTAATGTCATATCTTTGAAAGTTTCTACTCAGTAGCGAAACTTGAACTTTTGTGATATAGTAATTGATTATTACCGTAGATTGGATATAGGAAAAATTACAGAAATCGGCTTTTATATTTACAGCGTTTTCCAGTGATTATTTTTTAACTTCAAACTTGATAAGAATTGTCCTTTATGTTGTAAAATCTTTTAGCTTTTGTCCTTTCACAAAAGAACATTAGATTTTCTAGTTAAATCTACTTATGTGCATTGCACATGAGAGTAACTTTACATTTTATACTCTTTTAGGGACTAGTTGTGTAATTAATTTATAATTTTGATCCAAAATAAAAAAAAATGCATTTTACTTTTTACCCCTCTCTTTCTCTCTCACTATATCACTGTCTTTCTATCTCTAATAACTCTGTAACACAAAAAAAGGAAAACTAAAAACCAACCAACCAACCAATGTAAGTATGTAACCACCAACCACCGTCTATGATCACAACTAGATCCGTCACCCCACCAAATCTAAATCCGAAAACCACCGCACCTAACCCCCACCACCATCAGCATCATCGTTGTCTTCATTTGAAATCCCAACTCCCAGAACATTAAAAAATACCAACATCCCCTCCCCCTTCTAAATCTAAAAACGTAAACCCATATATCTTCCACTACTAACACCACTACACACTACCACCACCATTACCACCGTCAGTTCACACTGTGAAAACGTTTTAGGATCATATACACGAATCGTGATCACACGAATACCATCCGTAGGGTGTGGAATCCCCTCCGGTTGTGTAAACCGAGTAAGAAATAATCAGTAAAGATCGTGATGAAATTAGATAACGAATCACCAAGCAATTTCCATAACTTTACTCGTGTATTAGATCAAATGTAGAATATTACAGATCAAAACCTTGACCTAATACAGAGACTCTCTCAAATTGAGGAAAAGCTCAAATGATCAACTTCTTTACAAATAACTAACTTATCTTCTTTATATAGGCCTTCCCATTCTACCCTTGCCGGGTTTGAATGGGTTCATTCGACCTTTCAATGGTGCGAACCAAAACCTTTAGTTTTAGTTCGACCTCTCGATGATCCAAATCAAACTTTACAAACACATCTCCTTGACATATAGTACTGGATCACTAGTTAGGGACATACAAGAATAGTGCACTTAGAATCTCCCCATTGGACCTAGCTAGTGATGTACTAAACTAGAAAGCTATCAATTCTTCAAATCTTGCAATCATCATCTTGAAAACATTGAGAACTTTCCATTTTCTTGTAAGCTTGTGTCGAGGCTTCATCAAATCTCGTCTATCTCTTTAGTAAGCTTCAAAATCTTAGACAGACTCAAGAAATCTTGGCTTTATCATTTGTTGGTCCAGAGATAAATATAGAGACCAATCTTGGAATATCTTTTCTTAACACATCTTTTACAACTTCTGACTGGTTTCTGTTGTTTCGGTTATCTTGATATTCAGGTTTGGGTCTTGTTCAATCTACACCTGTTGTGTCTGATTCTGCAGAATTTTTTTTACTAAAAACTGCACAAACTACAACCGGCATTAGACACGACAAAAATCTCGGAAGTAATCTTTACAACCAATTTGACCCTCAATATTTTACCCCCTGAAATATTAATCATTTTCAATATGCACCAGAAACTTGAAAATTTGCAATTTGTTTCCCTTTTTCAATTCTTGAGCATATGAGCTTTCACATTCAGTATCCCAACATCCGTTATCAAAAATAACATTGAAATGTAAAACTTTTGGATTTTCAGCTAAAACACACCAAAAATCTTTTTGAATTTTCAAATATATTTTCATAAAAAGTAAACTAAACATATTTTTACGAATTTTCCGGTAAAAGGATCATATCAGTATTGAAACAGTCAGTAAAAACTCTATTTGACCAATTTTCTGCTTTTGTCATTTAGCATCCTATAATCATTACCAGTATGTTTGTCCACTTAAACCCAAAACCATCATTCATTGTTTAGCCACAAACGCACAGTCTAAGACTAACTAATGAGCAAAATTGAAAAGTAACCGTTCAATCATTTTAAATTTTCAATAAAATAAATCTTTGATAAGTAAAAAACTAAGCCTAAAAAGTATAATTTTTTTTTTAACATTATATATAATATTGACGCCAAAGAAAAATAACTGTTTTGAATTTAAATATGACCGTTATATAAAAAAAAATATGCAATTTTAGCCCTTTAAATTAGACAGTTATGGTTTTTGAGGTGGTTACCAAAAACCTGTTCCCTCCTAAAATCCAAAAAACCTGCTCCTCTCCTACTTTTTCGCTTCACGTATCACCGTTATTCTCGCACCACGTTTCCGAATGTCATATACAAAGCCTTCAATTTGGATTCTGGAGAATAAATTGAGTACAATATCTTCCTTCTGCATTCATCTCCTTTTCTCAAGGTTTTCTTCTAGGGCTTCCGTTAGTTTCTTATTCTATTCAGTAAAACACCCACGCAATTTCATAATTGTCTTACCTTTCTCTATGATTTGTTTTCTAACATTAAGTTTTTGTTTTCTTTTCCGCTATTCCAATCAGAGGATTATTTCGTGTTAATGTTTCCTACTCATTCATCTAGCCATCGTATGTGGCCAATGTTGAGAAGATTGAATCGGACGACACATGAGTTAAAATGTTGGGTTGAAAATAGTTGAGATTGTAAGGTATAATAGCTATATTGTTTACTATTTTCATTAAGCTTTTTCTCGTATTGGATTCATATTTGATTGAAATGTATCATGGAATTTTAGTTTGTTGAATTCAGGGTGCGATTGTGCGAACCAGTGACTTTAATTATCAAAACAGTGGCGCTTGTTTTATCTGTTTTCCATTAATAATTGTAACCTCATATCAGTTCTCATTTGATGTTTTAGGAGAAGGAAATGGTGAATACCCTTTAATTCAATCTTGTTAGTGCATGATGTCCCTAGGCTAGTATATTAGACGTTTGGACGCGTTTCAGGGTGTTTGGAAGTGTTTGTAAGTGTTTTAGGGGTGTTTGGGCTCTACAGGCAAGTAGGAATTCTATAGCATGCGATTACACGTACTCGCATGTATCTACATGCAAGTAGGAGCTAAATGCTAGTTATTATAGGCGATTAGGGCCTAATCGCTTGTTCTCACATGGTGGATAAATTTTTAATCGCGTGTTGCAGCCTGGACGAGTACAAGGGGTATAAATAGGCCCAATCATTACCCTAATCATCAGTTGTCACATCACACATTCTCCAAACACCCTCCCCCAGGTCTGAACAAGGCGTTGTACGGACTCCATCAAGCTCTGCGTGAATGGTATCAAATGCTTAGCAACTATCTTATATCCAACGGGTTCAAACGTGGACTTGTGGATTGCACCTTATTCTCCAAGGAAAAGGGTGGTGACCGTCTTCTGGTACATGTTTATGTTGACGATATTATTTTTGGGTCTACTAATGATGAAATGTGCAGGGAATTTGAAAAGCTTATGCAGGAAAAGTTTGAGATGAGCTCGATGGGGGAGATGCAATTCTTCTTAGGTCTACAAGTAGAACAACTTGAGTCGGGGATCTTCATCCACCAGACCAAGTACGTTGCTGACATCTTGAGCCGGTTCCAGATGGAAGACTCTACTTCAGTAGGCACCCCAATTCAGACCAATCACGGGATTGGACCTGACGAGAAAGGACAAGCCATTGATCCTTTTCTTTATCGGGCAATGATTGGATCATTAAAGTACCTCACTGCATCAAGACCTGATATAATGTTCGCGACATGTCTACTATCCAGATACCAGTCAAGGCCGAAACAGTCCCACCTGGTTGCTGTGAAGAGGATCTTACATTATCTAAAGGGTTGTCTGACCACAGGTTTATGGTACCCTAATGACGATAAGTTTGACCTCATCGCTTTTAGTGATGCTGACTATGGCGGATGCAAGAAAGACTTGAAATCCACATCGGCTGGATGCCAGTTTTTGGGACCAAGATTAGTCTTGTTGCAGTGCAAGAAGCAAGCCTCAGTAGCCTTATCCACTTGTGAGTCGGAATATGTAACTACATCTAGCTGCTGCTCCCGGGTTCTTTGGATACAGCAACAAATGAGAGACTACGGTTTGAAATTTCTTAATACTCCCATTCACTATGACAATGAGTCCACTATAGCATTTGCTAAAGACTCAGTTAATCATTCCAAGGCGAAACATATATGGGTTCGGTATCATTTCATACGCGATTACTATGAAAAGAAACTGATCGATATGTTTAAAATCCACACGGATTACCAACGTGCCGATTTATTCACAAAAGCTTTTGACGGTCCTCGTTTTGAGTATCTGTTAATCTTAAACGACATTAAAGAAAAGTAGGATTAGATCCTCATCGGTAATCGTTTTTGTAAATATTTTTCTTCAAAAATCAGAAAAATCCAAAAATATTGTCTTTTCGCAAATTTTTAGATTTTTAGAGGGAGAAAATTCAGAAAAATACAAAAACATCAGAAAATGCAAAAAAAAAAAAAAATCAAAAAAAATAATGAAAAATTGCAAAATTGAGTTTATTTGGTGAAATAGGGAAAATGATATCAACCCATCAGTTGGACTATCTGAATCTTTAACATTTTAAAAGAATTGGAAACGATAAGTAGCCTCTACAATGATGTGTCAGTAGGCTCAAAATCATTTCCAAGTTCGGCACGGTGATATAAACCTAAATCATCTGAAACAGGTGTGGATCAACGTGCGTTGGCATATGGTCTTGGTACCGAAATCTCGTTTGATAGAATGCCAAAATCCGAGGTTTCATGGTCTTTAAGAGGTTGGTATATCCGGGGTGAACTGGACGTCTCTAAGAATAAAAGGAGTGGCACATGTGTCTACGTTGGGTTTGGAGCCTACAACTGAGACACCTCTATGTCTTTTCCTGAAAGAAAAAGAAAAGAAACAAAAAAATAGAGTAAATTCTGATCAGGAGACGTCTGGGAATCCTAAAAGAGCAAAAAGATTCATAAATGCCAAAGCCCTATTCTCAAAGAGAATTCGCTCAAAGGTATCAAATCATATACCTAAAGCATCGTACCAACAACTCAATATACGGTATTTGACTTGAACCCTACTCTGGATCTCACTGATCTCTCTGCTACAGCGTTCTTGCAGACCTGATCACCACTGAGTCCATTCCTTGTAAATACGGATGACAATAGCTTATTCACCAGTTACGAGGAAGCTTTGTGCATATCTTGATACAGGAATGTGTCGCGTGGCGGGGAACACCTTGTGCATCAGTCTTAATATTACCTTAACGTATCTAAAGTGCCAAGCGATAAAGCTTGATTTTGAGTTTAGGCGGACAACAATATTGGCAGTTGTTGTAGCATGCTTATTGGTAATTTGAACTAAAACTGAACATATAAGGGTTCTAGTATAGTCCGTACACTGATATGTCACACCCTCAAAATCCACTTGCAGAGTTTTACCGCGAGGCGCATGACAAACCAGGATCCAAACCAACGATCACAATAAACAAGTCTAAATGAATATAAATGCAATTTCAAAACATAGTTTAAAAATCTCGTTTACAGCGGAAGCTTATTCAAAACAGTATCTCAACAATGAAATAATAGTTCAACATTCAAAAGACCATGCAACCCTAGTTAGACGCCGTGCAGACGCGTGCGCCCTAGTCCAGTCGTGCTACCTTAGCGGCCTGAGAAAACATGTAAAAGTTTACGTCAGCACAAAAATGCTGGTGAGTTTACAGGTTTTGTATCCAAGTACCAAGTCCACCTGTCCATACTATAACAAATAGAAAACCAGTATACGCTAGCTAGGCGTATGTTTTGTTACTACCACGATTGGAAAACCATTACTAACGCGAATACCAAAAGTATGCCCGATGTAGTTCCTGTTGTTCCTGTTGTTCCCGTTTGAGACAATATGCACCCGCCGACCCTCCAAGTCGACGAGCGGGGTTGGTCACTCCCAATAGCGCTATTCACATTTCCCCGTTGTGCAAACCCGCACATTCATGGTTCCCCCCGGGACTTCCAAAGATCGTGTAGTACACAATAGAAACCCATAGTATGACAGTAGTTACCAAATAATCGTTTTAACACATGTTTTCTCCCCCGAAATATGAAACCAGTTTAAAAGAGGGGCCGTAAACTCACCTTAAGTTGCGTTACTCCTTAACCCGAGTAAACCCAGCTGCTATGCTAGTCCCGTAAGCGGCGACCTAACATACGACAGTTACAAGTACTTAGACTAATAACCCGCAGGTTAATTAGTCCCTAGATGTCCAGACCATAACCAAGTTCGTTTGAAAACACCGTGACTGTTTAACCGACCCATAGTACAAGACTCGACATCCCATTGGTGACCCGAGACTCCCCGTGTTATGTTTACGCTCCAAAACGTACAATAACGCAAGTACACTTAACATACGTTAACGCACAACAAGTTATAGCACATAGTTCACGTATCACCGAAATACATCCAAATATATGTTACCAAGTTATTAGACATGTTACGGGGTTCCTAGCATGTTACTACATGTTAAATCGGGTCTCGGAATGCTAATTTACACTTACAGCAGCAGTACACGCGATTAGGAAAAGTCAACTAGCATTTAGGTTGGTCAACTAGCAATTAGGAGTCCTATTCGCCCCTAGTATAGGCGATTAGGGGCTACTCCCCTCTATTATAGGCGATTAGGGGCTACTCCCCTGAACTTACTAGTGATTAGGGCTAATCACCTGAACTTACTAGTGATTAGGGCTAATCACCTGATCTTACACAAGAGTAGACCTCTACTCGCCTATAATATGGGCGATTAGCATCCTACTCGCCTATAACATAGGCGATTAGGAATGCTACTCGCCTGTAACCTTGCTGTTCCGGTTTTTCGCGCGTTTAACGCTCCAAATCAGATCCAGAACGTGTGTAACCACCCAATATCATCCCAAACACTATCCTAAACATGTTTAACCCAAAATCCTTCGTTCAACCTCGTATAATCAGTCCTGCATGCAACCAAGTAATCCAAACACCAATTCACATAGCATGCAACATCATACTAACACGTGTAATCATAACCCTAATATCCAATTACTGAGATTCCTATTATCATAATATCAATACCAATACTGATCTATCATAATAACATGTCAAATCATCATCATGAATCATAAAAATCCTATCTTTCTAATCATACACACCCATAACGCACGTATATTAGTTATAATCCGATTAACAACCCTTATTGACGATTTTCAGAAAGCTTTTTCGTTTATGAACAGGTCTGGACCATTAGGGATTGATTAAAAACGTTTTACAAAGTGTTATGGATGAGAATCAAACCTTAGGATTATGAAAGAATGATGGTTAGACCTTGAAACCTTGTGTTTTTGATCAAAATCGCCTTCCAGAGGTTGTTTATGTGTTTGGGGCGGTTATGGGACGACTAGGGTTGATATTAGGAAGTTTAGGAGGTTAAGCATTGTATTTATAGGCGTTTCTAGTCGTCCAGCCCGTTACTAGCGAGTATGCAGCAGTTTCAGGCGATTAGGGCTTGTAATCGCCTGAATGTTCATGTGATTAGGGCCTACTCGCCCTTAGCTACACACGAGTAGGGGCCTACTCGCCCTTAGGGTTCCCTACTCGCCTCCCCTATAGGGGAGTAGACCTCCTACTCGCCTATAGGGGTTGGTTTCGTGCGTTTTGCGCGTTAAACCCCGTTTTAACATATGTTAATGCATATTCACGTACCGACAAGTCATATAATGATTGTAAACACATAACACAAGTAAATACACATATTTACACTCGTTCACCAATTCCCGGGACTCGAGACTCGTACGTTCCGTATGCCCTGACGATCCTACCGATCGTCACCGTTTGTACACTTG
The DNA here is from genome assembly GCA_028751855.1 of Ambrosia trifida. NCBI lineage: Eukaryota > Viridiplantae > Streptophyta > Magnoliopsida > Asterales > Asteraceae > Ambrosia > Ambrosia trifida. The sequence goes on along the minus strand of CM054123.1, from coordinate 17,754,466 downwards.
GTTAAGGACCGACATCTAATGAACCTCTAGACCAACATCCAATGATCCTCTAGACTAAACCAATAGTTCCCGAACTATAACCCGACTTAACTAACCCAGTTAAGTACAATATACGCGTGACTCGCTAAGGTAGACTTTCATCTAGACAACGTTGTTAACCAGAATTTGCCGGGTGTCACATCATCCCCACGTTAAAAGAATTTTCGTCCCGAAAATTGCACAAGCACCAAAAGAACAAAAGAAATAACGAAGGAAACAAACAAAAAGATAGAAACCAAAAGAGAGATTTACCCGAGTTGTCACATCATCCCCACGTTAAAAGGAATCTCGACCCGAGATTCATTTAGCTGCCGAAGAGACATGTCTCGACTCGAACGCTTCCTTAGGAAAGAGATGAGGATACTTAGACTTCATCTGATCCTCACGTTCCCATGTATATTCCGGTCCCCGGTCCGAGTTCCACCGAACCTTAACGATACGAATCTTGCTGTGACGCAGGCTGCGAATCTTGTAATCAAGGATCTCTACAGGTTCTTCCACAATCCGAAGACGATCATCAACCTTGATCTCTTCCAGTGGAACGATGAGAGACTCGTCAGCCAGACACTTCTTCAAGTTTGACACGTGAAAGACGTTATGTACGTTACCGAGCTCCGTCGGTAGATCAAGTCGATATGCCACCGGCCCAATCCGTTCCAGGATCGTAAATGGGCCGACATATCGCGGATTGAGTTTGCCACGCTTCCCAAAGCGTATGACGCCCTTCCACGGTGAGACTTTTAGAAGTACCTTGTCATTGACTTGGAATTCCAGTGGTTTGCGACGCTGATCGGCATAGCTCTTTTGCCGGTCCCGTGCCGCCGCCAACCGATTACGAATCTGTACGATCTTTTCCGAAGTTTCGTACACTAGTTCAGGCCCAGTGAGTTGACTCTCACCCACTTCAGCCCAACAAAGAGGAGAACGGCATTTCCGTCCGTACAGTGCTTCGAACGGAGCAGCTTTGATGCTCGTGTGATAACTGTTATTGTACGAGAATTCTACCAACGGCAGATGAGCTTCCCAACCCTTGCCAAAATCGATCACACATGCCCGCAGCATGTCTTCTAAAGTTTGAATCGTACGCTCACTCTGACCGTCAGTCTGTGGATGGTAAGCCGTACTCATGTCTAGTTGGGTACCCAAAGCCTTGTGCAAAGACTTCCAAAAGTGAGAAGTAAAATGGGAGTCACGATCCGAGATAATAGAAACTGGTACCCCCGTGCTTAGAAACAACTTCTTTCAAGTAAAGACGAGCCAAACGATCCATGGTGTCGGTCTCCTTAATAGCAAGAAAATGAGCTGATTTCGTCAACCGATCGACAATCACCCATATCTTGTCGTTCCCCGCTTGGTGATTTAGGAAGTTGTGTGACAAAATCCATAGTAATCCGTTCCCATTTCCATTCCGGAATTTCAGGTTGTTGCAGGAGACCCGACGGTTTCTGGTATTCCACCTTGACCTTAGCACAGGTCAAGCATTTGCTCACGTATGAGGCTATGTCCGACCTCATGTTTGGCCACCAGTAAAGCACCTTTAGATCTTGGTACATCTTATCCGAACCAGGATGAATAGAATACCGGGACTTATGAGCCTCATCAAGGACAAGCTCCCGTAGTCCCCCGAACAAAGGAACCCATAAACGTTCTGCGAAATAGTGCAGGCCATCAGGCCTTCGCTCTAGGTGCTTGTCGGCACCGTGCATAGTTTCAGCTTTAAGGTTTTCCCCCTTCAAAGCTTCTAACTGGGCAGAACGGAGTTGATCAGGTAACGACGAATGGATAGTGAGTTGCAACGCCCGAACGCGACGAGGTTTAGTAGATTCCTTCCTGCTCAAGGCGTCTGCTACAACATTCGCCTTGCCAGGATGGTACTTAATAGCACAATCATAGTCGTTCAAAAGTTCAATCCAGCGACGCTGCCGTATGTTCAAGTGTTGTTGGTCGAAAATGTGTTGGAGACTCTTGTGATCGGTGTAGATGGTGCATTTGGTACCGTACAAGTAATGTCTCCAAATTTTCAACGCGAATACCACGGCACCCAACTCCAAGTCATGAGTTGTGTAGTTCTTCTCATGCACTTTGAGTTGACGAGAAGCATACGCAATCACTTTCTCGCGTTGCATCAACACGCAACCGAGTCCATGAATGGAAGCATCACAGTAAACAACAAAATCATCAGGACCCTCAGGTAAAGACAAAATAGGAGCAGAACATAGTTTAGACTTCAGTTCTTCAAACGCTGACTCTTGTGGTTCACCCCAGTCGAACTTCCTGTCCTTCTGAGTGAGAGTGGTGAGGGGTTGAGCAATCTTCGAGAACCCCTGAATGAAACGACGATAGTAGCCCGCAAGGCCTAGGAATTGCCGCACCTCAGTTGGCGTCTTTGGTGCTCCCCAGTCCTTGATCGCTTCGATTTTAGCTGGATCGACATGAATCCCTAGTTCATTAACCACGTGTCCTAGGAATTGAACTTCGCGTAACCAAAAGTCACACTTTGAGAACTTGGCGTAAAGTTGTTCCCGTCGCAAGAGTTCCAAAACTAACCGCAGATGTTCCCCGTGTTCGGTCTCGTTCTTGGAGTAGATCAGAATGTCATCAATAAACACAATGACGAACTTATCCAGATATGGTTTACAGACGCGGTTCATCAAGTCCATGAAAACCGCCGGTGCATTCGTGAGACCGAAAGGCATGACCAAGAATTCGAAATGGCCATAACGTGTTCGAAAAGCAGTCTTTGCAACGTCAGCCTCCCTGACGCGCAGCTGGTGATAACCGGACCTCAAATCGATCTTGGAATAATAACTAGAACCCTGAAGCTGGTCGAATAGATCATCAATACGTGGAAGAGGATAACGGTTCTTGACGGTCAATTTGTTCAGTTCTCTGTAGTCTACACACAACCGGAAACTTCCATCCTTCTTCTTAACAAATAAAATCGGGGCTCCCCAAGGGGAAGAACTTGGCCGGATGAAACCCTTGTCCAAGAGTTCCTGTAACTGACTAGACAACTCCTGCATCTCGGGAGGTGCAAGACGGTAGGGGGCCCGAGCAATAGGAGCAGCCCCTGGTACAAGATCAATACCAAACTCGACTTGACGATGAGGAGGAAGACCAGATAAATCATCGGGAAAAACATCAGGAAACTCGCGTACCACCGGAATGTCATCGATCTTCTTCTCATCACTAGAGGAAACAGATAAAAGCGCCAAAACAGCTGGATAACCCTTTCGAAGACACTTAAGGGCTTTCATGCTAGAGATGATGTTTAGCGGAACACCACCCTTGATACCGTACACAGAAAGGAATTCTCCATCAGGGAGAGGAATCCGAATAACTTTATCGTAACAAACAATCTCCGCGCGGTACAATGATAACCAATCCATGCCTACCACTACGTCAAAACTACCCAATGGTACCGGCATAAGGTCGATGGGGAACGATAAACCCGACAACTCTAATTGACACCCCCGAAGGATACTAGTAGCTTCAATCTTTTTACCGTCAGCCAACTCAATAATATACTTAGTCTCTAATGGTACGGGTACTACATCTAGCAGTCGACTAACTCCCATGGATACAAAACTCTTGTCGGCACCAGAATCAAACAACACACTAACAGAACGATTATTGAGAAGAAACGTACCGGTGACTGTGTCAGGGTCCTGTCTAGCCTCAGCGGCTCCAATGACGAAGGCACGTGCATTTCTGCCGCCGCCCCCGTTGTTCCCATTACCGTTGTTCCCACCCTGCTTCAATTTTGGGCAATCCTTCTTGTAATGCCCAGTGTCACCACAGTTGTAGCATCCTTGTTTCCCTGTAGTCCCCTGAGTAGTCGGAGCTGAGCTGTTAGTCGGAGCCTGGGTCGATGGAAGTGTAGCCCGACAATCTTTAGCATAGTGGCCTGTTCGCTGGCAGCGGTGACAACGGTTACTGTCGCAGTTCCCTTGATGATGGCGTCCACACTTGTTGCATTTGGGTAGTTTTCCCGCATAACCACCCTGCTTGTTACCCGAAGAAGAAGAACCCCCATTATCAAACCTTTTACCCTGCTGTGTAGACCCAGATCCTTTCCCGTCGTTCTCCCACTTGCGCTTGTTGTTCTCTGGGGCCTTAACAGTCGAACCTTTCGCAGGCAAAATCCCCTCATTCACTTTTAAGTTGGTCATCCTATGGGCCGATCGAACTACCTCCGCATAGGTAGGATGATTTCCAGCAGCCACTAACCCTGCAATTTCCGGTACTAACCCTGATACATAGTGCTCAATCCTACGATATTCTGGCACGTGCAGATCGGGACACAGCACGGCCAACTCATTCCGTCTCACAGTATACTTCTCGATTTCCGACCCAGTCATCTTGAGGTTCCACACCTCATGCTCCAGCTTCTGTACCTCTTCCCTCGGGCAATACTCACGCTTCAGCAACTGCACAAAATTCTCCCATGGCATAGCATATGCCTCCCCAATACCCATGTTCTGGGTGATGCCATTCCACCAAGTCAATGCCACGTCCTGAAATAACGCAGCCGAATACTTCACCCGATCTTCTGGGAGACAGTTACACATCAGAAATACCGACTCCACTTTCTCCAACCACCTAAGCAAGCTAACCGCACCCTCAGTGCCAGAGAATTCCTGGGGCTTGCAGTCCCGGAACATCTTGTAGGTGCACATGGGTGGGGGTGGGTCAACAGGACCACCACCACCGTTGTGCCCTAACTGAAAGGCAGCTTGGAGTAAGTTGTTCAGATCGTCCTGCGATAGGTTAACACCTCCACGACCACCAGCACCACCGCGACCACCACCACGTCCACCATTGCGACCACCTCCACGTCCTCCTCGTACTCCAGACATGATTCTGGCAGAAAGAATGAGAAAATTTAGTTTCACAGCTAATGGTAACCACTAGCGTTCGCAAGATCAAAGCTAGATCCAATCCAGGACTATCCCTTCAAACCCAGAGCTCACCAGGGCTTCCATGCATTTCGGTTTATGATTTTGTGTGCACCCAAAATGATAAACCGCTCTACATGGTCCTCCAAGTGTTCTCCTAGTTCAAAGTTCAAATCACCGAACATAGACTCTTAGCTATACACCGTAATACTACGGTAGTTTATGGCAAGTGTTTCTATTGGAGTATGAAAGGGAGAAGTCCGAGCCTTGGATAAATCTCAAGAGTACATGATTCACTCCAATATACTACACTGCCTAGAAAGTAAGTAACCCGACCTAAGATAGAACGGATGATGTAACGTAGAAAGACCAAATGATTTAGAGACACCCCGACAAGACCATACGTAAACCACCATAATGTTTAGTACCATGTGATCGTCTAGTGTGTGCGACTCGGCTATAGACTAGACTCTACATGCAGTCCTAGTTCACTATAACCTGGCTCTGATACCAATCTGTCACACCCTCAAAATCCACTTGCGGAGTTTTACCGCGAGGCGCATGACAAACCAGGATCCAAACCAAAGATCACAATAAACAAGTCTAAATGAATATAAATGCAATTTCAAAACATAGTTTAAAAATCTCGTTTACAGCGGAAGCTTATTCAAAACAGTATCTCAACAATGAAATAATAGTTCAACGTTCAAAAGACCATGCAACCCTAGTTAGACGCCGTGCAGACGCGTGCGCCCTAGTCCAGTCGTGCTACCTTAGCGACCTGAGAAAACATGTAAAAGTTTACGTCAGCACAAAAATGCTGGTGAGTTTACAGGTTTTGTATCCAAGTACCAAGTCCACCTGTCCATACTATAACAAATAGAAAACCAGTATACGCTAGCTAGGCGTACGTTTTGTTACTACCACGATTGGAAAACCATTACTAACGCGAATACCAAAAGTATGCCCGATGTAGTTCCTGTTGTTCCTGTTGTTCCTGTTTGAGACAATATGCACCCGCCGACCCTCCAAGTCGACGAGCGGGGTTGGTCACTCCCAATAGCGCTATTCACATTTCCCCGTTGTGCAAACCCGCACATTCATGGTTCCCCCCGGGACTTCCAAAGATCGTGTAGTACACAATAGAAACCCATAGTATGACAGTAGTTACCAAATAATCGTTTTAACACATGTTTTCTCCCCCGAAATATGAAACCAGTTTAAAAGAGGGGCCGTAAACTCACCTTAAGTTGCGTTACTCCTTAACCCGAGTAAACCCAGCTGCTATGCTAGTCCCGTAAGCGGCGACCTAACATACGACAGTTACAAGTACTTAGACTAATAACCCGCAGGTTAATTAGTCCCTAGATGTCCAGACCATAACCAAGTTCGTTTGAAAACACCGTGACTGTTTAACCGACCCATAGTACAAGACTCGACATCCCATTGGTGACCCGAGACTCCCCGTGTTATGTTTACGCTCCAAAACGTACAATAACGCAAGTACACTTAACATACGTTAACGCACAACAAGTTATAGCACATAGTTCACGTATCACCGAAATACATCCAAATATATGTTACCAAGTTATTAGACATGTTACGGGGTTCCTAGCATGTTACTACATGTTAAATCGGGTCTCGGAATGCTAATTTACACTTACAGCAGCAGTACACGCGATTAGGAAAAGTCAACTAGCATTTAGGTTGGTCAACTAGCAATTAGGAGTCCTATTCGCCCCTAGTATAGGCGATTAGGGGCTACTCCCCTCTATTATAGGCGATTAGGGGCTACTCCCCTGAACTTACTAGTGATTAGGGCTAATCACCTGAACTTACTAGTGATTAGGGCTAATCACCTGATCTTACACAAGAGTAGACCTCTACTCGCCTATAATATGGGCGATTAGCATCCTACTCGCCTATAACATAGGCGATTAGGAATGCTACTCGCCTGTAACCTTGCTGTTCCGGTTTTTCGCGCGTTTAACGCTCCAAATCAGATCCAGAACGTGTGTAACCACCCAATATCATCCCAAACACTATCCTAAACATGTTTAACCCAAAATCCTTCGTTCAACCTCGTATAATCAGTCCTGCATGCAACCAAGTAATCCAAACACCAATTCACATAGCATGCAACATCATACTAACACGTGTAATCATAACCCTAATATCCAATTACTGAGATTCCTATTATCATAATATCAATACCAATACTGATCTATCATAATAACATGTCAAATCATCATCATGAATCATAAAAATCCTATCTTTCTAATCATACACACCCATAACGCACGTATATTAGTTATAATCCGATTAACAACCCTTATTGACGATTTTCAGAAAGCTTTTTCGTTTATGAACAGGTCTGGACCATTAGGGATTGATTAAAAACGTTTTACAAAGTGTTATGGATGAGAATCAAACCTTAGGATTATGAAAGAATGATGGTTAGACCTTGAAACCTTGTGTTTTTGATCAAAATCGCCTTCCAGAGGTTGTTTATGTGTTTGGGGCGGTTATGGGACGACTAGGGTTGATATTAGGAAGTTTAGGAGGTTAAGCATTGTATTTATAGGCGTTTCTAGTCGTCCAGCCCGTTACTAGCGAGTATGCAGCAGTTTCAGGCGATTAGGGCTTGTAATCGCCTGAATGTTCATGTGATTAGGGCCTACTCGCCCTTAGCTACACACGAGTAGGGGCCTACTCGCCCTTAGGGTTCCCTACTCGCCTCCCCTATAGGGGAGTAGACCTCCTACTCGCCTATAGGGGTTGGTTTCGTGCGTTTTGCGCGTTAAACCCCGTTTTAACATATGTTAATGCATATTCACGTACCGACAAGTCATATAATGATTGTAAACACATAACACAAGTAAATACACATATTTACACTCGTTCACCAATTCCCGGGACTCGAGACTCGTACGTTCCGTATGCCCTGACGATCCTACCGATCGTCACCGTTTGTACACTTGGTTAAGGACCGACATCTAATGAACCTCTAGACCAACATCCAATGATCCTCTAGACTAAACCAATAGTTCCCGAACTATAACCCGACTTAACTAACCCAGTTAAGTACAATATACGCGTGACTCGCTAAGGTAGACTTTCATCTAGACAACGTTGTTAACCAGAATTTGCCGGGTGTCACATGATATGATTCCCCAACTGATGAAACTTGCAAAAATATGATAGTGTATAGTTAGTTGATTTCCTGTTTCGTTTAATTTCTGTTTAGTTTTATTTGTTTAATCATTCTTGATTGCCGATGTTGGAATCCTAATCCATTGTAATCTTACTTCTTCATAAATAAAACGCCGAAAAGTCAACTAATTGAAATGTGTGATTTTGTCGGGTCAAAACCGTACTTTCTCTTAAGTACCCGGGGTGGAAAATGAAAATTTTTAAAGTTCTGAGTCAAAATCGGAGTCACTTGTGAAAACGGGGTGAAAAATGAATGTTCTGAACCTTTACGGGTCAAATATGTCAACTTTAGTGCTGCAGGGGCAGTTTGGTAATTATGTGTAATTGGACACAATTAGGCTACCTAATCGTGTGTTGAGACATGCGATTAGGGCATAATCGTTTAATATGTCACACGAATAACCCCTACTCGTGTCTACATCCAAGCGAGTAGCAGTCCTAATCGTATAATATGTTAAAACAGTTGCCAAGGGCGATTAGGCTGTATTCGTGTGAGATAATAGACGAGTACACACTACTCGCTTGTTCCTTCATGCGATTAGATGCTCTACTCGTGTCTTCTATCAAGCGATTAGGGAAGCATATAAAAGCAACACTTAGATCATTTCATTCATATTTTCAAAAACCCTTTACTGTGTTCGTTCCCTCTCATCTACTTGTAACCAAACCTTTTGCCCGTGACATTTTGATCTTAGACAATTTATCTTCATCATAAAGGTATCTTATCCTCAATTTTTTAGACCCTAACATCACGTTTTGCTTGTCTAAATTTGTGATTAAAGGGCCGAAGCCCTAAGTTTAAGCTTTTACCTGATTTACATCTATAAGAGGTTTGTTGATGATAAATGTCGTTTGGGGTTTGGTAATCGGGCCATATAGGTTCAGTGTATACCAAAATTTTGATCTTAAACATCCTAAATCTAAAAGACCCACTTTTAAAATGTCAAGAACCCTAAGTTTGTAACCGGCTAATTAACCTCTATAATCAAACTGATAATGAAATAGTGTATAGGGGTTTCACTAACCGGTTGTTGTAGGGTCTAGATAAGCAAGAATCAGCACCCAAAACGACCTATTACGAATTTGAAAATTTTGGTGAGGAACATACCGTTCACGCGAGTAGGCCTCCTACTCGCATGAACAGTGCTAGCGATTAGGCTATTCATGTCTTCCTAGCAAGCGTTTAGGCCTCTAATCGTGTATAACAACAGGGGATTAGGCCACTCGTGCATGATCATAGGCGAGTAGGTTTCTGCAATCACCTGTTGCAGCAAAATCACCAAATTTTGTTAAAGTTTGTCTATTTTTGTCCGTTTAGTGGATTTTTGATCTGTTTGATGTACTTATGTCTTGCCTTTGTGTTTAGGATCATGAATTGGGAAACATCTACCGATAACAACTGTTGTGCGTTCCTTGGTCCAGTCAAGAAGGACAAGTACAAGGTCTTCGAGGGCGTTATTGAGTTTTTGAAGCGTTCAAGGATCAATCATGCCATATCTACGCCACATGCAGCTTACAGAGACATCCTGCGTGAATTCTATCAGAATGCAAAAGTTGATTGCAAGGTTACACCGATAGTTATCAAGAGTGTTGTTCAACGTAAGGAGGTGACCATAACAGAAGATATAGTACGTGAAGAACTGAAATTCCATGATGCGAGGGATGATCCCATTGTATTCGAATCTATTCTGATTCGAGGCGGATTCTTAAGGATGAAGTATGTAGGAGATGTCAGACGGCAAACGATGTTGCAGAAGAGTAAACTGCTGCTTGAGCTGAAGTACCTCACACATGTTGTCCTGAAGTGCATTGGTCCCAGAAAGGGCACATTTGATGCTATTAGAGACACTTTAACTTCATCGATAATGGCCTTAACACTAAACAAGCCATTTAATTTTTCCGGGATGATCATGTAGCATTTAAAGGAGGTGATTCTGTCGAAGACAACGAGTACTCCATTTGTCGTCTATCCTCGTTTCTTACAGATGATCATTGACCGTCAAGTACCAGACTTAGTGAAGATAGAGTCAGAGCTTACTAAGATTATTGATATAGATGAAATAGAAATGGGTGGAATGTTATCATACAATGGCAGACAAAAGGCTGAGTATCCACCTAACAAACGACTATATGGACACTTGAGCAAAGAAAACTATGATGCTCCACCAGGTAATAGGTGGAGGCATGATGACAGTGAATCAGAGGATGATATACATGTTCACAGACGTATCTTCAAAGAGGGAGATGATATTGGAAGAGATACAGCCGAATTGGGTGAAAACACTCCGGGCAGCACTACTGAAGCTGCTATTACCCATGATGATATTATTGAAACGGATGTTTTGGATTCCAGTAAACCTTTAAGTGCAGGAAAAGGTTAAGAATCCTCTCAGTCTAGCAGAGGAAAGGGGCCAGTTGATGAAGATGCCCCAGTTGATATAACAGATGTAGATGACTCGGATGATTTAGAAGATGAAGAAGTTGACTCCCTTGGTACACGAGCCAGGAAAGTGGCAGAGGAAAAGAAAAAGTTTGCAGAGAAGAAAGCTCTTGCAGAGGATCCTACTTTCACAGTGGGTCCAGATGATGATATGGCAGATATAGATGCAGAGTTGAGTACTCCTTCTAAGAAACGAAAGTCAAAGACACAAGAGAGTCAAGGAAAGAAAAGGATGTCTCAGAGACCGCCGGAGAAAACAACAAAGAGATCAAGGTGGGTGAACCTTCCAGAAGCGTTTGGGGGTCCTAAAACTCAATCTTCTTCGGCTGCAGCAGCAACAACTATAACAATAACTACAAAAATAGCAACAACTTCAGTAACCACAACAGCAGGTGCAGCAATGCCTGCAGGTGTCTCTATGTCAATGCCTGCCTCAGTAATCTTCAATGAGCAAGTGTCAGTTACTGCGGCAGCGACAAGCTCCCAAGTAGTTTCGAATCCAATCGGTGACATCATCAAGAAGCTACAACAGGAAATACGTCCATCAGCTTCTGCCAAAGCTGGTCAGCCCTCCTCTTCCTCAGCACCAGCTTCCAATGAACAACTTCAACGCCAGGTGAGTGAGTTAACTATATAGTAGCTGCACAAGGGCGTGAAAATGCTGAGTTAAGGGGTAAAGTCATAACAATTGAAAAAAATGAAAGGGCAATGTTAGAACTGATAAGTGGAACCATTCAGGCAAACAAAGAGCTGCAAGCATCCAACAGAATGCTTCTATTTTCTAATCAGCAGCTTGTGGAATCACAACAACAACTGGTACAGTCTAACCAAGACACAATGGCTAGACTTACCAATGTTGAATCTCAATACAGCCAGCTTGGATCACATTACAACCAGCTTCAGCTTGCAAATGTCAACAATGAAAAATGAATCACAAAATACAAGGCACAAACAATAAGCTGAGGGCTAAGGTGAACAAGTTAACTGTAGACCTTCCTAGACTCAAGGGTGCTACAAGTTCTGGGGTTGGTACTGGTGATGAAGAAGAAGATGATGATGACAGTGATGATGATGGTGATAAAGATGGTGGTAATGATGGTGGCAGTGATCCTGGAGCCGCAAGTGGCGGCGGATCATCATCCGGTACTGGAGAAAGGCGACAAAAGAAAGATCATGATAAACAAGACAAGGATCCCGATGCAGGTTCTTATGCTGAGGAGGAGTCTATAAGTGATAGGATTCAACAAATGCGAGAGTCTATGAAGCAAGCTATAGTTCCTGTCGAGGTAGTTGAACCATTGAATAGCTTTTTCACATACTATGATGATGATAATCTGTTAGAACTACCCAAGTCTCCGGATAGTGATTTAGAAGAAGGTGAGATAACACCTGAGCTAACCACTGAAGACTTGAAAAGGATCTATGGCTTGGCACGCGGAGAAACTTTCAGTTCAAGCAACAGCCCTCATCCAGAGACAAATCCGGATAACAATGAGGTTGAAATGGATGATGGGACTAGAGTGCTTACTCCTGAGTATGTTGTTGATGACTCTGGCACCGGGATAACAGATATCACTGAAGAAATGGTAAATGACGTCAACGAGAAGCTTAAGGGTGATCTAACTCATGTTCCTGATAAAGTACAAGTAAGACATGAACGGATCAAGAAGCGATATCCCCAATGGTTCCCATCAGAAGAAGAACGTGAGAAGAAGAAAGGTTCTGTGCAGGCGTCTATCTTCAAGAAGCGTTTATCAAAGATGTCTGGAAATGTGATCAGTTGGGCTTATGTTGAGAAGACAAAGATATTGGGTGTCAAATGGGAGGAAGGGCTACTGTATTTCAAGCCCTATCGGAAGGTTCTTAGTCTCCCCTTCTGGTACATTCGCGATCTGATTCGGTTACACTTTCCTCTGTACTACACTAATGAGCCACCCTGGTAAGCTTCTACAACATTCTAGCTAGAGAAAGCAGGATAGAATAGAAAACCTTCCAGCCTCAGTACCCCAAGTCATACAATACAGACAAGCTTCATCCTCGCACAAAAAATCCAATTTGGGAGCACAAGATCAAGCCACCAGAATGCGTGTCAAAGATTCCTATTGTCCCAGTTGAACAAGACTTCACCTCAAAGTTCTATTACTGGCACTATGATGCAGCTACTACTGAAGCGGTGATTGTCTTGAACAACTCTCTAAAGCCGTGCAGAAAGATCAGGATTTGGGACCCAATGTGGCTGATAAATTGTTCAGAGAAAGATGTGGAGACTCTGTTCCTGTATCCCATTCAGCACTTGAAAGCCGAAGCAAATCATGCCATGAAGTTTCAGCGGGTGATTCGTTTCTGCTATGCTAACAAGGTTCATGCTGGATGTGACTGGTCAAGAATTACAAGGATTAGGACGGCGTAAAAGTGAAGACTGAAGTTGCTGCTAGTCAAGTTTTGTTTGTTTTTTGTTTAAGTGTCTGTATAGTTGCTTGCTATGAAATAAACCTTTGTTTCTTTTTAAGTTTTGTACGTATACTAGCCTGGTCCAAGGGGGAGTCTGTTAGTGCATGATGTCCCTAGGCTAGTATATTAGACGTTTGGACGCGTTTCAGGGTGTTTGGAAGTGTTTGTAAGCATTTTAGGGGTGTTTGGGCTCTACAGGCGAGTAGGAATTCTATAGCATGCGATTACACGTACTCACATGTATCTACATGCGAGTAGGAGCTAAACGCTAGTTACTATAGGCGATTAGGGCCTAATCGCCTGTTCTCACATGGTGGATAGCTTTGTAATCGCGTGTTGCAGCCTAGACGAGTACACTGGTATAAATAGGCCCAATCGTTACCCTAATCATCAGTTGTCACATCACACATTCTCCAAACACCCTCCCCCAGGTCTGAAAGTCCGATTTGATCATTTTAAACACTCGTGCTCTGTTTTAGTGATAAATCTTAAAGCTTTTGACCCATTTGTGTGTGTTGATTACTCACATATCATTGTTTCTTAGTTGTTTCTGTTATTGGAACATATACAGAGGATTTCGCACTCTAAATATCAAGCTCGTGATTGTCGGGTGACCTGTTAGTCGATCCTACAAATCTCTCGCTTCCCACTCAATATGTGCTTATCAAAAGGTTTCTGAAACTGCAAAATCTTACAAAGAGGTCTTGTCAATCATTAAATTTTACTATTCTTCCATCTCTGTTAGACCCCCCGGAGTGGGGCAGGGAAAGGGGCGGGAAGGGGGGGAACACTGGCCCGGGTGGGCTTGGAAGAGGGGCGGGAAAGGGGAGGCGGGGAGAATTACCTTGGCGTGGGGCACTTGCTTTTTGTTTTGATTGGCTGAATTTTTTTTTTTTTAACTTTAACACACACATAATAATAATAATAATAATATTCCTTCCCCCCTCCCTCTTCCCCCTCTCCCACTCCCCACAATTTTCATCCCCTTCACATGGGACCCAAAAGTGTTACATGGCGCTTCATCCCCCTCTTTCCCCACCCCCACTCCTTATGGTCTTATGGTTATTGAATTTGGATAAAAAGGGACATATGTTGGCAAATTTGGGATTAAAAGTGACAAATACGGTGGATTTTTTGTTTCGTTTTTCATACAGGATACTGATATTTCTTCCACTCATTTATCGTTTTTCTTTTGTTTTTTTTAGATTGATGTTCTTTCCTTTTTATATTTTTTCTTAAATAGTTGGAGTTACTATCTTTCTACTTGATTGATGCTGAAGTTCCCACCTTCACCTTCGTTATTAGCAGCAGCTGCTGTTTTCACTGTTGAATGCACCCTCAACAGATAAAAAATGGACCAACACATTTGAAGTTTATTCAAACTATCCTGAGAATCATCTTCTGTAAGATCTTGCACCCTTATTTTTGTTGTTGGCTGCTTTTAAATCATGAATAATTAAATATCTGCAAACTTTCTAATTCTTGGTGATTTTTTTATGCATGAACTGAATTAGATTTGAACTAATACAACTAGTCTTTTCACTTTTGTCTCATCCTATCATTGTTACTTTATTTGTACATTTAGGTCATTAAAAGATGACCTTTTGTTCTGTTTGGGTGATTTTAGGGTGTTTTAATGATGCTCCAAACAGGACATAAAACTTTCACAACACATCTCCATATATTTTTTTATCCTTTTTGTATGTCACAGAGGGATCGGGTTGTTGAGTTTTACTCACATGCGCAGCAGCAAAGGTATCGCAGACTTATGGGTCCAGTGTTTGGCATAACACTAAACAACCCTTCCATTTAATTTAAACCAGGCTACATTTAGCATTAGAGACAAACGGTCAGATCTTTCTAATTTTGTTGCAGATTTAGCTCAAATGTAACTTAACATTTTCAGCCGATAAATGTTGATCTATTAAAGCTGCTAATGTTTTCATAGATGTTAGTACATGCCGGTCTAAAGGTTATGGCTTTATAGGTTTAGGGATGATAATGAGAGGACTCAGGCCATGATGAAATAAATGGGGCTTATTGTATATACTAAATTCCTGTGTGAGAATTCAGATTCTTATGTTCTACTAATTATAATCTCTTTTACTTAATGGGGGGTTTTAAACACATCTAAATCGAATGGCAATATTTCTTATAAATGTTATTTTTCTACTCATCTAAAGAGATAATTAACACAAATCATGTCTTGATGGTAACTGATATAATTTAGAATGGATGGGCTAGGCATAAACTCTCTATTGGGTAAATGGCATTAATAAAATCAATTTTCTTATTCTTATTATTATTAATTTTTCCTTTGTGTGATAATTTCTTCCCATTTGGAGTGGATGGGATGCTTGCAGTTACTGTCTTTTTTATTTTCATACGTAAGTATTGATTCAGTTGTCCATATGGCAGTGAGGTACATAGTTTAATTAAATGATGGACTATTGTCAAATATTTAAAATACTATACCACTAGAATTTTGCCCGCGTTAACACATGGTTCCAAACATTACAATTATTTTGAGCAGTAAAACGTATAAAAATATAGTAGAAATATTTTATTAAAATTTAAAAGAAACCAATACACATTTTATTCAAATATCACTAAATATTTTTTTATACACCACATTTTTAGTTTTAGTCTTGACATTCCCATTACCATCAAGTATAAGTAATTTCACCCCTACCCTGCTTTTAACTCTTGACAGTGCGACATAAAGTTGGCCATGTGAGAATACAGGGTCTCTTAAATACAACCTAACCTTTGATAGAGATTGTCCTTGGCTTTTTTTGATAGTCATTGCGAAACATACGCTTATTGGGAATTGACGTCTTTGAAACTTGACTGGAATCTTGTTATAGCTACGACAATTTTTTTTACTATTTTTTTGAACTTACACTCTAACATAAAATATAAGTAAAATAATGTATATTTGGTATTCATGTTATTCGATTAATATATAAACTTAAAAATACCATTGTAGATATCTGACAAAGGTGTTCTTTGCGTGTTAAGTGAATTTGAATAAGAATTACATGAGATAAAGAACTACAAGGCGAACATTATTTAAAGTATAATCCAATTTTGTAAATACTGATATAGGTTTAAAATGTGTTTTTAGTAAAAATATTGTGAGTCATATTTTCAGTTACATGCGAGGAGGAAAACATATTCTACGATAACACAGTTTTAGTAATCATCTTTAACACATCATTGTTATAAATATTACAGGGGTGTTGTTTGAAAATGACTATTAAGATTTGAAGAATCATCATCATACGGTAACACAAAAGCAGACAATTAGTTGATTAAGGGATACAAACTGGTGATGCATGATACATTTCATGACTCTTGAGTTGCATATCAAGCTTTGATAGCTCATTCTTTAGTAAATTCAGCCAATAGATCTATGCCACGTGTCAAGTGATGAAACGAAAAACATAAGAAAACAAAACAAAATAAACGCACCAATAATAATAATGACATCACTTTGAGGTTTGTATGAATGAAAAATAAATCAAATATTACAGTAAAAAAAAAAAGAATACTACAAAGCTGATTAATAATAACAATAATAATACTAATAACAAACCTCCCGAACCACTGGGACTGGAGGTAACAAAGGTAACACCTCTAATTGATGACAAATGTTGTAGCTCCTAGCTTAGTGTCTTGACCTATTTAAAGTAAAGAGAGACAACAGCCCACTAATGATAGTAAATGTGTAAAGCAAAAAACAGTACACTATAAATTAAACATATCATGTATCAAAACAACAATCAAACCTGAAACAAACAGTCATTGAGTAGTTTTGTTTCTTCTCATCAACAATGATTAGTTGAATTACCTACATAGAAAGACAATCATAGGATTAATCTCAAAACCTAGCTACTACGTAAAATTAACTAAAAAACTATCATAAACGAAATAACGGCATAACTCATAAAATTATTCATTGAAATGGATACATAAAAAAATTGCCAGTCTTGACCCGTTTACATAAACATACGGGGTGGGGCAGAACAGAATAGAACAATAATAAACTTCTATGTTTTCATCATCAATTGCCAAAGCGGGACAAGTGGTGAATTATGATGTAATACGAATGAGATTCTAAATGCAAGATATCGGTTCATCAATTTCAAGTTAACAAAGATAATGCAGTGTAAATACCTTGAAAATACCATGTATTAGCCAAACGAACATAAGTCGCCATGGTTTGACACGCACCCCAATGTCAATATTACATATATTAACTCATGATAGCCCAATCTTTAAACAATGTGCAACTTTGTTTAGATATGTAAGTGTACTTGGTTAATATGGATGTGGTCTCAACTCTGATGGAAGGCACGACCCGCTTCTCATGTATCCGCCATCCGAAATCAACTATAAATCTACTGATGAAAATTACAATAAAAAAATAATCATTATGTAACATTTCGCACTAAATACATGTACGTTACGAAATAAAACGACAAGCCTTATTATTATTATTTTTGGTAATATTTTGAAACCCCAATGCAATGATAATTATTCATACATATATCTATATATATATATATATAAAAGATATAATAATAATAATAATACATAATAACAATATGTTGAAAATATAAAACTAGTTAGTTGATTATTCCTAACCCAAACAACAACACCAAACCCACCTTAAACTTTCTTAATGTTCTGAGCCCATTCCAGAATCAAGCCCAACCTGCTGGCCCAATAGCCCAACAGCCCTTTCCCTCCTTCCCTTTTTCCGGTTTAATCAAAAAAATTGATGTCCCTGCCAAGGTTCGAACCGGAGACCTTTCACACACAACACCATCAGCTCAAACCACTGGTCCATGTGACCATTTGTGATAGAATCCTAATCCTAATTGTATAAATGCACACCCTTAATCACCTTCCTTTCTCCTGGGCTCCTCTGTTCGACGCACAGCAGCAGCATATGAGTATTTTTTTTTATTTTTGAAATCGTAAATTGCCATATATATGTAATTTGGCCATGTTTAATTATCATTTGACCACTGATGCTTGATTACCGGCCTATCACAAATTAATACACGTTCAATTAGCAATCAAAACATACCAATTATTGATAATCGACGCGTCAAACATTCAAGGCTAAGTCAACCTTACCAATTCATCGTTCCAGACGATTACACTATAAATTGATCGTTTGGCTGCCACCCTAACAGATAACCATGTGAAGGCAGGAACCCTGACTCGTAAAGGGGAAAAGAAAAAGGATACTCCCCAACCTGCCGTTGAAATCAAAACTGAGGCCTCAACCAACGGAAAGAACAAGGCCAGAAATTTTGCAATAGATACCACTGCCCCACCCAACAAGAAACAATACAATGGGAAGCTACCTAAGTGTGACACCTGCCAGTATCACCACCCAACTCAAGTACCCTGCCGACAGTACACCAATTGTCAAAGGTATGGGCATCTTGCAGATGCTTGTCGAATCCCTGCTACAAACGCTCTTGATGCTCCAAATAACCCCGCTTGAGACCCTCCAACTACTTAACAGCAAACCCTACCATTTGAATAATGTCTACTTTCTCTTTAATTCCATGTATTGCCACTTTTGATTCAATTAATAAATTCAAGTATTATCATAATATCTGTGTGCATGCTTGTTTGAATGTGAACTGATTGCTATGTCTATAATCATACTTGCTTACTTGTACGACAATTAGTTGATTACCAAACAATCTACTCAACGATTGGTAGAGGTCATCATGTCTTTCCAACAGTCGGGAGAGGCCCTACAACCTGCTCAACGACTGGTGGAGACTATCAGACCTGCTCAACAATTGGTAGAGTCATAAAAGGAAGCAAAACCTTAATGTAAGGTAAATTGATGATTACGGTCCGGAACGTAATCATGAATTTACAGGTACAATAAGGTAGTGAGGAATTTTATCAAGGTTTTCGGTAGTCGACCAATTGTAAACTTGGTGTCTTTCTTTAACTTCGGGACGAAGTTCCTAAAAGTAGGGGAGACTGTAACATTTCGCACTAAATACATGTACGTTACGAATAAAACGACAAGCCTTATTATTATTATTTTTGGTAATATTTTGAAACCCCAATGCAATGATAATTATTCATACATATATCTATATATATATATATATATATAAAAGATATAATAATAATAATAATAATACATAATAACAATATGTTGAAAATATAAAACTAGTTAGTTGATTATTCCTAACCCAAACAACAACACCAAACCCACCTTAAACTTTCTTAATGTTCTGAGCCCATTCCAGAATCAAGCCCAACCTGCTGGCCCAATAGCCCAACAGCCCTTTCCCTCATTTCCTTTTTCTGGTTTAATAAAAAAAAATTGATGTCCCTGCCAAGGTTCGAACCGGAGACCCTTCACACACAACACCATCAGCTCAAACCACTGGTCCATGTGACCATTTGTGATAGAATCCTAATCCTAATTGTATAAATGCACACCCTTAATCACCTTCCTTTCTCCTGGGCTCCTCTGTTCGACGCACAGCAGCAGCATATGAGTATTTTTTTTATTTTTGAAATCGTAAATTGCCATATATATGTGATTTGGCCATGTTTAATTATCATTTGACCACTGATGCTTGATTACCGGCCTATCACAACTTAATACACGTTCAATTAGCAATCAAAACATACCAATTATTGATAATCGACGCGTCAAACATTCAAGGCTAAGTCAACCTTACCAATTCATCGTTCCAGACGATTACACTATAAATTGATCGTTCACGAGCACTACTAACTCGCCATTACATCTCTCTTAACCTCCAATTTTTCACAATCATCTTCTGTTCTTGATTTTTCGAACGCGTTTGACTTTTAGGTTGACTGTGCATTCGAGATCGATACTACGTTGTAAGTGTGATTATTTTTATGGGTTTTGATCATCGGCATTCACACATCAAAAACCCTAAGATTAATCAGGTTATTGATGTGTGAATCGCATGATTGGAAAAGCTAGGGCTCGTGATTGAATATTTGGGGATAATCAAGATTAACATACGGTATATATTTTAAAACAATCGAGAATAAACACAACCACTGGTCTGGACCAAGTGGTTGTGTCTGTTGCCTTGTACCGAAGCCACCCGGGTTCGAGTCCCGGCTGTGGCGTGATTTTTTCCTTTTTTTTTTCAGTTTTTAAACAAAACATTATATATAAAACATATAATGTTATAAATTCGTTTTTAAATAGTAAAACTGTTTTAAAAATTCTAAAAATTTTATTTTAGGCTAATCTGATAAAAAGGTTTCACCCACAATTTTTAGTTTTCAAAAATTAATTTATTTAATATATATAATAATTAAATCAATTTTATTCTATTATATTTATAAAATTCCATAAAATATCAAAACAATTTTATAAATTCTCACAAAAATTGTTCTGAGTTTATATAATGATCAACTTTTCTGAAATGATTTTTAATTCTGAAAAATCATTTATTTACTATTTTTAATCAATTTTTGTTAGTTTTAATCATAATTAATTCATAATAAATTCAATTTTTAATATTTTTGCACCAAAATATTATACAAATTATTTCTGTTTATTTAGAACAGAAATATAATTTTTAAACTGATAATTCTTTAATTTTAGTAATTTTTAATTATTAAAGTTAAAGTTTGACAATTTGTAATAAATAGATTTAATAATCTATTTTAAAGAAAATAATTTTATAAAAATTATTTTTATACTTTAAACACATTCTTGTAACCATCTTAGATTTAAAATTTATAAAAAGATTTTTGGTTATTTATTTACTAAATTTCTCTCTATTGTCGAATATTTTTAATATTAATCAAACGAGCAATTATCCCCAATTCGAACCCCTAGAACTTATACATTTGTAGACTTGGTAGACTTAGACATATTTATTACTTTATTATAGGGTGATACTTGATACATTTGGGCAACACCATTATTCAATTTTTCAACAGATATAACATTTTGCTAAGGTGAGTTTTACATAGCCCCTTTTCTATTTATCACCATTTTTGGGGTGAAACATGTTACAACAATATTTATGCAATTCAATCATCAATGTGTCTATGTGTATTTCTATGTTGTATTATGTCTTGAACATGACTAGGGTAAGCACAATTCTAGCATAAACATTCATCAGCCAAACGGTATACATTGATAGATCTATTGGACTGACAATCCCACCCGGATACGTGCCTCCTACAAAGGTTACGTGGGTGTTTGTTACTGCAATATAAACGAGTGAATCATGAGCGTATGGTATGTACCACAATACAACAGTCAACAAGGTTGATTATGCACTCGATTTACTTCTAGTATGTTTTCGCATATGGACTAGATTGCCATGACACATGAATTGCACAACAATTTTATTCAATTATCAAAATCTATGTAATTCTCACCAACTTTTGTTGACATAAAATATTTTCAACTTAACATGTTTCCGGTTCTAGTTGCTTGAAGATTTGAATTGATGCTTGAAGATGTTTGCATAGTTTGATTCAGTTTGATGTACAAATTCTTAGAACAATTGTATGTAACGTATTTAAATTATTTAATGAAATTTATTATTCACCATGAGCTACTGAACAATCATCGATACGTGACATCCCGATGTTTCCGCCATCGGTTGGGGTGTTACAGATTGGTATCAGAGCCATGGTTATAGGGAATTAGGTTATTAGAAAAATAATCTAGTCTATAACCATAGGATTTAACCAGTATTTGCTTCTTTTGCTTGCTATTCTCTATCTCCCTCCTACTTAATGTCCCCACTTTCAAGAAGGTTGCTCTCCATCACTGGATCTACTCTTAGACTAATAAGGCAAGTCCTCAGGTTTAACCTGAACCACCTTGAGGTCTCGTCGAAGTTCTAGATGAATTTCATGATCTTGCTCAAGACAGTGGGGAAAATCTTGCTTATAACACTCGTTTTCACGAACTTAGCTTACTGCTACCCCACAAGGTCACTCCCTTACCTATTGCAATCGAAAAATACATTGGTGGTTTACCGATGCAAATTCAAGACACGGTGTGGGGAAGGAACCCTGCTACTTTGGAGGAAGCAAAGCGTTTGGCTGCCACCCTAACAGATAACCATGTGAAGGCAGGAACCCTGACTCGTAAAGGGGAAAAGAAAAAGGATACTCCCCAACCTGCCGTTGAAATCAAAACTGAGGCCTCAACCAACGGAAAGAACAAGGCCAGAAATTTTGCAATAGATACCACTGCCCCACCCAACAAGAAACAATACAATGGGAAGCTACCTGAGTGTGACACCTGCCAGTATCACCACCCAACTCAAGTACCCTGCTGACAGTGCACCAATTGTCAAAGGTATGGGCATCTTGCAGATGCTTGTCGAATCCCTGCTACAAACGCTCTTGATGCTCCAAATAACCCCG
Organism: Ambrosia trifida; assembly: GCA_028751855.1. Classification (NCBI taxonomy): domain Eukaryota; kingdom Viridiplantae; phylum Streptophyta; class Magnoliopsida; order Asterales; family Asteraceae; genus Ambrosia; species Ambrosia trifida. The sequence continues at coordinate 17,731,987 of CM054123.1, read as the reverse complement.
CTTGAGACCCTCCAACTACTTAACAGCAAACCCTACCATTTGAATAATGTCTACTTTCTCTTTAATTCCATGTATTGCCACTTTTGATTCAATTAATAAATTCAAGAATTATCATAACATCTGTGTGCATGCTTGTTTGAATGTGAACTGATTGCTATGTCTATAATCATACTTACTTACTTGTACGACAATTAGTTGATTACCAAACAATCTACTCAACGATTGGTAGAGGTCATCATGTCTTTCCAACAGTCGGGAGAGGCCCTACAACCTGCTCAACGACTGGTGGAGACTATCAGACCTGCTCAACAATTGGTAGAGTCATAAAAGGAAGCAAAACCTTAATGTAAGGTAAATTGATGATTACGGTCCGGAACGTAATCATGAATTTACAGGTACAATAAGGTAGTGAGGAATTTTATCAAGGTTTTCGGTAGTCGACCAATTGTAAACTTGGTGTCTTTCTTTAACTTCGGGACGAAGTTCCTAAAAGTAGGGGAGACTGTAACATTTCGCACTAAATACATGTACGTTACGAATAAAACGACAAGCCTTATTATTATTATTTTTGGTAATATTTTGAAACCCCAATGCAATGATAATTATTCATACATATATCTATATATATATATATATATATATATATATAAAAGATATAATAATAATAATAATAATACATAATAACAATATGTTGAAAATATAAAACTAGTTAGTTGATTATTCCTAACCCAAACAACAACACCAAACCCACCTTAAACTTTCTTAATGTTCTGAGCCCATTCCAGAATCAAGCCCAACCTGCTGGCCCAATAGCCCAACAGCCCTTTCCCTCATTTCCTTTTTCTGGTTTAATAAAAAAAAATTGATGTCCCTGCCAAGGTTCGAACCGGAGACCCTTCACACACAACACCATCAGCTCAAACCACTGGTCCATGTGACCATTTGTGATAGAATCCTAATCCTAATTGTATAAATGCACACCCTTAATCACCTTCCTTTCTCCTGGGCTCCTCTGTTCGACGCACAGCAGCAGCATATGAGTATTTTTTTTATTTTTGAAATCGTAAATTGCCATATATATGTGATTTGGCCATGTTTAATTATCATTTGACCACTGATGCTTGATTACCGGCCTATCACAACTTAATACACGTTCAATTAGCAATCAAAACATACCAATTATTGATAATCGACGCGTCAAACATTCAAGGCTAAGTCAACCTTACCAATTCATCGTTCCAGACGATTACACTATAAATTGATCGTTCACGAGCACTACTAACTCGCCATTACATCTCTCTTAACCTCCAATTTTTCACAATCATCTTCTGTTCTTGATTTTTCGAACGCGTTTGACTTTTAGGTTGACTGTGCATTCGAGATCGATACTACGTTGTAAGTGTGATTATTTTTATGGGTTTTGATCATCGGCATTCACACATCAAAAACCCTAAGATTAATCAGGTTATTGATGTGTGAATCGCATGATTGGAAAAGCTAGGGCTCGTGATTGAATATTTGGGGATAATCAAGATTAACATACGGTATATATTTTAAAACAATCGAGAATAAACACAACCACTGGTCTGGACCAAGTGGTTGTGTCTGTTGCCTTGTACCGAAGCCACCCGGGTTCGAGTCCCGGCTGTGGCGTGATTTTTTCCTTTTTTTTTTCAGTTTTTAAACAAAACATTATATATAAAACATATAATGTTATAAATTCGTTTTTAAATAGTAAAACTGTTTTAAAAATTCTAAAAATTTTATTTTTGGCTAATCTGATAAAAAGGTTTCACCCACAATTTTTAGTTTTCAAAAATTAATTTATTTAATATATATAATAATTAAATCAATTTTATTCTATTATATTTATAAAATTCCATAAAAATATCAAAACAATTTTATAAATTCTCACAAAAATTGTTCTGAGTTTATATAATGATCAACTTTTCTGAAATGATTTTTAATTCTGAAAAATCATTTATTTACTATTTTTAATCAATTTTTGTTAGTTTTAATCATAATTAATTCATAATAAATTCAATTTTTAATATTTTTGCACCAAAATATTATACAAATTATTTCTGTTTATTTAGAACAGAAATATAATTTTTAAACTGATAATTCTTTAATTTTAGTAATTTTTAATTATTAAAGTTAAAGTTTGACAATTTGTAATAAATAGATTTAATAATCTATTTTAAAGAAAATAATTTTATAAAAATTATTTTTATACTTTAAACACATTCTTGTAACCATCTTAGATTTAAAATTTATAAAAAGATTTTTGGTTATTTATTTACTAAATTTCTCTCTATTGTCGAATATTTTTAATATTAATCAAACGAGCAATTATCCCCAATTCGAACCCCTAGAACTTATACATTTGTAGACTTGGTAGACTTAGACATATTTATTACTTTATTATAGGGTGATACTTGATACATTTGGGCAACACCATTATTCAATTTTTCAACAGATATAACATTTTGCTAAGGTGAGTTTTACATAGCCCCTTTTCTATTTATCACCATTTTTGGGGTGAAACATGTTACAACAATATTTATGCAATTCAATCATCAATGTGTCTATGTGTATTTCTATGTTGTATTATGTCTTGAACATGACTAGGGTAAGCACAATTCTAGCATAAACATTCATCAGCCAAACGGTATACATTGATAGATCTATTGGACTGACAATCCCACCCGGATACGTGCCTCCTACAAAGGTTACGTGGGTGTTTGTTACTGCAATATAAACGAGTGAATCATGAGCGTATGGTATGTACCACAATACAACAGTCAACAAGGTTGATTATGCACTCGATTTACTTCTAGTATGTTTTCGCATATGGACTAGATTGCCATGACACATGAATTGCACAACAATTTTATTCAATTATCAAAATCTATGTAATTCTCACCAACTTTTGTTGACATAAAATATTTTCAACTTAACATGTTTCCGGTTCTAGTTGCTTGAAGATTTGAATTGATGCTTGAAGATGTTTGCATAGTTTGATTCAGTTTGATGTACAAATTCTTAGAACAATTGTATGTAACGTATTTAAATTATTTAATGAAATTTATTATTCACCATGAGCTACTGAACAATCATCGATACGTGACATCCCGATGTTTCCGCCATCGGTTGGGGTGTTACAGATTGGTATCAGAGCCATGGTTATAGGGAATTAGGTTATTAGAAAAATAATCTAGTCTATAACCATAGGATTTAACCAGTATTTGCTTCTTTTGCTTGCTATTCTCTATCTCCCTCCTACTTAATGTCCCCACTTTCAAGAAGGTTGCTCTCCATCACTGGATCTACTCTTAGACTAATAAGGCAAGTCCTCAGGTTTAACCTGAACCACCTTGAGGTCTCGTCGAAGTTCTAGATGAATTTCATGATCTTGCTCAAGACAGTGGGGAAAATCTTGCTTATAACACTCGTTTTCACGAACTTAGCTTACTGCTACCCCACAAGGTCACTCCCTTACCTATTGCAATCGAAAAATACATTGGTGGTTTACCGATGCAAATTCAAGACACGGTGTGGGGAAGGAACCCTGCTACTTTGGAGGAAGCAAAGCGTTTGGCTGCCACCCTAACAGATAACCATGTGAAGGCAGGAACCCTGACTCGTAAAGGGGAAAAGAAAAAGGATACTCCCCAACCTGCCGTTGAAATCAAAACTGAGGCCTCAACCAACGGAAAGAACAAGGCCAGAAATTTTGCAATAGATACCACTGCCCCACCCAACAAGAAACAATACAATGGGAAGCTACCTGAGTGTGACACCTGCCAGTATCACCACCCAACTCAAGTACCCTGCTGACAGTGCACCAATTGTCAAAGGTATGGGCATCTTGCAGATGCTTGTCGAATCCCTGCTACAAACGCTCTTGATGCTCCAAATAACCCCGCTTGAGACCCTCCAACTACTTAACAGCAAACCCTACCATTTGAATAATGTCTACTTTCTCTTTAATTCCATGTATTGCCACTTTTGATTCAATTAATAAATTCAAGAATTATCATAACATCTGTGTGCATGCTTGTTTGAATGTGAACTGATTGCTATGTCTATAATCATACTTACTTACTTGTACGACAATTAGTTGATTACCAAACAATCTACTCAACGATTGGTAGAGGTCATCATGTCTTTCCAACAGTCGGGAGAGGCCGTACAACCTGCTTAACGACTGGTGGAGACTATCAGACCTGCTCAACAATCGGTAGAGTCATAAAAGGACGCAAAACCTTAATGTAAGGTAAATTGATGATTACGGTCCGGAACGTAATCATGAATTTACAGGTACAATAAGGTAGTGAGGAATTTTATCAAGGTTTTCGGTAGTCGACCAATTGTAAACTTGGTGTCTTTCTTTAACTTCGGGACGAAGTTCCTAAAAGTAGGGGAGACTGTAACATTTCGCACTAAATACATGTACGTTACGAAATAAAACGACAAGCCTTATTATTATTATTATTTTTGGTAATATTTTGAAACCCCAATGCAATGATAATTATTCATACATATATCTATATATATATATATAAAAGATATAATAATAATAATAATACATAATAACAATATGTTGAAAATATAAAACTAGTTAGTTGATTATTCCTAACCCAAACAACAACACCAAACCCACCTTAAACTTTCTTAATGTTCTGAGCCCATTCCAGAATCAAGCCCAACCTGCTGGCCCAATAGCCCAACAGCCCTTTCCCTCCTTCCCTTTTTCCGGTTTAATAAAAAAAAAAATGATGTCCCTGCCAAGGTTCGAACCGGAGACCTTTCACACACAACACCATCAGCTCAAACCACTGGTCCATGTGACCATTTGTGATAGAATCCTAATCCTAATTGTATAAATGCACACCCTTAATCACCTTCCTTTCTCCTGGGCTCCTCTGTTCGACGCACAACAGCAGCATATGAGTATTTTTTTTTATTTTTGAAATCGTAAATTGCCATATATATGTGATTTGGCCATGTTTAATTATCATTTGACCACTGATGCTTGATTACCGGCCTATCACAACTTAATACACGTTCAATTAGCAATCAAAACATACCAATTATTGATAATCGACGCGTCAAACATTCAAGGCTAAGTCAACCTTACCAATTCATCGTTCCAGACGATTACACTATAAATTGATCGTTCACGAGCACTACTAACTCGCCATTACATCTCTCTTAACCTCCAATTTTTCACAATCATCTTCTGTTCTTGATTTTTCGAACGCGTTTGACTTTTAGGTTAACTGTGCATTCGAGATCGATACTACGTTGTAAGTGTGATTATTTTTATGGGTTTTGATCATCGGCATTCACACATCAAAAACCCTAAGATTAATCAGGTTATTGATGTGTGAATCGCTTGATTGGAAAAGCTAGGGCTCGTGATTGAATATTTGGGGATAATCAAGATTAACATACGGTATATATTTTAAAACAATCGAGAATAAACACAACCACTGGTCTGGACCAAGTGGTTGTGTCTGTTGCCTTGTACCGAAGCCACCCGGGTTCGAGTCCCGGCTGTGGCGTGATTTTTTCCTTTTTTTTCAGTTTTTAAACAAAACATTATATATAAAACATATAATGTTATAAATTCGTTTTTAAATAGTAAAACTGTTTTAAAAATTCTAAAAATTTTATTTTAGGCTAATCTGATAAAAAGGTTTCACCCACAATTTTTAGTTTTCAAAAATTAATTTATTTAATATATATAATAATTAAATCAATTTTATTCTATTATATTTATAAAATTCCATAAAAATATCAAAACAATTTTATAAATTCTCACAAAAATTGTTTTGAGTTTATATAATGATAAGCTTTTCTGAAATGATTTTTAATTCTGATAAATCATTTATTTAATATTTTTAATCAATTTTTGTTAGTTTTAATCATAATTAATTCATAATAAATTCAATTTTTAATATTTTTGCACCAAAATTTTATACAAATTATTTCTGTTTATTTAGAACAGAAATATAATTTTTAAACTGATAATTCTTTAATTTTAGTAATTTTTAATTATTAAAGTTAAAGTATGACAATTTGTAATAAATAGATTTAATAATCTATTTTAAAGAAAATAATTTTATAAAAATTATTTTTATACTTTAAACACATTCTTGTAACCATCTTAGATTTAAAATTTATAAAAAGATTTTTGGTTATTTATTTACTAAATTTCTCTCTATTGTCGAATATTTTTAATATTAATCAAACGAGCAATTATCCCCAATTCGAACCCCTAGAACTTATACATTTGTAGACTTGGTAGACTTAGACATATTTATTACTTTATTATAGGGTGATACTTGATACATTTGGGCAACACCATTATTCAATTTTTCAACAGATATAACATTTTGCTAAGGTGAGTTTTACATAGCCCCTTTTCTATTTATCACCATTTTTGGGGTGAAACATGTTACAACAATATTTATGCAATTCAATCATCAATGTGTCTATGTGTATTTCTATGTTGTATTATGTCTTGAACATGACTAGGGTAAGCACAATTCTAGCATAAACATTCATCAGCCAAACGGTATACATTGATAGATCTATTGGACTGACAATCCCACCCGGATACGTGCCTCTTACAAAGGTTACGTGGGTGTTTGTTACTGCAATATAAACGAGTGAACCATGAGCGTATGGGATGTACCACAATACAACAGTCAACAAGGTTGATTATGCACTCGATTTACTTCTAGTATGTTTTCGCATATGGACTAGATTGCCATGACACATGAATTGCACAACAATTTTATTCAATTATCAAAACCTATGTGTCACACCCTCAAAATACACTTGCGGGGTTTTACCGCGAGGCGCATGACAAACCAGGATCCAAACCAACGATCACAATAAACAAGTCTAAATGAATATAAATGCAATTTCAAAACATTGTTTAAAATCCCCGTTTACAGCGGAAGCTTATTCAAAACAATTATTCAATATTAATCCAATGTTTAACGTTTGTAAAACCATGCAACTCTAACTAGACGCCGTGCAGACGCGTGCGCCCTAGTTCCATTGTGCTACCTTAGCGACCTGAGAAAACATGTAAAAGTTTACGTCAGCACAAAAATGCTGGTGAGTTTACAGGTTTTGTATCCAAGTACCAAGTCCACCTGTCCATACTATAACAAATAGAAAACCAGTATACGCTAGCTAGGCGTACGTTTTGTTACTACCACGATTGGAAAACCATTACTAACGCGAATACCAAAAGTATGCCCGATGTATGTTCCTGTTGTTCCTGTTGTTCCTGTTTGAGACAATATGCACTCGCCCGGCCCTCCAAGCCGACGAGCGGGGTTGGTCACTCCCAATAGCGCTATTCACATTTCCCCGTTGTGCAAACCCGCACATTCATGGTTCCCCCCGGGACTTCCAAAGATCGTGTAGTACACAATAGAAACCCATAGTATGACAGTAGTTACCAAATAATCGTTTTAACACATGTTTTCTCCCCCGAAAGTATGAAACCAGTTTAAAAGAGGGGCCGTAAACTCACCTTAACGTGCAAGCAAAGAATCCGAACAGCAAGCAATATATGCTACCGACACCCTAATAACAGTGTCGCTCAGTGAGTATAGGCGTAATATCATTACCCATATAACTCGTTTGTCCAAGGCGTTTTAAATGTTCAAAAGTGTGTATACGACGCCTAGTGATTCTACATGCAATAGTAAACCCTACGGACCCGTTGGTGAATACATTGGTTACAATTAGTTTCTACATTCCGTATGTGTCTCAGACAAGTGTACTTCAGTTACATATCAATTCCATACCACCTAAGACCTCAATTAAGCACATAAGCACATAATACACAATCTGTGTTTTCAGGACAGATTGTGCGCCATCAAAACTAATTTATTTAAAATAGCAAACCAGTGAGTTAACCTCCCAAATTTTTACTGAATTTACTTTGGGATTCACTCGACAATACCTATTTTTGTTTTGTCTCAATTCCAAACACAAAAATTATGAAAATTCGTACAACACAGCTAGGTCCAGAAAATCTCCTCAACAGGTCAGTTTAGTAGGAAAATCCTTAAAAATTGTGTGTTCATCCAAACGAGATGAATCCACTTGGAAAAGCTCTATTTTTCCAGTATTGACCTACTGTAAAAATTTCATAATCTAATTCCTTGTAAATCTCAAGTTATGACCATTTAAAGTTAACCCAATTTACAAATCCGAAAATCTGATATGACCCCTAATCAATTAAAATTCCAAAAACGACTCAAACGACGTCCAAATTCGATGGTTTTGCCCATTATGAAAAGCTAAGACCATGTACGTTACAATCATGCAAAGAATCGATCAAATCAATTGTTTTCAAGCCACGAAACAGACCCTACAAGTCGACTTTCAGAATCTGTCCAGATTCTGATCGTACAATATCATCAATTATATCAAACCCTAGTTGCATATTATCAATCAATAATACCTAATAATCATCATACAACTTTCCTAATACCTATTCCCATCAGATCCTATTATCAAACATGTCAAGATCAAAGCTTTTAAGATCAAAACACCAATAACTTGCGCAACAAGCATCCTATGATGTTACTACGCGTTTATTAATAGGTTTGATCCGTTTAATCTTCAAAAAGACTCATGTTTTAATGTTTATTAAATCCAATCAGACCTGGACAAACTTGTTATAGGATTTTTACAATAAAACATAAAGTAAAAAGCGTAAGAAATCATGAGTTATACCCTTAGCTCTTCAAATCAATCAATCGCGCGCCTTGGAGCCTCCCAATTGATGATCTTAAGCCTTAGCAGGTGTTTTTGGAGTGAAATATTCGTGTGGGGCAGTAAGGGGGCGATTAGGGTTGAGTATGAGGGCTGCATGGGAGTTAAGGATGTTTAAATACGAGTTTGAGGCGGTTTAAACCCGTCAGTGCCCTTCGAGCGGCCGCTCGGAGCCTGTGAGCGGCCGCTCACAGGTCCGGGTGGCGCGCTTTTGCCTCGTTTCGCCTCCCGACGCGTTATCCTTCGACGTTTTCGTTATTACGGACCGTAACAAGTGTAACCCCATGCGTTAAGACCCTAATCCACCTCACGCTCCACTTTTAATAATTTTTATTAACGTGTTCGGTCTAGGTTCACATAATCACGTATGGTTTTCACATAAGTTTGTCAGATATCACCGAGACACATAAGTTTGTTATTCACCAACGTCCGAGGTTCACTAATCATGAAATCACATGTTAACTCACACAAGGAGTCAGAACCCAACCCACACAAGGAGTCAAAGCATCTCATAACCCGCAGGTTAATTAGTCCCTAGATGTCCAAACCGGACTAGAAAACGTTTTGTATGTTGTCTCAAACCCGAGACAATGCACGTATGTCCTTTCTAGCTATCTAGCTAACCCTCGTTACGTATAATATACGCGTGACTCGCTAAGGTAGACTTTCATCTAGACAATGTTGTTAACCAGAATTTGCCGGGTGTCACACTATGTAATTCTCACCAACTTTTGTTGACCCAAAATATTTTCAACTTAACATGTTTCAGGTTCTAGTTGCTTGAAGATTTGAATTGATGCTTGAAGATGTTTGCATAGTTTGATTCAGTTTGATGTACAAATTCTTAGAACAATTGTATGTAACGTATTTAAATTATTTAATGAAATTTATTATTCACCATGAGCTACTGAACAATCATCGATACGTGACATCCCGATGTTTCCGCCATCGGTTGGGGTGTTACAGATTGGTATCAGAGCCATGGTTATAGGGAATTAGGTTATTAGAAAAATAATCTAGTCTATAACCATAGGATTTAACCAGTATTTGCTTCTTTTGCTTGCTATTCTCTATCTCCCTCCTACTTCATGTCCCCACTTGCTATTCTCTTATTCACCATGAACTATTGATTGACATAAGAATGATTATTGACCAAATTAAATTAGGGTTCTATTGTTTTAGGAAAGTTAATTAATATTGGTAAATGATTATTGACCAAAATTAATTGAATGATTTTTAGAAAAAAGAAAAATCTTATAAATTCTCACACTTGGACACTTGGCACAATATGATAGGCTAGATAATTGAAGGATCAACATGGGAGTGCCATGTGTCCACATTGAGTTTCATATATTAGTTGTATAGATAGATAGATTCAATAGTAAAGGAATTCATGAATTCTACACGTGAAAAATCTTCATAGAGATCCACCTTTAGGAATTGGGTCTGTATTATCTATTCGCTACATGTTATATATGTTGGTCTCTGTTGTTATTTATACTTCTACAAATTGTTTGTTGCTTTCACCTAAAGGTTAATGTTGTTTGATCACTAAACAGATGTGTTATAACTATAGGAGCCGTAACAACTCTTTGATCGACATTGATGGGTTCACTTTTGCCTCAGGTAACACATTTTATTCATTATGAAAATAATCGATCATCTAGACATAGTTCTTATATTTTTAGATGTCAATTGACTCATAATAGAGTAATTATCAATTTTTTTCTGTCTTGAAGCCACGAATCCCAATGGTAGTGGCTAGAAATGATTTGCTTCCATCATCTTAAAAGCATAATTCTTATCAGTCTAAGGCTGTCACCCTGTCATTTTGCATGGATGTTGAGTAGTTTGTAGGAATGGTATGTGTCTCTATTTCTTTAGACCACATTATCTGTACTTCTATTGTTAGGCAATCGACAATTGCTTGGCGAAAGAATCTTTGGCGCCATCCTTTAACTAAAGTGAGGTGGTGTTGAGGGCGTTACTAACTGACGGGGCTGGGGGCGCCACTCCACACCACCCAACTTTATATCCGTCATAAAAATAATTACGGTTGATCAAAATTTTGACCTGCTTACTTAAATGGGTAATGGTTGATTTGGGTCTTTTTTTCACCTCAAATGGTAACAGTGTGAATATCACATAAAGTTTAATTTCAGGCATGCAGCCTCCTAAACCTATTTATTCAAAGATTTATATTAGTATGTTTGGAGGGTTCATGCTAGACATTCACCATAAGTGCAATATATCTCCTTTTGAACCTTAAGTTGCTTTTTGTAGTTATATATAATGTGTATGTGACTAAAAGAAAGAATTATAATTGTCAGAAATACAACATGATACCAAAAATACTCAAAAACTTTATTAATTAATCAGAAACAAAAGATAATACAGATCAAAACTCTCTACAAATCAATAAGATCTTAAATACAAAAGCAACTCTCAAGAAAGATAACACTCTATACCTATCAACAGATTACAAGAACAACTAAAGATCTAATACAAGATGTATTAGATCAGTACATCGAAACCCTAAATTTGTTTAGACGAAAGAGATGAAAAAAGAGTGCAAGAGATCAAAAACTGGAAAATAAATGAGGTGAAACCCTTATATAGACAGAGGGTAGGCTCGGGAGAAAACACACACGAGCCTATGACAGACGTTGGATCACCAGAGAGAAAACACATAATAAAACGATCTCAGCCATTGATATAGGAAATGGGATTGCCAGCTTGGCAATCCACCTGCCTTCGATAATTATAACCAGGCCAAGGGCCATACCACATCATGGGCTATCTCCAAGCAAGTATGGCCGCAACTAAATATCTGGGCTGCATATAATCCGGGCCAGCTGACATCCAGTCCACATCAAGCAGATCCATCCAAAGAAAGCCCAATCAACTACAAAAATTATAAAAACAAAACAACATAAAAATATATTTATAAAAAACTATATAAGTAAAGGAATTGGAACAATGTACCTAATCCTCTAATCCTTTTAACATCCCTCCCACAATTCGTTTACTTAGATGGGTAAAAAAGATAGCAAAACACATTACTTAAATGAGCCAAACAATCCCAACCTACTACACAACTCTTCATGTGCAGCAGCCAACAAGTCTTTAGTGAACACATCAGCAATCTGAACCTTGGTATCAATAGAAACAGTTTTAGTCACACCTTTGACAACTTGATCTCTCAAAAAATAAAGATCTAATTCTTAGTGTTTTGTTTATCATAGAATACCAGATTAGAAGCTATAGACATAGCAGCATTGTTATCACAAAATAACTCACAAGAATGTTTAATTCTTCAAGCAAGTTCCTTAACCACATCTCCTCACAAGAAGCTACACACATGACCCTGTATTCAGCTGAAGCTGAAGACCTAGAAACTGTGGATTGTTTCTTGCTTTTCCAAGAGATTAATACATTTCCCCCAATCAGAATCAGAAAAAACTTTTAGATCAAACTGATCACTTTTCCTGAATCTGATCCCTTTTCCAAGAGAATGTTTTAAGTATCTTAGAAGCTTAAAAGCAATTTTAACATGACCCTCTAAAGGACTATGCATGTATTGACTCAGGTAATGAACATCATAAGAGATGTCAGGTCTTGTATGAGATAAATAGATTAACTTGCCAACAAGCTGCTGATAAGCAGTTAGGTTCACAACAGGTTTTGACTCATGTACTAAACCAGTTAAAACATGATTTTGTTCAATAGGTACATTGACTAGTTTACAATCCAACATACCATATTCAGTTAACAAATCAGTGCAATATTTTCTTTGGGTTAAAATAAGATCATTATTTTTCCTTATAACCTCAATTCCAAAAAAATATTGTAATTTTCCCAAATCCTTAATTAAAAACTTAGTTTTTAGACACAACTTAAGTTTTTCAATTTCAATTAAAGAGTTACCAGTAACAACAATATCATCAACATATACAAGAAGAATAATAACCAAAGAATTAGATATTTTGAAAAACAATGAATGATCACATTTACTTCTTTGAAATCCAAATTCAAATAAAACATTCACAAGTTTTTCATTCCATATTCTAGGAGCTTGTTTAAGATCATATAATGGGTTTTTTAATCTACAAACCTTATTATCTTCTTTATTACAGTAATCCTCAGGAAGTTTCATGTAAACTTCCTTATTTAGATCACCCTACAAAAATGCATTGTTTATATCTAACTGAAACAGTTCCCAATTGTTCAAAACAGCCAAAGATATAATGCATCTAACAGTGACAATTTTGACAACAAGAGCAAATGTTTCATCAAAATCTATCCCTTCTTTTTTACTATAATCCTTAACAACTAACCTAGCTTTATATCTTTCAACTTCACCATTAGACTTATATTTTATTTTAAAAATCCATTTACACCCCACAATGTTTTTATTTTTGGGTGTATCAACAATAGTCCAGGTGTCATTTCTATTTAAAGCTTCTATTTCATCATCCATAGCCTGAACCCATTCAGGGCTTTTAGAAGCTTCAAAGTAGTTTCTAGGTTCATAAGTTTTAGAAAGGGTAGAAGCAAAACATTTAGACTCATCAGACAATTTAATAAGATTGACTACCTTATCTATACTATATTTGACTTTACTATCAATAACAAACTCATTGTATTTAGAAGGCAAAACGGAATTTCTGGAAGATTTTCTAATACTTTGAGTTTCAACAGACTCTGAAGTATTACCCTCAGAAAAATCATGGTCATCATTTTAGTAATCACATGATCTGCCCTATCAATACTACTCACCCTGTTATTTGACTGCTGATTACCAGCCAAGTCATCAATAACAGGTTGACTTGTAGATTGCAGATTGTCATGTGTTCCTACATCTAACCTATCTAGTCCCTTTCCATCATCATTGGGATCATTTACTTCAAAACCATTTTGAGAGTCTGTGTTTTCAAAATTATCAAAAAAGTTTAGATTATTAATATGTTTTTCAGAGTTGGAATCAATTGAATCAAAGATTTTTTGTTCTTTAAAAGGAAAGCAACTTTCAAAAAACTTTACATCTCTTGAATAGCCAACAGTTTTGCTATCAAGACTAAAAACTTTATATCCCTTTTCTCATTTGAATACCCTATAAACACACATTTTTCAGCCTTACTATTAAACTTGTCACAAAAATACAGACATCCAAACAGTTTTAGATAATTAAGAAAGGGTTCAAAACCATACAATAATTCATAAGGGGTCTTTCCTCCTAAAACTCCAGATGGTGTCCTATTAATAAGATAAGCAGCAGTCAACACACACTCAGTCCAAAATCTAATAGGTATATTACTCTGGAAAAGAAGAGCTCTAGCAACATTTAAGAGATGCCTATGCTTCCTCTCAACAATACCATTTTGTTGAGGCGTATAGGCACAAGTAGTTTGATGAATTATTCATTTATCCTTACAAAATCTTAACATTTGATTATTAACAAATTCAAGACCATTATCAATTCTAAAACATTTTATATGTTTATTAAACTGTGTTTGAACTATGTTGAAAAAATCTTTAATATTTTAAAAACATCAGTTTTATTTTTTAATAAACATACCCACACAGCCTGAGAATAATCATCAACAATGGTCAAAAAAATACTTAAAGCCAGCTCTACTAACAAACTTATAAGGACCCCATACATCTAAATGAACAAGTTCACCAACTTCAGTTAACTTATGTTCACTTAGAGGAAAGGGTTCTCTATGTTGTTTAGCCATAAGACATATCTCACAAGGTTGATGTTTATCGGGTTTATCTAAGTTGATTTTGGTTTTAAACATGTTAACAGCTTGTTCAGATGGATGTCCTAACCTAGCATGCCAAATTTCATACAATTCAGAATTAAAACACACCTTAGTATTCAAACAGGCATTTCCACTCAAATACAAACCATCAAGCTGTTTACCGGTTACCACGACTTTCTTGGTTAACCGGTCTTGTATATAACATGTATCTTCATCAAACCCAACATACAACTTATTATCCCTAGCAAGTTTGTGAACAGAAATGAGATTGACATTGTATTCAAGAATAACCAACACATCTTTTAACACAACTCCATTAGCTAGATTAACATTTCCAATTTTAGTAACCAAGGCTTTAGTGCCATTAGGGTGATTAACATGAATGTTTAAATCAGATACTTCAACATAATCAGTTAACTCTACATCACTAGACACCATATGTTGCCTAGCTCCCGAATCAACAATCCATCCAATTCTAATCTTATTCCCAACCTTACTAGCAAAACCAAATATAGGTCTATCAAGAACATTAGCACAAAAAAAACTACCTGACACATTGCAGCTTTGTGGATTATCCTTTGTTTTTTCATTTAGAAGACTCAATAGTTTGGACAGTTGATCATTTGTTAAAGAAGGAGTAGGTGAGTTAGTTTCCACATTAACATTATTACTATTTGTACTAACCCTGCCCTTCTTTGATTGAGTACCCCTAGACCTCATCCAAGGGGGGTAACCAATCAGTTCAAAACACTTTTCAGCCAGATGACCATTCTTATTGCAGTGAGAACATTTTAATGAAGACTGAGTAGTACTTTTATTACCAATTTTTTTGTTAAAATCACCAAACTGTTGATCAGTTTTGGTTAAAAACTGACAGTTTGAGTTTTCTTATTTGTTCCACTAGAATTCCTATATGACTCTTCCCTAGACACAATAGCATATGCCTCTCTTACAGAAGGCAATGTATCTCTACTTAACAAATTAGTCCTTACACTTTGATAATAACTATCCAACCCCATAAGAAACTGCATAAGTTTGATCATTTGACTGAAACTATTGAAATCTTTAGCAGCATCACATGTACATGGAGGTAATTGGAGTATTTGATCCAATTGCTTCCACATAACATTCAGTTTTTGATAGTATTCAGAAACAGAAGTCCCATCTTGACAAAAACTATTTATCTTTTGATATAAATCAAAGACCACAGAGCCATGAATTTTGTCATAAGTTTCTTTTAGTTCTTTCCATACATCACTAGCAAGTTTAGAGAATACTTGTAAGCACAATAGAACTACACCTATCCCATTTTCTAGCAAGAACATGATCATCAACAGGTTTAACACATTCACCAGTAACAAACCCAAGTTTATTTTTAACTTGTAATCCTAAGATCATAGCATTAGACCATACACTGTAATTATCAGTCCCTTTTAATTTGATACTAACAATAGTTAAATTCGTAGAATCACTGGGATGAAGATAGAGGGGGTCTCCTGCATCAATTTTATTAACAAGAGTCACAGGGTCAACAATAGCACCACTATCGGGATCTACTAGACCCTGTTCTTGACCCCTTCCACCTCCACCTCCACCAACTCCACCATTAGCCATAATAGATCAAATACCAAGAAACACACAAACAGCAGATCACACAAAATCAGGAAACAAACAAACAAGAACACACAAAGATCAATCAAAAAACAACTAGACACAAGGCGAAGCTGTACTGGTGATCCAGATCACTGGTTCATCACTCAATAGGTGCCGGTGCATGTCCTCGTATAGGAGCCACCTAAACTTCTAGACCAACCCTAAATCTAAAACAGGGATACAAACCCTGGCACAGGCTCCTTAGGACAACTCTAAACAATGAGAATAATCCAGGAAAGATCTCACCAGAATAACCCAAGTTAGGGTTCGCTAAAACTCGTAATATTATAGCCTTCACTTAGGGCTATAATACTAAAGAGCAAAGAAGAAAATGCCTTCCAATTGATCCCACAGATCTAGAGAGCAGATTTGAACACAAGCTTATTCCTTCAAGAACACAGCCTTAGATCTAAACAGGTACACCAGTATGTTCCCAGAGCTGAACACTAGAAGATCAAATCGAATAAAGATGAAACAACACCTTCAATCAACCCAGAAACCCTAATATCAGCGGAAGAAAATAACCAAGACCGATAACAAGCCTAAAGCTCTGATACCATGTCAGAAATACAACATGATACCAGAAATACTCAAAAACTTTATTAATCGATCAGAAACAAAAGATAATACAGATCAAAACTCTCTAGAGATCAATAAGATCTCAAATACAAAAGCAACTCTCAAGAAAGATAACACTCTATACCTATCAATAGATTACAAGAACAACTAAAGATCTAATACAAGATGTATTAGACCAGTACAGCGAAACCCTAAATCTGTTTAGACGAAAGAGATGAAAAAATAGTGCAAGAGACCAAAAACTGGAAAACAAACGAGGTGAAACCCTTATATAGATAGAGGATAGGCTCGGGAGAAAACACACCCAAGCCTATGACAAACGTTGGATCACCAGAGAGAAAACACATAACAAAACGATCTCAGCCATTGATATAGGAAAGGGGATTGCCAGCTTGGCAATCCACGTGCCTTCGATAATTATAACCAGGCCAAGGGCCAGACCACATCATGGGCTATCTCCAAGCAAGTATGGGTCGCAACTAAATATCTGGGCTACATATAATCCGGGCCAGCTGACATCCAGTCCACATCAAGCAGATCCATCCAAAGAAAGCGCAATCAACTACAAAATTTATAAAAAACAAAATTGTTGGAAAGTAAATTAAGAGGGATCAGAACATTGTCATCATTTCCCGGACTAAGGTGATTGCGACAGCTCA
Source organism: Ambrosia trifida (assembly GCA_028751855.1). Lineage (NCBI taxonomy): Eukaryota > Viridiplantae > Streptophyta > Magnoliopsida > Asterales > Asteraceae > Ambrosia > Ambrosia trifida. The sequence continues at coordinate 17,714,514 of CM054123.1, read as the reverse complement.
CTCAAATCAATTATAAAGTCGTTTAAGGCTATTTACCATTCTTGTCATATAGCCGTTTAGGATTGTTTCCATTGATGGAGCCATTGTTTTGTCTATATAATATTCCTTTGTAACATGTAAAATGTATTACAAGAATCAATATTATACACAGCTTTGTTCCTCTGATATTCAATATGGTATCAGAGCCAGACGTCTGATTCTGAGACAAATTTGCTTATCATCTACCAAAATCTTTTTTTAACAAAACCCGACTGCCATGTCCGAAGACGGTAACTCGAGTTTCGATTTATTAATCCAACTAGCCCCCATACTCAAAAACGGCCTCAATATTCAACCCTAAACTCCAAAATTATCGAATAACCTGCAAATCAACCTCAAGCTTAACAGTCAAAATTATGCTTTATGGACTCGAATGATTCGAGTCGCCATAGGCAGAAAATCAAAGAACCTGTTAAAACACTTAACCTCAAATCCTCCAGACCCGAGCGATGAAACTTATGAGCAATGGGAACAAGACGATCTTATCGTCTTCTCGTGGCTCATCCAGAATATTGAACTGACCCTCGCTAGCAACCTAACCGAGTTCCCAACCGATAAAACGCTGTGGGACGCTTTGGTGGTTACTTATAGCAGCGGGAAGGATAAACTACATACATTCAATCTGCATGTTAAAGCAAATGAAATCAAACAAAATGACACCTCTCTTGAAAGTGTTTGGATTGCTCTCTAAGGGATTTGGGGAGAAATTGAGAGGATTGACCCAAACCCAATGAAATGCCTAGAAGACATCAAGATCTACACAAAACTCAGATCCGAGCAAAAATTATTCCAGTTCTTGAACGCCTTGGATAGGAAGTATGAACCCATAAAAAGGGAAATACTCTGATCTGACTCGTTACCTACCGCAGAGGCTGCATATGCAACCGTTAGGAAGGAACAAGCTCATCAAAATATACTTAGTACAAAATATGAAGTATCAGGGGTGGTGGCCGGACTTTGTGTCACAGATCCGGCCAATGGGTCTGGTCTGGTAACAAAGGGGTCCCGCTGGCATCAACCCACCAAACCCGATAAGACTCACCTGAAGTGTACCCATTGCGGTATGCCAAACATACTAAAGAAGAATGTTTCAGGATTGTCGGGTATCCCGACTGGTGGAACGACGACCACAAGAAAGGGGTCAAAGGCACCGGACTGGAGAAAGGTATAGCCGCCGTAGCCACGGGCAGCAAAGAAACAGCCACCGGCGTGACAGACGGCGGCGGCGAAGCTTTCGGAGGCATGGCGGCGGCCGGTTGGGAAGAGAACATGGATGAAGGTAACCGGATTGAGGGTTTACCCTCAAATCCAATCTGTAACTTTCGTTTCTTTCCCCCATTTGTTTTTGATTTGTTGAATAAAAATGAAAGAAACCATAATAATAAAATCGACCAAATGAAGGAAGAAGAACAATACTTCCAACCTACTGTTGGTGGTCGAGTAAATAAAACCAACTCCAACCTTTTAAAACAAAAAACACACTACTAGTGGCCATGGAAAACAAACACATTATTTTACTAAAAAAAAGGAACGGATGGTCATCTAGGAAAACAAAAAAGTTGTTTTATTAAAAAAAGAATGTGTGGATAGTGATCTTGAAAAACCAAAACGGGGTTTTATTAAACAAGAATGTGTGGGTGAGATGAAACCTCACAACTTGGGATCCTCACCTATTGATGACCAAAGAAATGGGGTTGGAACTCAACATATTTTTAGACATAAACCCTTAGTCCATATTGAGAAAGGTAGACGGTTTAAAGGAACTAGAATAAAAACCCAAAATTTTTTTAGAGGGTTTCATAAAATTAAAAAACCTTCGTTTTTTAAAATGAAAAATAAAAACAAAGCTTTCTTGGAAAATAAAAATTTAAGTGCTTGACAGGTTAATGTAGCTCAACATGGCACTAAAACAGATGAGTCATGGATCTTTGATTATGGTACCAGTGACACCATGACCTATGATAAGTCTGATATTATTTCTAAAACTAAACCTAGGATCTATAACATCAAAACTGCTAATGAGGGGGGGGGGATGTTCCTGTTAAAGGAGGAGGAACTATTGAAATATCTCCAACTTTGAAATTAAAGAATTGCCTCTATGTACCATCCCTGTCACATAAACTGCTATCCATTAGCCACATTACAAAAGAGTTAAATTGCACCGTCTTGATGCATCCAACCTTTTGTATTCTTCAGGATATCAGGACAGGTATGATCATTGGGCGAGCACTAAACGGTCAGGATTATATTATGTGGATGAAGTGACTCAACGAGGACATGTGATGCTCGCTCATGGGTCTACAAATAGGGAAGCCTGGCTTCGGTATATGAGATTAGGGCACCCGTCTAGTAGCGATTTACATATTTTATTTCCAAAATGTTTTCCTTCCAATAAAACTTTTCATTGTGAAACATGTGTCTTAGCTAAAAGCCACAGACATACATATCGTTTAAATAATACTAGAGTTGAAACACCTTTTTCTTTAATACATTCTGATGTGTGGGGACCCGCAGAAGTTAATGGGGGACAAAACTTTCATTTTTTTTGTCTTATTTATTGATGATTGTACTCGTATGACATGGATATATTTTTTGAAACATAAATCAGAAGTTTTTGAAAAAATTACTACCTTTTACACTATGATACAAACTCAATTTAAAACTAATATCCAAATTCTTAGATCGGACAATGCTGGAGAATATGTCAATGAGTCTATGAAACAATTTTGTCAAAACAAAGGAATAATTCATAAAAAAACGTGCCCCTACACTCCTGAACAGAATAGCACTGTTGAATGGAAAAACCGCATTCTTTTAGAAATCACATGGGCTTTTTTAATTGAGTCTCAAGTTCCCACATATTTTTGGCAAGAAGCTGCTGTGACTGCCACATATTTAATCAACCGTCTTCCTACCAAAGCTTTTAACCTTAAAACCCCCACTCAAGTCCTGTCTGATTTTTTCAACATTCCTTCACCTCTCACTTTACAACCACGAGTCTTTCGATGTACTGTCTACCCTCATATACCTAAACATGATCGAGGAAAACTAGGTCCATGTGCAAAAAAATGCGTATTTGTTGGCTATGGAATCGATCAAAAAGGGTATAGATATTAAAGCCCAACACGTCGACGTATGTATACTACTCTTGAATGTGATTTTCTTGAGACCGAATTTTTCTACGCCCGCCAATACAGTGGTTAGGGGGAGAAGAAACATATTGACCCACTGGATTGGCTAACATGGACTACCTCATCAATGAGCGAGACTCACAGTACCCAACGAGACTCATTTGCTTCCCCACATACTGTTAGTGCTACTGACCAAGAATCTCCTTGTCCCACACCGGCACCTCAGGTTGAACCTGAAAATGATGAAACCAACGAGGAACCGCCAAGTCCTCCTAGTATGACTAATAATTATTTTCCAAATGATACATCTAATAGTGGAAAAGCAAGTGAACAGGTTATGCAGGAGGATCAGGAGAAATCAATTCAGGAAGAAAAAAATGAAACAACCGAGAAATACGTGCTACCTCCAAGAGCCAACAAAGGAGTACCTCCAAAACGATATTCCCCAGAAAAGGATACAAGATCAACTAGATATCCCATGGCAAATATGGCCAATGGAAATTTGTCTGAAGAAGCTAAATCACTCAGCGCCGCTCTCTTTAATGAACAAATTCCAAACTCTGTAGAACAAGCCTTGAAGTCCAAGAAATGGAAAGATGCTATGGAAATAGAAATGGACACGCTAATGAAGAACGGAACATGGGAAAAATGTACCCTTCCCTCAGGAAAGAAACCAGTAGGATGTCGGTGGGTCTTCACTATTAAACATAAACCTGACGGAACAATAGAAAGATATAAAGCTCGACTAGTGGCCAAGGGATACACACAAACGTATGGGATCGACTATTCTGAGACTTTTTCCCGAGTAGCCAAGATCGATACAATTCGTGTTCTTTTATCTATTGCTGCAAATGAAGGATTGCCTCTTCATCAGTTGGACGTGAAAAATGCCTTCCTTCATGGAGAATTGAAAGAAGAAGTATATATGGAGGCACCTCCCGGATTCACAAATAACTTCAAAAATTGAGAAGTGTGTCGGCTAAAAAGGACTCTCTACGGCCTTAAACAATCACCTCAAGCATGGTTTGGTAGATTCACATTGGCTATGAAGAAAAACGGGTTCAAACAAAGCAATTCTGATCACACCTTGTTCCTCAAACGAAAAGGTAAACTCATAACTTGTTTAATTTTATATGTTGATGATATGATTATCACATGAAACGATAAAGAAGAAAGGGAGAAGCTTAAAGGAAATCTTTTCAAAGAATTCGAGATGAAAGATTTAGGGAGACTAACGTACTTCCTTGGGATTGAAATACTGAGATCGAAGCAAGGGATTTTCATATGCCAAAAGAAGTACATCCTTGATATCCTTGTTGAAATAAGAATGATCGACTGCAAACCAGCTGATACTCCAATGATAACCAACCAAAAACTCTACATGGAAGAAGGAGCAAAATTGGCAGATAAAGGGAAATACCAACGTCTAGTAGGCAAACTCATATACCTCTCACACACTCGTCCAGATATTGCATATGCTGTAGGAGTGGTTAGTCAATTTATGCACCAACCCCAAGTTAACCACATGGATGCTGTTCGGAGAATTATCAGATATCTAAAAGGGACAGTTAGCTATGGGATTCTCTTCCAACCAAATAAACATTCAAAGATTCAAGCTTACACAAACGCTGATTGGGCAGGAGATCAACAAGACCGAAGATCTACATCAGGATACTTCACGTTAGTCAGAGGAAACTTGGTGACCTGGAGAAGTAAAAAACAAAAGGTAGTTGCTCTATCTAGTGCTGAAGTTGAATTTCGAGGGATTGCAAGAGGACTTGCAGAGGTCTTATGGATATGCAAACTTCTAACTGAAATTGGGTTTGTACAAAAAGAAGCTAGAAAAATCTGGTGCGACAACAAAGCTGCCATACAAATTTCCAAAAACCCTGTTCAACATGACCGTACAAAACATGTAGAAGTCGATAGACATTTTATCAAAGAAAAAATCGAAAATGGAACTATAGAACTTCAGTTCATTCGGTCAGAGGATCAACTAGCAGACATACTCACAAAATCTGTCAATGGAAGGCTTTACAACAATTGACTGTACAAGTTGGGTATTGGGAATCCCACTACTCAACTTGAGGGAGAGTGTTGGAAAGTAAATCAAGAGGGATCAGAACATTGTCATCATTTCCCGGAATGAGGAGATTGCGCAGCTCACTCAAATCAATTATATAGCCGTTTAAGGCTATTTACCATTCTTGTCATATAGCTGTTTATAATTGTTTCCATTGATAGAGCCATTGTTTTGTTTATATAATATTCCTTTGTAACATGTAAAATGTATTACAAGAATCAATATTATACACAACTTTGTTCCTCTTATATTCAATAAAAACATCAAAATATATTTATAAAAAACTATATAAGTAAATGAATTGGAACAATGTACCTGATCCTCTTATCCTTTTAACAATAATGTTTATATGTTTTTGTATAATTATGTTGTACTACCCCTTTTGGTGACACATTATATCAATACTAGGTTGTACCTTACATAAGGTTTTATTAGTGGTCGCCATTTTTGACCCATTTATTTATGAAGGGGTTGATTTGGGGTTAACGGGTCAAATAGTTACAATAAAAACTTAATTGGTTTACATACTTATGACTTCGAATTGTCGATAAGGTATAGCAAATTTGTTTCAAGTGAGGATGGATTTACAGAGTTAACGGTTTTCCACACAACCTTACACATTTTCAGCCTCATGGTTTAACATCAACTTATGATGGATTTGGTCAGCAATATATTAATCATTATATACTCGGTTTATTATACTTGGAGACTTGATCATTGTTTTTTATGTTAATCTGTTATTTAGTGAGATGGTTTAACTTGGGCTATATGTGAGTATTAGGTTGAAGCAATTAAAGCCCCTACTTTATTTGCTACTCAATTTTATGAGACATCTACATTAGCCAATGAGAGTTTTGGCCTTCTGATATAGCAAATTATTACATCAAGTAGTTGGATGAGAAATACTAGACCTCATTTTAGTGAATTTAAGCGAAAAAGCAGCCAAACGTGTTGGTGCATAATAATCCATTTGCTACAATTGACTTGAAAATTAGTTAATTGTATATATGATTAGGACTACGAAAGGGAATTCTACAGAAGTTTGAGTAATTTGATATTGATCAATTTGGTTAAGTTTTGTCTCAATATGTGCATTAAGTCTACATATGTTTTGAGTAATTTGATATTGATTAGTTTTGTGAAGTAATCAAGCGGATGGGATATTCATAGCTGCTCGAGGTCGCGGAGTTTTATTCCGGCTAGATTATCATTGTCAGGTCCTTGGAAGCATATATGTAGTGTTGCGACAGACTATGAGGTGGTGGGTATTGATTTGGCATCGCAGTTTTGAGGTTATCCGGGGCGTCATAGTAAAATGTATTTATGGAAGGATAGATGGTTGTTCGACATCCCCTTGCAAGTTAAATTTCCAAACCTGTGCAGACTGGAAAGGATAAAAAATGTCACCATCTCGGAGCGAATGGTAGTGATTAATTGCATCCCATCTGTTCAGTTTCTCTGGCTGCGGTTTCCTTCTTGAAAAGAAGAGGTCTCGGAGATGAATGCTCTGTCAGCGGCTTTGCTCGGGTATGGTTTTGGGGAGGGTGAGGATAAATGGGGTTGGGATGCCGACGGGTCAGGGGTTTTTTCTGTTCGGAGTATCAGAGGATTGGCACAGCGATTGTTCTTTGAAGATCGTCACTTAGATTTTGATTGGAACTCATGGGCGCCTATTAAAGTTAATTTCGTGGTGTGGAGACTTATTCAAGACAAACTTCCTATAGCTGTTTCTTTAGCTAGAAGGCATGTTCAGATTCCGAGTCTTTGTTGCAGGATTTGTCGTGAGGAAGAGGAATCAGCTATGCACCTGTTCGTCTCATGTCGGCTGGCTATGCAGATCTGGGATTTCATTGTGCAATGGTGCAGGATTCGATCCTTCTTTGTGCTAGAACTCAAAGACTTTGCTGTTGTTCACAAAAGTATGCGCGGGTCAAAGAAATGGAGAAAGGCGGTCTATTAGTTATACAAACAGCAATTTGGGTGATATGGAGATGGCGAAACGACTTAGTTTTCAATGGTAAACAGATTAACGATTATAGGATAAAGGAGGACATCAAGAGTTTCGATTTCTTATGGTGTAACTTTAATATAGTTGGTTTGGGGTAACGGTTTGTTTTTTGATGGTTTATTTTTTGCTGGTGTAATACAAGTAACTCTCTGTTAGTCTTTTAGTTTGGTGATAATAAAATTTTTGTTGGACTTTTAAAAAAAATGCATCAAGCTCTTGACTATGCAAGTCATATGTGTTAACTTTGTAAGGATTGGCACTAAGAAAGAATTCAGTTTCCAAAAATACTCGTATGGGCTTTTTCCAAACACAAGATATGCATCTGGTGGACCGGTTTTACCTTTTTCCTGAATGACAATATAGACGTGGCTTCTATCTTGTCGATGGCATCTATCCCGCTTGGTCAGTTTTTGTGAAAGCTTACTCGTTTCCGACAATCGAAAAAGAAATATTGTTTAAGAAGCTACAGGAATCTACGAGAAAAGACGTTGAACGGGCGTTTGGTGTATTGAAAGGTAAATGGCGCATATTAGACCGCCCAGTGCGTTTGGTTGATCAAGTGAAAATAAGTAGTGTTGTGTACACGTGTGTCATATTGCACAACATGATCATAAAGGAAGAGGGGCGCACAATATCTCCGGATTACATTATGGATACGGATATACCGGCAAACGTTCCAAATGATGTTCTTTTGGAGTTGCGGAATGAACAAGTCCACTATCAGCTTCGATTTGATCTAACGGAACACGTGGTGGTTTAGATATCGAGTACGAGGACCCTTACCCACCGCTCACTTAATTTTTTTTATTTAATGTAATTTTTTTTTATTTAATGTAATGTTTTTTATTTAATATAATGTTTTTATTTAATATAATGTTTTTATATATTTAAAAAAAAGTTTAGTGATGAAATGTGATAGAATGTGAACACCGTCGCATGGGTTTAGCGATGGAATGTGATAGAATGTGATAAAATGAGGTGGCAGAATCTGATTGGGTGTGATAGTGTGATAAATGTGATAAATTTACAACCACCCCTTGTGGCCTAAAGAAAAAGTTAGCGGTTAGTTTCGATATTGAGGAAACATAACTCCTTCTTGGTGCGACAATTGTGTTCTAAATACTGAAAATGATATCGTTTCGATATGAACCAACGTAATTTCTATAAAGGGCAATTAATATTGCACCTGTTGCCTGTTGGAAGGGTTATCATGGTAAATCTATCTTCTTTTGCACCACAAGCTGGTTTTTGTAGTTATATATAATGTGTACGTGACCAAAAGAGAGAATTATAATGTTTATATATTTTTGTATAACTCCGCCGCACTAACCGTACTGTGACGGGTATTAAACTATTCATTGTTGGTTTTAATCAAATAATGCTTTTGTTTAAAATAAAAAGAATGAAATACTTAGGTAATTTTATCATTAAAATATCCGTCTCCGGACGGGTATAAAACTAGTTAGGTCACGTGGGGCGGTTCGTGATAGGCCCGCCGTGATGGCGTGGTCACCACGAAACACCGCCCCACCTAATAATATCACGACCGCGATTCGTATCATCGTGATGGCCATCGCGTTGCTTTGGCTACAATATCTGACCGTTTTGATATTAAAAAAAATTAATTTTCAACCTAAATCTATATATATATATATATAAATATATATATATATATATATATATATATATATATATATATATATATATATATATATATATATAGGGGATGGTTATAATAAAAACCCTTCAAAATGAGTAAACCTTGCAAACTAAATCCTAGCCATCCATCCATTTAATCTATGGTCACCATTTTTTCTATAATATTAATTTAATTAAATATGTGATAAAGGACAAGAAAGGGTAATAGGGTAATTTGGTTTTTCTGAAAAAGAGGCTGACAAAAGCTGATATGACACCCCTATCACATCATCTCTCTCTTACTTTTTTCACATTGTTATATAAATTGTCAGATGCCCGAGTTACATATGTAACATACGCAGTGTTACGTACGTAAAATCCGTCACGATAGTTTTATATTAATTTAGAAAAATCCTAACCTGTTAATTTTTTTATTACAACATGTTTGTTTTGGTTTTACTGTACCAGCACCAGAGTTGTTGCATACGTAACGAAAGGTCCATATGGTTATTTTTTGATATTCACTACTTTTAAGATTCATGTGAAATTAGTACTACATTGCATTACATTACAAAAACTTTGCAGAAAACATACTACTAAAAAAAGCGATACATCATATTGTTCATCCGCCTAAAACATACTAGTCAAGAAATATATTACAATGAAACTGTATCAACAACAAAACATACAATTAAAGATTCATACCCCACCATGCATGCAATAACCCCGGCATCCCGCACTGCAACCAACAGTAGCTGACGGCATCCGATAACCATACTTTGCATAAAAAGCCCACTGTTCCTCAGTATAACCTATACCCTCCCATTCAGCCCTAATACGCCCACCTCCCGAATACGTGAACGGCAGCACGGGTTTGTTAAGTTTAGGTTCATATGGTTCTTCATATTCAGCCCCTAGGTCTGATTCATAACCAACCGCCCATTCAGGTGTGTGATTTACATCATGCACATCATCCTCCGGTGTCATATAGTCTTCTGGTGGCGGATATTCTTCGGGGAAGACGTAATCAAAGGCCGCATTCCAATCAAAATTTTCGTCACTTTCAAACCCATCGTCCGCCTGCACTACGGATATAACAGGTTCTAATGGCGGAATGTCCGGGGCAACGGGGGGGGGGGGGGGGGCGGGTTCATGTTCGGCTGCGACAGGAGGGATGACCAAATCAACCGGTGGGGGTGGTTCAGGTACAATTGCAATGTCCGGTTCATATTGAGGTGGCTCGTGTACAATTGGGATAAGATGGTCACGGCCCTCAAAAACCTCCCAAGGCGGAGTGTTGGGCTTGGAATCCATGCTTTGACAAAAACAGGACCTGTAACGTATGTTATAGCAGATTAAGTGTTGACATTGGAAATATGAAACAGGGGAAAAAAACTACTCTCTATTAAAAACATATAGGTAACAGAGAAAAACTAATGCTGCAAAAAACAAAAAAAAAAATAATCTATGACTAAAGGTGGAAAAAACACGATTGTTACATGTGTAACAGGGTTTTTTCTGGAAACACATACAAACTGCTGTAGTCTGCACCCAGCATCCATTTTTTGCTGGTATAGAAAGCAAACTTTGATTACAAAACAGATACGCTACACACGTAACACCCGAGTATTACATGTGTAACGGGAAAACACAGACAACACTTAACTAATCTGCAATGAACAGAGAACAGAGTTTGATATGGTAAAACACAGAAAACATAAAATCTTTTTGAAAAAAAGATATGCTACACACGTAACAGTCTAACTAAACACAAAGATTATACAAAGATATGTCTTCGATTACACTCAGAAAATTTACTATTATTTTACTATTATGTTCTAAACCTAAATGACTCCATAATCAATCATCCAAAAAAAAATATTTTTCGATGGTTTCAATTACAAAAAAAGATTAATAAAAAGTCTAAACTTGATTATTATAATATATCAGAAAAAGAATTTAACAAACAGGGGGCATTTTTCAAACAGGGGGCATTTTTCTTGTAAATAAGACATAGGTAACATAAAAAAACTCATACATGATAAAAGAAAAAAAATAGACAGGCATGGTGCAAGAACACACGAGTATTACATGTGTAACAGGAAAAACACAGACAACACTTATCTAATCTGGAGTGAACAGAGAACAGAGTTTGATATGCTAAAACACAGAAACCATAATATATTTTTGAAAAAAAGATATGCTACACACGTAACAGTCTAACTAAACACAAAGATATGTCTTCGATGGTTTCAATTACAAAAACAGCCACATCAAAAGTCTAAACTTGATTATTATAATATATCAGAAAAAGAATTTAACAAACAGGGGGCATTTTTCAAACAGGGGGCATTTTTCAAACAGGGGGCATTTCTTCTGTAAATAAGACATAGGTAACATAAAAAAACTCATACATGATAAAAAGAAAAAAAAATAGACAGGCATGGTGCAAGAACACACGAGTATTACATGTGTAACAGGAAAAACACAGACAACACTTGTCTAATCTGCAGTGAACAGAGAACAGAGTTTGATATGCTAAAACACAGAAACCATAATATATTTTTGAAAAAAAGATATGCTACACACGTAACAGTCTAACTAAACACAGAAACCATAATATATTTTCGATGGTTTTTATTATGTTCTAAACCTAAATGACTTTATATTATATTAGTGGTTTTCCATAATCAATCATCCAAAAAAAATAATCTTTTTTGATGGTTTCAATTACAAAAAATGAAGATATTTTAGTAAGAAGTTTGGTTGAGACATATCATCGAATACCTGGTCTACATCCACAAACGCAGAAACTTGCAAAAGAATTTCAACAGTAATTCTAGCATCAAATGAGCAAACTCAACTACAGTATGACAATTCAAACGTGACCACAATCATTAAAAGATGTTTACATATCATAAATTACTATCCCTCAACCAACCCTCTAACCCTCTGTTTTATGAAAACATTGAATAAACTTCTTATTTTGATAATAATATTATTCTATTAATCTTCTTTTTTTTATTCAAAATCACTATCCCCTCAACCAACCCTCTAACCCTCTGTTTTATGAAAACATTGAAAAAAAAAAGTGTGATTAATTACATACCTGGTAATTCGGAAGCTGTTCGAGCTCAAGCAGTGGATTGGGACGATTTCGGCTCCGGTTCGCCACCTGAAATCTCGGTCGAATCTGTTTGTTTAACGTAGGAAACCGGATTAATTACATATGGCGTAGGAACAAGGACATCGATCACTTTGGAATGGTGATGCAAAACATTAAAGCTTCATCCTGGATTGTTAGAGAGAGAGAAGAGAGAGAGAGTGTGTGTGTGAGAGAGAGAGAGATGAGTTGTTTATATAGGAGGGAGAATAAAGAATTCAAACTTTTAAATGGGGGGAAAAGCAAAATTACTATTATAGCCCTCAAGGCATAAAATAATACAATTATTAATGGGTGATGTGGAGCATTATGGTCCACTAGTTAGGGTTTCATGAGTTTTCTCATTTTGGAAGGTTTCTCTTTTCCCTTTCCCCTATATATATATATATATATATATATATATATATATATATCATTTTCAACCAAAATTAATACCACCAACAATCATAACTTACATTCAACAATCAAACAAGCAAAAAAATTATATATCAAATGGAAGCCCCTCGTGTCCACTCGACTCGTATAATTCTTCCGACTCGTCGGGTTCTTCGATGGAATTTTTGCAATGGTTTACGAGGCGGCGCAACATCAAAATACGGAACGTCCAAAGAAAAGAATGGTGCAGCGTGATCGGTGGGGGCAAGTGACGTTTTGATAAACGATTACTTTGTAGAAAACCCAAAGTACAACGACGAGGTGTTTAAAAATCGATTTCGTTTATCAAAAGAATTATTTTTAAAGATTGTCGGGGACATCGAAGCTAAGATCTAATGGTTTCAAGTAGGGTATGATGCTAGAGGGAAATGAGCTTTACGGCGATACAAAAATGCACATCCGCGATTCGTCAACTTGCTACCGGTAACGTTCCTGATGAATATGATGAGTTTTTCAACATGTCTAGTAGAATTTCAAGTGAGTCTCTTCACTATTTTTGTAATGCTATTATTGATTTATATGGTAAAGAGTATCTCCGAAGACCTACTAGACAAGGCTTTACACGTTTGTTCGCCGCGCATGAAACTAGATGGCATTTTCCCGGTATGATCGGTAGCATCGACTGTACCCACATCGTGTGGAGAAGTTGCCCGAAGCAATTGCGAGGTCAATTTATGAGAGGTGACCATAAAAAACCGACGATAATGCTCGAAGCCGTTGCGTCGAACGATTTATGGATTTGTGTAACACCCCAAAACCATTCGTTCGCCTAACTACGCCATTAGGCGTGATTAGCAATATAATAACACGAGACTTAGAGGATAATAATATGGGTTATATTCTAACATGGAAATAACCTAGTTAATAATATTATGTTTATAAATTAATAAAAGGTGTTTGAAACTAGCTTATGAGTTAGTTTTTATACGAAAATGACAGTGGGAAAACTTGAGGGACCATAGTTGCCAAAATGATAAAGTGGGTATTATTATTAATAAGAATAAAACACACCAAAACACACACATGAAGTGTGTGTGTGTCGTGTATAATGATCAGGAGATCATTTCTCCTTCCTTAACCAAACCCTAAACATCAACTCTTGCTCAAATCAAAGCTAAATCAAAGGGGAAATCGATTCTCTAGCAAGAAACAAGTCATCTAAGGCTTAATGAACATCAAGGTACCTTCTATTTGATATAATTTGATGTTAATACCCGTTTTTGATTTGGTCAAAAACTAGGGTTTTGATAAAACGTGAAATTTATGGTTAAAAGAGGTTGCTCTAGTCTTGGGGAACCTCAAACATACCTAATTTAGTTACAAATCACACTTAATATGTGTATTTGGTTTTGATCATATGATTATGTTCATGTGTAGAATTTGGGGTTTAACCTCTAGGTTGAATCCACTCATATCTAGTAACCTTTTGTGACTCTTAGAAGTTGTTGTATAAGAAATTTAGGCAAAATGGTCTAAATAATGTATTATGATGATGATTAGACAAATGGTTATGTTATGGCTAATCTTGAGCTTTAAAACTAAACAAATTGGTGGGTGCACACCAAGTGTTCGATTAAATGCCAAATTGGTGAACACTAGTGAAACTATGAAGTTAGAATCATGTAAGAGCTATAAATCGTATGTGATATTGGTTTGTAATAAGCCAAGTTAATCGGATATTCTATATAAGAAAATGGCTATGGATTTAGCTATAAATGGGTAATGAATACATGATTTATGGATAGTGAATTAAATCCATGTTATGTATTCTAATAATCAAGTTTGACATATCCCTAAGTAGGTACAAGAACTAGGGATGCAAACGGGTCAAACGGATGCAAGCAATGCGTATGGAAGCAAGAACGGATATGAGGTAAGTTTTACTTACACCAATATACTATAACATAGCTTAAATTGTTATAAATATTAGTTTCAAATCTTGAGTGTGAGGTAAAGATAAACCCCAAGGGGTAGAATCTATTAAGTGAGTTGCCTTATGTGCACTCAATACAAATGTGGTTTATGACCTTAATCGAGATAATGAGTTATGACCAAATGGAGAAATCAATCAAACGGGTCAACTAATAAAGATATGTGAGAAATGATGTTTTAATCCAAATTAAACCAATTGAATGGAGTCGTTAAGCATGATGTTAAATGGGTCAAGTTTGTTTCACTTGAACCATAGATAAAAACTTGGGTAACATAGCATTATGAACTAGGAGTCTAAACGGGTCAAATGGTGATGTCCTCACCATGTGAATCCAACACTTGATGCTTGTATTCCAAGCATTAAGATTCATAAAGTTAAACGGGTCAAATGGCAAGTTATTGCCATTTGAGTTCCGAGAAATTAACGTTGTCTATTTAGAAAGCATACAGGTAGATGCAATTGCGCGTGCATTCTTGATGTTAAGAATCATGGAGGATAAACACAAGGTATGGATATGGGTCAAGGCCACCCGGTAAGTCCGTAGTCAAATAAACGCTTTCGGCGAAGCAACATAGGTGATAAAGTACCCACATGAAGTGTGGGTGCAAATCAAGTAAGTTATTTCCATAACTATGTCTAATGCGCGCTAAGGCGCTTAGAATCGACCACATTAGAACAATCTTGAGAAATGTTGAAAATCTAAGTCCGTATGGGCTTAGAAGCTTTTAAACAAGTCATTGAGTCCAAAACAATGGGTTTCAATCAAGAAGTGTCGCCACGAATGGCTAAATCGAAAGATTTGGCTAGGAGGGGCATTTTGGGAAATTATAAAGATTTACTAAAGGATAAATCTAATAATCGGAATCATAACGAACAAATCGGACAAACACTTTAGTTGATCAAGTGTATAATGACTTGACAACATGAACTAGATGCATTGCGCATGGTCAAATGGTGTTTGGATAAGTTAAATGTCTAAATGGGTCAAATTGGGTAAAAGTCGCCATAAACATTCAAAACTAAGAACCGGATCATGGCGACATAAACCGGACCATAATTTCAGTCAAACAAAGGTTTATTTAGTCGGCGAGTCATTACTTAGGCTTCGGGAATCATCAGAATCGGTTGCGACATGATTCCCATGCTTAAAAATCACCAAATTCACATCAGAAGCTTCGAGCGGCCGCTCACAGAGGCCGAGCGGCCGCGCGCTTTGACCTGCACGTCAGCACGAACTTTAAAATTGCGTATAAAATCGTAGAAAAATCGTTAGGAGGTGTTCTTTATATGCCTGGAAAGCTCTCGGAGCGTAGAACAATTCTCATTTGAAAGTCGAAGTCAGATTTTGGGTTTTAGAAGGGGTAAAAGCGATCCGAACATCTGCTGCGCATAAGTTGCAGCAGTTTGTTCTCCTGATAAAGGGCCGTTTGGCCTGGTTCGTTCCGTATCAACGTGTAACGAATACCGAACTAGTTTAAATGTATCATTGACAACCCACTAACCATTTTTGTGAAATGGTGCTAGGTAAACAAGTGAAGGAAGTCCCGGAGCAAGGATCAAGTCGCGAGAAGAACCGAACACGCCCGAACACTCATCAAGCTTCCGCACTAGAATTCAAGGAACTCCCGTTAAAACGTTAAATCTTAGAGTATGTTTTAACTACTAAAACGTAAAAATTTGTGGGAATCAAATATGTATTTGATCTTAATGGTTTGAGTTTATAATTAATATCAAAGTTTTAATCGGGAGTGGTTTTTAGTTAAGGTCCAAACCCGTAGGATTAGGCAATAATCGCGTGATTACGGGTTAGGGTCTTACAATTTGGCATGCTTTCTTTGGTCCCCCGGCTCAAACAACGACATCAATGTTCTAGATCAATCACCGCTTTTCGATACAGAGTTACAAGGAACCGCCCCGACGTGTTCGTTTACGATGAACGGACGACAATACAAACGTGGCTTCTATCTTGTCGATGGCATCTACCCCGCTTGGTCAGTTTTTGTGAAAGCTTACTCGTTTCCAACAATTGAAAAAGAAATATTGTTTAGGAAGTTATATGAATCTGCGAGAAAAGACGTTGAACGGGAGTTTGGTGTATTGAAAGGTAAATGGCGCATATTAGACCACCCGGTGCGTTTGGTTGATCAAGCGAAAATAAGTAGTGTTGTGTACGTGTGTCATATTGCACAACATGATCATAAAGGAAGATGAGCGCACAATATCTCCGGATTACGTTATGGATACGGATATACCAACAAACGTTCCAAATAATGTTCTTTTGGAGTTGCGGGATGAACAAGTCCACTATCAGCTTTGATTTGATCTAACGGAACACGTGGGTGGTTTAGATATCGAGTACGAGGACCCTTACCCACCGCTCACTTAATTTTTTTATTAAATGTAATTTTTTATTTAATGTAATGTTTTTTTATTTAATATAATGTTTTTATATATTTAAAAAAAATCAAGTTTAGTGATGAAATGTGATAGAATGTAAACACCGTCACATGGGTTTAATGATAGAATGTAATAAAATGAGGTGACAGAATCTGATTAGGTGTGATAGTATAATAGTGTGATGAATGTGATAAAACTGGCTAACCTTACCAACATTCACATAAATCTCAAATTATAATTCATTCATCACCACTAACGAAGTTACCGTTAGTTCTGTTACATCTAATTAATGTTAAAGATTACAAATAAACAAAATATTCCATTTACCCAATCATATCACAAAACAATCAATAACTATCCACATTTTAAGCGACCCAACAAGATTTGGTATATCTTTCCTAACCTAAACCTAAAATTCCCATGTAAATCATCATACTATAAAAACCCCAAAATACCCCTATCTCTAACACGTGTCATCAATCCCTTAGCTTTCCATCCCTTTGTCCTCACGCAACTCTATAATCTCCTCTTTAAATCCCTTCCCTCATTCACATAATCATAAAATAACAAATACCCATTAGCAACAGTTCTAAGCCATTATACTACTAAAAGACCAAAACCCTAATAGTATTTTTATTCGTGCGAACACTGCAATGAAGAAAAGGAGTAGAAGAAGTGTTAGCAGTGAGGTGTGGGAGTTACCGACGGAAGAGGAGGTTGAGACCATTGAATTATTAGTTCATCTGCCCAAATATTTTGCGAAATCGGAGTTGATTAGCAAGTATAGTTTTATGTGGGGTGTGAAGAAGAAACGATCTGTGTTGGATTCGATATCCGAATCGTTTATTCAAAAGGATTCAAACCCTTCAACTCCGCTTTGTATTGCATCAAGTAGCAGGAGTGGAAGTTATGGTTGTGATAAGGGTAAAGCACCGATGTATGAACCAAATGTTTTAAAGAGAAAGGTGTGTTTTTCTTGATTCTCTTGATTTATTTTGTATAAATGATTGATGATTGTGTTGAGTTTTTCCGGGATTTTGATTTCTGGGTATTTTTATATTTGATTTTTACATATGGGTTTGGTGTAAATTGTTAAAACTTGTAACATTTGAATTGTTCTTGATTTCTATCGTTAATCTTTTTGTTCCTGCTATGTTGTTATCAGTTATTATTAAGTTTGAAGTTTTTGAGGAGTATCTTGATTATTTTTATGCTTATTTTTGATGTTCTAATGTCTTGTTTCTAAATTATTTTACAGGCAACATATGATTTGTCGGATTCGATATCGGAGTCGTCTGCTCAACAGACGAAAAGCCCTACAAGTCCTTTTTGTTTTGTACCAAGTGGTGGTAGTAGTGGAAGTGGAAGTGATGGTGATTATAAGGGTAAAGCACCGATGTATGGACCTAATGTTTTGAAGAAAAAGGTGTGTATTAATTCTTGTTTGTGTTGATTGAGTTTGTATAAATGATTGATGATTATGTTGAGTTTTTACGGACTTAGATTTGTGGGTAATGTTTATAATTGGTTTTAACTAGTAGCATTCACTATCGCGCGTTGCGTGATTGCGAGTCATGTTAGCATGGGATATTAGATTAAGATTTTGAAGTACCCAAGTCATCACCGATGCGACTTTTTGTTTTTGAAGTACCGAATTCGTCATTGTCGCGACGCGAGAAAACGTTATTTGGTAACGGGTTTTGACTAATCCTGAGATTGTTGCAAATATAGTACTGATCATATTCAGTGGATTATAGATAAAATGATTTTTATACAGGTTCAGCATATGCTTCTTGTTAGCTGTGATAACTATATTATTGTTTCAGCATAAGCATCTTGTTAGTTGTGATAAGTATATTTTTTTTATAAAGATTGTAATGTACATAGCAACAGATAACTAACTGGCTCAATAATCAAACGTAATTTTGCTCCAAAATGGAAATGAAAGAGTACATAGGCTGGAAAGAGCGTACATATTATTTGTTAGCTTGAAGTCAATCAAGAATACCATTCTCTACTTCTGTGAGTTCTTTCCATATGCGAAGTTGTCCTTGTAATTGCGCTTGTAGTAGTTGTCTAGTCACTAAAATGGAAATGAATTAGTTCGGTAACAATTGAATTCTAAATTGCCATTAATATCTTTTTTTTAAAGGTTTATATCAATGAATATCCTTATACAACCCTAACCTATTGGTCCCAAGTTCGAATCCCTACCCACGCACCGGTGTCCTCCTTGCCTAAGCTCAAACCGTCACGGGGAATTTTTTTGTGGTGTGTATGGATCGAACATGTGACCTCCCCCGAGAATGGGAACCCTAAGGGAAAACCCATCCTACCTCAAACCAGCTGAGCTGGAGATCATTGGCAAAATTGCCATTAATATCTAATGAGCACATATATCTAATGAGCACTTATGAACATAATAAATGATTAATGATTGTGTTGAGTTTTTAAGGATTTTGATTTGTGGGTATTTTTTATTAGACCATAAGTAATGGTTGATGCCCTTTGGGGGCATTTTCCTCCACATCATTATCATAAGGCTCATTAAAAAAAGTGTAATAGTTAAAGTCACTTAATGCCCTTTTTTTTAATTATTACTTTCCATATTTTTTTTATCACATTTGGGCATTATACTAGAAATGTCTCACCCTCTTAATGTCCATATAATGTCATAAGAGATGATGTTAGGGGCATTATCATGATTATTCATGTTTATATAATGCCCATTACACATGGTCTAATTGGTTTTAATATCTGGGTTTGATTTAATTTGGTTAAACTTGTAACAATATTTGAATTGGTCTTGATTTCCATCGTTATCTCTTCTCTTGTTCGTGCTTTGTTATTATTAATTTTGACTTTGTTGAGGGGTTACTTGATTATTTTTATGCTTATTTTGATGTTCTAATGTTTTCTTTCTAAACTATTTTACAGGCAACAGATGATTTGATGGAGATTATACACAATAGATTGCAACAAGAAAAAGATATTTTTATGAAGGTTTGCAATAATTTTTACTTTTTTGTTCTTTCTTGAATCTCTTTTAACCATGAAATTGATTACATATTATTCATTTGTTTTAACAGCAACAACGTTGTCATCAACAAATTACCATGTTTGCCCCTATAACAACACAAATGGTGGTAGATCCCACACAGGTGGCGTCTTGCTCAACTAACAATAACGGTGAGGGTACATTGGGATTGTTCAATCAAATTCATCCACGTGCCAAGACTCATCATGTAGAGACTTATGATTTCATGGGATCTTCTCAATTGTTAGATCAAAGTAGATACATGGTGATGGATAATGATTTAAAGGTCAGGGCAGCAGCAGATGCAAGAAAGAGAAGGAAATTAGTGCTGAAAGAGAAAAGGAAACTATCAAATGTTGGTCATGAAACTATCAACATCGGGTAGATGATGGTGGTTGGACTTTTGTTGGTCAACTTTCATAGGTGTTGTTTCATAATTTGTGTAAAAAGATGTCTAAACTCAAGACTCTAAAACTACTGGGATTTTTAGCTATAGGGTCGCTTGCAAATTGTAATGACCCTAAGTTTTTTAAAACATAAGCTAACTTAGCTATTTTTTTAACCAATACCTTTTAGGCTTTTATTTTGTGATGTGATTGATTATTACCGTAGATTAGATACAATATACTTTCTTAACTAGCCAGCTCCTTATTATGGTATCATCATAGTTAACTACATAAATGGTTTTTGTGGTTTCTTAATTTGCTTAATGTCGTATCTTTGAAAGTTTCTACTCAGTAGCGAAACTTTAACTTTTGTGATATAGTAATTGATTATTACCGTAGATTAGATTTAGGAAAAATTACAGAAATCGTCTTTTATATTGACAGCATCTTTCAGTGATTATTTTTTAACTTCAAAATTGATAAGAATTGTCCTTTATGTTGTAAAATCTTTTAGCTTTTGTCCTTTCACAAAAGAACATTAGATTTTCTAGTTAAATCCATGTGCATTGCACATGAGGGTAAATTTATCTTTTATACTCTTTTAGGCACTAGTTGTGTAATTAACTTATAATTTTGATTCAAAATTAAAAAAAAATGCATTTTACCTTTTTACCCCTCTCTTTCTCTCTCACTATATCACTGTCTTTCTATCTTTAACAACTCTGTAACACAAAAAAAAAAAAAAAGAAAAGAAAACCCAACCAACCAATGTAAGTATGTAACCACCAACCACCGTCTATGACCACAACCAGATCCGTCAACCCACCAAATCCAAATCCAAAAACCATCGCACCACCCCCACCTGACCCCACCACCATCAGAATAATTGTTGTCTTCATTTGAAATCCCAACTCCCAGAACATTAAAAATTACCAACATCCCCTCCTCTTCTAAATCTAAAAGCGTAAACCCATCTTCCACTACAAACACCACTACACACTACCACCACCATTACCACGGCGTCACTGCACACTGTGAAAACATTTTAGGATCGTATACACGAACCGTGATCTCACGAATACTAACCGTAGGGTACGGAATCCCTCCCGGTTGTGCAAACCGAGTAAAAAATAATAAGTAAAGATCGTGATGAAAACAGATAACGAATCACTGAGCAATTTCTATAACCTTACTCGTGTATTAGATCAAATGTAGAATATTACATATCAAAACCTAGAGCTAATAATACAGAGACTCTCTCAAACCGGGGAAAAGCTCAAATGATCAACTTCTCTACAAATAACTATCGTATCCCCTTTATATAGGCATTCCCATTCGACCCTTGTTCGGTTCGAATGTGTTCATTCAACCTTTCAATGGTGCAAACCATAACCTTCAGTTTTGGTTCGACCTCTCGATGATCCAAATCAAACATTACAAACACATCTCCTTGACATATAGTACCGGATCACTAGCTGGGGACATACACGAATTGTGC
This sequence comes from Ambrosia trifida, assembly GCA_028751855.1. NCBI lineage: Eukaryota > Viridiplantae > Streptophyta > Magnoliopsida > Asterales > Asteraceae > Ambrosia > Ambrosia trifida. Next base: position 17,692,766 of record CM054123.1, on the reverse strand, counting down.
ACTTACAATCTCCCCCTTGGACCTACCTAGTGATGTACTAAACTAGAAAGCTATCAATTCTTCAAATCTTGCAATCATCATCTTGAAAAACTTGGAAACTTTCCATTTTATTGTAAGCTTGTGTCGAGGCTTCATCAAATCTCGTCTATCTCTTTAGTAAGCTTCAAAATCTTACACAGACTCAAGAAATCTTGGCTTTATCATTTGTTGGTCCAGAGAAAAATACAGAGAACAATTTTGGAATATCTTCTCTTAACACATCTTTTACAACTTCTGACTCGTTTCTGTTGTTCCGATGATCTTGATATTCAGGTTTGGGTCTTGTTCAATCTACATATTTTGTCGATTAATCTTGAAAAGTGAACCTGTTGTGTCTGATTCTGCAGAAATTTTTTTACTAAAAACTGCATAAACTACAACCGGCATTAGACACGACAAAAATCTCGGAAGTAATCTTTACAACCAATTTGACCCTCAATATTTTTTACCCTGAAATATTAAACATTTTCAATATGCACCAGAAACTTGAATATTTGCAATTTGATTTCCTTTTTTCAATTCTTGAGAATATGAGCTTTCACATTCAGTATCCTAACATCGGTTATCGAAAATAACATTGAAATGTAAAACTTTTGGATTTTCAGCTAAAACACACCAAAAATCTTTTTGAATTTTCAAATAGATTTTCATAAAAGTGAACTAAACATATTTTTTCGAATTTTCCGGTAAGAGGATCATATCAGTATTGAAACAGTTAGTCAAAACTGTATTTGACCAATTTTCTGCTTTTGTCATTGAGCATCCTATAATCATTACCAGTATGTTTTTCCACATAAACCCAAAATCATCATTCATTGTTCAGCACTTCAAATACATTAAGGTAATATTAGATACTGAAAAATCTATGGTCCCCGCACACGCGACACATTCCCGTATCAAGAATTGCACAAAGCTTCATCGTAAAGCGTGATTATATTGTAGTTATTTGTAAGTTACAAGGTATGAGGCACAGCGGTGATAGGTCAGCAAATCAATGCTTCAAAGAGACTTATGCACTTAACTAGGGTGAGGACTAATATTAAACATGATTTTCATCATAGTATTGATACGATGCATTAGATAATCTTTGATTATCATCACACATATTAAGTTCCTCATTCGGTAACTTACGGTTTGTCATTAAAGATCTTTTTAATAAGATACCCTGACTGAATCTAGGTCTGTAAATCAATACAGTAGAAGATCAGTTAGGCCTTCCCTAGATAACTATCAATATAACAACCCGAAAGCTCCGATTTTGGCAATCTATCAAACGAAATTTCGGTACTAAGACCATATACCAACGAGACGTTGATCCACATGATTATCAGTTATTGTTTTTAGGTTTATATCACCATGCTGAATTTTAAACTTTGATTTAAAGCCTACCAATATATAATTGTAGTGGCTACTAAATGTTTATTCATTTTATTTTCAGAGTAGTCTGACAGTTCACTGATGTACTATCATCTCCTCTTTTTCTCTATGAAAACTCATTTTAGATTTTCTGATTTTTAATTTTGATTTTTCTGAAAAATTTTCTCCCCCTAAAAATATAAAAATAAGCATATTTTTGGATTTTTAAAACTTTATGAAGAAAAATAAAATGATATCCAATGAGGTTTACTCATTGTTCTTCAAAAACCATTTTCCACTCAAATTACTTTACTCATGAAGATCTTTCAATTAGTAAAACCATTGACAAAGATAAGAGAGCTTAGAATAAACCGTATTGTCGCATCTGTTGTTAAAATCCAAAACCTGAGAGCAATTGCATGAGATTGCAACGTTTTCCGGCTTCACAGGTATGAAACAGACGAGAAACACTCTCCTCTTTGTTGAACTCGTTCTTTTCTTTTTTTCAATCTAACTACCTCAACCTTTACCTCTCCAATAAATAGCAAAAACTTAATCTCCTCCATATATAGCCAAACAAAGTATATGAGGAAAATCAAGCCTGCTGTTGCATACAGATGCTCCACTATCAACTATCAAAGGATAGCTAATAGATCTGTCTGGAACAACCTGCACACTTGTTAGAAAATCATCAATCCTTAACATATCTCAAAGCTTCACATAGACCATGAAACCAAGATGTAAGATAAAGGATTAACTTATCATTAGGACCGAGTATAAAGGTCGTACCGACCCTAAATGAGATCTTGATAGTAGAGGATTAAGTCTCAAAGTGTGTGTATTTCTACCCACGAATGGACTAATCACTACTCATGGGTTTAAGTTCACAAGTGCATGGCTTGTTACATGTGACAACAGTCAACAAACCAGGTTAACATCCATACACATTTCATTTATTACGTCATTATATGTGCATGATTAGACATTTTACCTACACTATACCCCCAGTCTAGTGAAGCATGAGTTATACAGATAACTCAATCAAGAACCATGGTTTATGCATACAACACCCGGACACTCACCCATCAAGCATGTATAAAGGCCATTTCACCCTAACACACGATAAGATTTCACTAACACGTGTTATGAACTAAGAAGGCTTTCATGTACTCTCACCTCACCACAAGAGTATACGAATTGAGAACATGAATTAATGATCACACCATCACTAAGCCCTCGACTACTTCATATGCCCACATTAAACTCACAAAATACCCTACTATTTAACACGAAAACATCCATAAACACATGAATTGTCTCGCAAACACTACTCAAGGCACTTGAACCATCACCACCACACTTAGTGAGACAAACACAAGATCCTAGACTCCTCACTATGACTTACACACCATGGATATCGGCCATAGGTGCCTTCCACACAAACACATGACACAAACTACTTAACTAGCGCATGAGGTAATCATTTACACAAAACAAGGCATAAAGCCAAGGATAACTATCTTTCCACATAAAAACCACTACCTATATGTGTGTATAACACGCTACAATCGGCTACACAAAAGCACAATCCATAGAACAAGTTCCAATTGCTAACACATGATTGGTTCCAATATAGGACAAGCATTCCTTTACACCTAAATAGAAACTTCACCTCTATACCTCTACTATTGATCCTTACCATGTTGTCTCCATGATTCTCGGCCGAATACCTCATCAACACACCAAGAAGCTTCCAAATTAACAACTAAGACACCTTGAGCTATCAACATCAAAGAGTATGTGGACAAAGCATGCCATAGTAGGGTCACTATCTACCCTACATCACTACATGATCTCGACCGATTATTATCAACACAAACATGATAGTGATGGATCACAAAACATCCTAGTATGCACTAGAATACAATCAATCTAGGGGAGGAGTCACTTGCACCCATTCGGCTAAGGACAAGGAAGCATCTAATCAAGTCAACCCTTCTCTAAATATGATTAGAAGCCCACAACTCATTCTTTTACACACTTTTGTGCAATTCTTCCCTAACATATGTCACAGCCGAAGCATGAGAAGGATGCCACAAATGTTTTGTCACCAGTCTCTTGAACTCACTATATAAAGGCCCCTTTGATCCTCACCAAGACTCACACCACACCTCTCTTTCTCTTGGTCATATTGCAGCCAAAAACACTCTCTAAAACACTCCACACCCATCAGCCAAGACAAGCTTCAAGCCAAGGAAAAGAAGGCCAAGGTCGCCAGGCATTCCACCATCTCAAGCTCACTCTAAGTAAGTCATCTTGTTCTAATGAGCTTCTAAACTTTCGGCTTATCATGTTCACCCAATCCATCAACATTTGATCACTAAGAACCGGCCCTATACATACACTAACCACATACATTGATTCACTTATATCAATCACCTAGCTAACAAGCATTTCGGCACCAAGTCACTCATTATTAACATAGGTCGACCCTCACATCTACACTACATGTCGAGTTGTGTATAAATGAATCAAACCCCACCCTAAAAAACCTCTTAATGATCGTTTTATTAGAGTGAAACTCATTTAATCCATGATTCAGGGTTAAAGTTATAATAAATGTTTTGTAATCATTTTTGTCATCAAAACACTCGTAAAACTTTAACAAACTCACGTCCATGACTTGAAAAGTCTATGCCAAGCCCTTTGATCCTTATAACATTCGGATTCAATGCAAACATAAGACATTGCTTCAGCTATGAACACCTAACATGTGTTAGCATGGGCCGTAGCATGTGTTAATGCATAATAGGCTGATAAAGGGTTATAAACATATGAATATACTTTGTTTTTCCTAAAAGATCGACCACACATAAGAAATGGGTGTCAACCTAGAACCCATGATACATGTGGGGTCCATCTTGCATACAAAACACCATATTTTCGGGATTGCATTGCTCACTACTAGAAAATAGGCCTATTGCAACTCTTTAGAAGCAACCTTTTTCAAATAAGTTGCATTTGCCTCTAATGCAACTTTGCTGAAAATAAAGGTTGCATTAGAATATCTAATACAACCTTTTATAAAAAAAAAAAGTTCCATAATTACGTTGACATTTGCAACTTTTGTAAGGAAGGTTGCATTTTGAAAGTTTACATGCAACACTTAATTTAAAAGGTTGCATTGTAAATAGTCTAATGTCCTTGATACATAAATAATCATTTTTATTAAACACATATTTTTTATTTCAACAAAAGGGGCAAATTACATAAGAATAGAAGGTAGTCGGGCAACAAGCTGCGCCGCCACCCCCTTCTGAATAGAGAACCCTAATCTAGAGAATACAAATCCTTACCCCTGTGGAGTCGAGAAGTTGCTGTGGACCACCCGCTGGACTCTCATCAGAAACCTGATCGCTTCCAGTGCCAATGAGCCAAAAGTGTCAAAAGCCAGAGGGACAAAAGCATGTTGGTTATCCTCGCACGCTTTAGCGTGCTTTGCCACCTTGTTCGACTCTGCTCTAAGTACCGCTTGCCCCGCCACGAACCCACTCTCCTTGAATCCCGCTAAAGGTGACACACCGGTAAGGTCCACGCATGCGTGTTTCCCACCTTCCCAACCAAACACTAGCAGGTCAGCCGGACGTAAAGTGGACCTCCCTTCTGTCGGGTCTGTAAGAAAGTTAACCGGGGCCTCTTTCTTTGCCGAGATCCCTGCTCGTCTAAGAATATCCATTAAAACGTCCCGAATGAAATCATGCCTGTACTTAAACCCCGGTAACTCTCTACAATGGAGGGCATGTTCCCCATATTTATCCAAACACGATTTACGGCAAACCGGACATGTTTCATCATCCGGAAAAATGGGAATCATCAAACGGTATTTAAGGATTGCTCTATATTCCATCGTTGACATTCGTTGCCCCAGTCCTTCGATAGGGATAACTGTTAGGAAATCTTGGGCGTGGGGCCTCTGTAAGCATTCCATGACGGCTTTCTGGCGTGGGGTCAAGCAAAAATCTCCCCCTAGACTTTGTGCAATTCGACAATAAAGAGCATTCGCCAAGGTTTTTTGTGGCTTTTTGGGGGCGGTGTCTTTATTGGAGAAACCGCCAAGATCAAAGTCAGGGAGATATTCATGCAGGCGTTCCAAAGCGCAAACATAATCCCAATCCGTGTTACCAACCCCGCTGTTACGTAAAATATGGTCTTGCAACCCCCAGGATTGAGATCTGGACGCCACAAAGGCATAAGTGGCTACATCTCGGGCCGAGAGAAGGCCCAACCCACCATGCCGCATCGGTAAGGTTGCGACCCGTCACTAGAGGTCCCCAATATATGGCCCCCCACAAACTACAATATCTTCAATTGCCTCCCGGAGGCCTTTATCAAAACATGAGACAGTAGTGCCTACAAAGGGGGGCTGGCATGTTCGTAAGCCGAAAAGCAACTTTGCGACCCCCATACAGGATCTGAGCAAGAGGAGCTCGCTTTGAGGATCCCGTAGACGAGGGAGGAGCCCCATAAGATCCACAGCCCGTGACGCCCTTTTGGTAGACAAATCACAGATGAAGCTAGCATCGCGGCTGACTGCCCCTCCTAGAAGTTTGACACCTCTCTCAGGCCGTCCAATATCACTGGGGAATAGCCCTGGCCTAGTCTTCACCCCATCGCAGGTTGGCCAAAAAATCTCTGTTTTCCTGATATTAAGGTTGAGCCCCAATGATGGTCCTTCTGAACTGATGATTTCCAAGGCCTTAGCAACCTGCACAGCGTCCCCGATGATCGTCCCATCATCTAAGTACCAAGCATGGAAGGGGAGGTTGCAGTTTTCCTGCACCTGGCGCACTAGGGGGTGTAAGGCAAGGGAAAAGAGCAAAGGTCCCAAAGGGTCCCCTTGTTGAACCCCCGTGAAGGCCCCAATGCATTCATCCTAACATATAACCTACCTAGCTGGCTGGGCATACAAAAATTTGACCCACGGAAAAATGGAGGGGCAATGGACATGGACTTCCCGTAACAAAACAGATCGGTCAACTACGTTGAAGGCATTAGAAAAATCAACCGTGAGCATGGCCAACGAGCCGTCTGCATGAAAGGAACTGAGGAACCTGTTAGCGCTGTGCAACACGGCCTCTGCCCCATTGGGTATTCCCACCCCGAATTGGTAGTCTCCCAGGTACTTAATAACTTCTTTACCAACTTTCTTCATGGCTACTTTGGAGACCAACCTTCTCCATATGGCCCCCACGGCAATGGGGCGAATCCCATTATCAGGCTTCAACAATGGGGTCAGGGGGGCTGAAACAATAAATTCAGCGAGCACCCCAGGACATAACCCCCTAACCACAGATTGACCACATCGGTGATAGCAGAAAGCAGCCCTGAAGCAGTCGCCGACCCCTCCCCGCTAAGGGCATCCAGCAGGTGTTGAGCCCATAAGCCGTCCCGACCACAAGATGTCCCTTTCGGGAATGACTTCACACACCTGTAAACGCAGTAATCATCTACTGATAATGCAGGGTGAGGTAGAGGGCTGGACGGTAGGGTTGGCGGCGAAACAATGGGATGCTTGTCGATAAGGGCTTGCATTGTAGATTCCCCAGGTGGAGCTACCCCACTGGAGCACAACACCTTAACAACGGCGGTGAAGTGCCCATCCCTGACTTTCCTAAGACATTACTTGATATTTGGGTCAACTTCCTCGTCCCTTTCCCCCCTCCGTTGCGCTCCCCCACCATGCGAAACCTCTTCCCCCGTTGGGAGGAGCGACGTAACCAAGTCCTCAAAACCAGAGCCGTCCTTCCATGTTGCTAAGGCCCGCATAATACTATCACATTGCAAGGACTTCCTGTTACCTGACCTCCGTTCCTGCCTAGAAGACGGAACGACCACCTTAAGAGTACATCTTGGTAAGAGTAAAAGTTTGTCCCATCTTTCAACAGACCCAGGAGAAGCCACTACTTTACGAATGGCGCCCGTCAAAGCCTGAGCAAAAGCTAAACGACAACTTGGGGGAATACTTTTAACAGTCCGCACCGGGATAGAGAAAACCTGATCTAGGAGAGTGACATCCCCCACCACTCCTTGTTGGGACTTAAGATCACAACTCACCCTAGGATCCATAGGCCTTAGGATCCCCACAATAAAATCCTCATTAGAGCCAGACTTTCCAGAGAAGATTGAGACGCCATCTGGGTGATGGCACCCCCTACTAAGGGCATGTGTCTTCATGCACCTCCCACACAACCAATATCCAAAAACCCGTAGGGTTTCCCCCACATTCGTAAACATTTCTAAATTGCTGGAAAGTGTGTTTCTAAAGAAATCCTTTCGATCATCTTTAAAATGGAACTGCTGTAAATGTGAGATTAACCTGTTATACCCAGAAGACCCAGGTTTGCCATCTTTACAGTCATGGAAATTTCTGAGGGGGCATAGCCACACTCCATTAGACGAGGTGGGAGCAAGGCCCTCCCCAGAGGTGTCCCCACAAGCAACCTTAGAAGAGACCATACAAGAAAAATGTGTCCACTGTCTCGAGATGAGAAGGAGACAAGGTACCACACCCCACTCAAAAGGACGAAAGAGGAGCAAAAGCAACCTATAGTTGCTCACGCCCCCGGAAACCACTTTGAGAGGGGTAGTTAAGCCATTATTATTATTATTATTATTTAATTTTTTTTCTATAAGTTTGGTGGTTAACTTTTTTTTTCCACAAGTCAATTGCAAGTCAAAGTTACATAATATTGATATTAATATTTTAATTATAATAATACTAAATCATTATAACAATGAAACCAGGGAGGCGATTGGGTGTGAAGAGAAAGAGATAGCGATTAAGGGAGAGAAGGCGAGTAGGGTGTGGGTTTAGGGGCGATCGGCTTAAGATGATGGACATGAGGGGCGATTAGGCTTTGGGTGAGCTTGGAAGGGGGCGATTAGGATGTAGGGGGCGATTGGGGTTTGAATTTAGGCCATTGCAGGGGGAAGAGTATAGTAGGCTCGGAAGACGAGAAGGTTAGGATCGGTGGATTTAGGAGGGCTCACTTCGGCGACAGTTTCAAGGTAGGAAGGTTATGTTCGTTTCAGATGGTGGAGAGATTGGGGACGGTTGGGTTCAGGGACGGGGGAAGAGATACGGTTGGGTACGGTGGAAGGGACGACAAGGTGAACGGTGGAAGGAAAGGAAGGTAAGGTGAAGGTGAAGTTCAGTTCAGATGGTGGTGGTGGGGGTGGGAACGGTACAAATGGTGGAAGGGAAAGTGAGGTGAAGGTGGAAGGAAGGGAACGGTATAGATGAAATTGGCTAACTTAATCATGGTGATTGTTAAGTTCTATTTTTTTGCGTGAGTTAGGTGAAAATTTAAAATATTTAGGAGGGAAGTGATAATTGGAGGGAAATTTGATTGGCGGGAAATTAGAAGGGAGATACTAGCTTTGGAAGGAATAGTTAAAACGGAGATGCTAGTGTTTTGGGAATAGTTATTTTTATTTTTATTGTACTTTTATAGCATTATACTAGATTATACCCCGGAGTGTACTGGGGTTGATAAATCTAATATGATATATCAATTTTACATATGAAATAGAATGATTCGTTTTACAGTTACATGCAGGAACGCTTCGGGCAGCACATACTCTAAAACAATTAACAATGTATCTTTAATGTTAACGCCTAAATACAAGCAATGAATTAACTATTATTATATATGTAGTTAAAACCACTACGTTGTTGTGAAAGTGTAGTTTAGTTAAAGGCTTACAAATATGTGATGCTGAGATTACATTTTAACTAAGATCATGTGTAATGGTGAATGAAATTTGTTGGGTGAAATGTGACATTTTTTGACACTTGGCATGTGGGGCACTTGATGGGTGAAAGGGGCTTGAAATTTGTAAGGGGTGTAGTGATGTGGTGTGAATGTGTATATATAATAATATTAAATTTAAATTAAAAAATAAAAAAAAATACAAATGAAGTGGCAAAGGATGATTGGCCCATCAAATGATCAACGCACGCGAAATATTTCGTGGAGAAGCCATTAACGCCCATTTAACCGGGGGGGGGGGGGGGGGGGGTTGTTTGCTTGTAAATGGGGCGTCAAAATTGGCCTTTAACGCCTAATTCACCGGTCATTACACATGGTCTAACACTTTGACGCTAACTAGTACGCATTGTCTTAGTTTATATGCAAGTTAAATGGAAACTTAAATATAAGATTATGTATTAAATTTTCTAATATAGTCACTTTATTTACGTTACGTTTTTACAATTTATTTATATAATTAATATAAATATTTACTATCTTATAATTTCTAAGCATATCTACCCCAAAATATTTTATATTCCCTCCTAATATTCAAAATTTTGGATTTCCCACATCACAGACCCCTTTCCAAAGCTTTGAACGGCCATCGCACACCACCAAGCTTCTTTTATTGAGAATGCCCCCGCTGATCCTCATTCAGTAGCCTTTCATCTCGTTCAATAGCCCCAACAAGATTCAAGTTCAAGCTGATTCACTGTCATAAATTGGCCTTCTTATTTGGTACCCTAATCCCTAAAATTTCACTTTTATGTAGGTTAGGCGGATCTAGAAACATTTTTCAGTAGTAACGTTTTTCATTTTTTTCATTTTAGTAGCAACGTTTTTCAAATTTCGTAAAAAAAACCAAATTTTCCACTAATTTTTCACTACGCGCGCGAAGTTGAGCCGCAACGTCCGCACCCCCTCTTTTAACTATATATCCGCCCTAGGTTATAAGGCATTTAAAAGCACCATCATCAGAATTTCAGAATCGCATGGAATCGACTAGGGTATGTATCGTACCATTCTTAATAGTTAATATTATAGAACGGAGTTGTCGAACCGGGTGCAACCTCTTGGAAGATGCGATTTCGTTTAACGCACTCATTCGACCTTTGTGATGTCCTGTCGTCTGCTGCATCCGATTTCATACGCACCACCAAAATATAGTTGTTTTGACACGGAGATATTGTAGGTGCCAATTAACATCATAACACTCATTGCCTGTTTGCTTCTTAAAAGTCTCAAACACCCATGTGTTTCTAATTAATAAAAAAGTAAAAGATAAGTTTTTATAATTCTTATGGATTTTGGTACATGTGTTTCGCCGTTCTAAATTGGTTAAAAAACATAAAACCATGAGTTCTTTTGTTTTTTATTTGCAAGTTAATATGGGTAATAGAAATTGACCTGATATAGTGTTTTCTTTGGTTGATTTATATTATGTTATGCTATAATTTGTTTAGTTTCTCATTATCTCAAGCTTTATATATATATATATATATATATATATATATATATATATATATATATAGGTTTAGGATCCTGTACAAAGTACATTTTTCGTGAGAAGTGTGAGAAGGACTAAGAATTGACATGTAGACATCATGTTTTGGATTTAGTAATGATGTTTTAGGTTGTTTTAACTTGAAAAACACTAAACACAACAATCTAAAACACAATACAATGTATTATAGTCATTAAATTAAAAAACAGCTAAAACACACTACTTAACGCTTAAAACACACTGCTAATGTTCTTAGCATGGTGTTTTAAGTTTTAAGCCTAAAATACATTGTTTTCGGTTTTTAATTGTTATATTTGGGGTTTTTATAGGCAAAACAATCCAAAACATCACGACTAAGTTCAAAAAATAATGCCTAAGTATCAATTTTTAATACTTCTCACACTTCTCACAAAAAAATCACTTTGTACACGATCTTGACCCTATATAGGTTTATATATATATATATATATATAGGGTGGGGTTCGTGTAGAAAGTAGTGTTTTCCTAAGAAGTATAGGAAGTGTTTTAAGCCCTTAGATTAGTTTTTTAATGGTGTAGATTAAATGAATGGCATTTTTGTAAATTGTGTTTTACAATTATTGATTAATTAAATGGAGTAAGGGTGTAATGGTAAAATTAGTCACATTTTAAATAAAACAAAAAAGGGACGGTTACATCATTCCTTCATTCATGCTTGTTTCTATTTTAAATAAATAAAAAAGAGACGGTTCCACATTTTAAGTAAAATTGGTGTTGTGTTTCTTTGGATTATAATATTCTGATGATCATTGGATTATATGATGGTGTTTTAGGAATAACATCGTGTGGTATTTTATAATAATAAATTTTGTGTTAGTATGTTTTGAATGACTAACTATTGAATGTGTTTTATATTCGTAAGTTTTACTTTTGTGTGTTTTAATGTTATTAATTAATGAGGTGGTGTTTTATATTCATAACTTGTATATTAGTGTGTTTGAATGGCTGTTAGTTTATGATATGGTATTTTATATTGATAACTTGCATCCTAATGTGTTTGAATAGGTGTTAGTTGATGGTGTGGTGTTTTAAATTCATAAATTGTATGATGGTGTGTTTTATATTCAAAAATACCATACTGTTGTGTTTTATGTTCATATGGTGAATCCTATTGTGTTTTTGAATTCATATGAATCGATGTATATTGGTGAGGGTTTCCATGAAAATCTCATAAAATTTAGCATGCTCAATCAATTCTATAATTATTATATTTTAACAATCATTTATCACCATTTTAACAATTACTATTCTACCCCTTTTAATAAATAATGAAAACGCCACATGTCAGTAATATATGGCTTCCTAGACTTCTTACGAAAACATCACTTTCTAGCCAACTCCTAACCATATATATATATATATATATATATATATATATATATATATATATATATATATATATATATATATATATATATATATATATATAGGATTTGGTTCAAATGAGAACCTTTTCCCAAATTGAGAACTAGAGAACCATTCTGGGCCACACTTTTCTCTAAGGCAAATTTTTTTTTTTTTTTTTTTTTTTTTTTTTTTTTTTTTGCAAAAATCGCTGCTTTATATGTAAGAATTTTTTTTTTTATTTTTTTTGTATTTTTTTTTTCAGTATACACATGTGTATAATTGCATTATACACATATGTATAATGCTATATACACATATGTATAACTGAAATATACACATATGTATAGCTGAAAAATGCTATATACACATATGTATAATTGCTATATACACATATGTATAATTGTCATATACACATATGTATAAATGAAAAAAAATTCAAAAAAAATAAAAAAAAAAATTTTCCTTGCATAAAAATGTGCGATTAAAGCAAAAAAAAAAAAAAAAAAAAAAAAAAAAAAAAAAAAAATTTTTTTTTTTGCCTTTATATGAAATGTGTGGCTCAGAATGGTTCTCTCAGTTCTCAAATAGGGGTTGGTTCTCTTAGGATCCCTACCCTATATATATATATATATATGGTTAGGATACTTTGAAAACATCCATGAGTTGAGAGAACCATATGAACCCTTTTGGACCTTTGATCTTGAGCAATTAATGGTTGAGATTTCATTTAACACTTTTTTTGTCATTTTGTGGAATGTTTAACTCTGAATATAATTTGTGATTATATTAATCATGCATGAGGGTATTTTGGGTAGAGATTAGGAAAATGTTTATCACTCCTCTGCACACACAAACGTCACATACATCACTCTCCCATCAAACGTCACATACCCCAGTGTAAAATCGAAAATATACTTATAATTTTGAAAGCCATTGTATCTTTTACACCAGTGTAAAAACCAACAAAAAACATCTACCAACAAAAGCATCTATACATTTGAATTACACCACTGCAAAAATGCCCCACGAACATCAACAAAGACATCTATACATTCGAATTACACCGCTGTAAAAAACCGAAAACATCTATAAATTCATGTACTATATCCGTTACACCAATGTAAACAAACAAAAAAGTTGCCAAAAAAAACAACAAAAACACCAATGTAAAAACATATTTACACCAAAAATATATAAACAACCTACATCTAAAAACTAACTCAAACAATTACACCAGTGTAAAATTTTCAAAAATAAATAATAATAATAATATGTAACCATTCATCCTTACCATCTTTCTTCATCATCAAATAATCTTCAAAAACACCAACGCCACTGTGAACACCACCTCCATTCATCTAAAACAGATCTGTGTTTAAACAAAAAAAACCCAGCTCATTATTTCAACACATATAAAAAATGCACAGAAAATAATAATAATAATAATAATAATAATAATAATAATAATAATAACAACAACAACAACAACAACAGGAAATAATAATAATAATAATAATAATAATAATAATAATAATAATAATAATAATACCTTTGTAAGTCGGAAACCACCCTCAGCAACACCTTCTTTCCAAAACCGCCACTCACCCCCCCCCCCCCCCCCGAAAACCACCCTCAAAACCACATCCACCACCTCCGTCAACCACCCTCAGCCACCACCATCCCTCAGACCCCACAGCCACCACCACCCCTCAAAACCTCACACCCACCACCGAACAGCCCGTCATCTTCATCATCAAACTCCATCTTCAAAACCCCTCTGCAGAAAACCCCTCCCCCACCGTCACCACCATCGAAAACCCGTCAGATCCACCTCCAAAACCTATCAGATCCACCACCGTCTCCCTTCACCACCTACCGTCTCCTTCACCCCTCTACCCTCAACCTTTTGCAACGAACACCCATTCGAACACCATCGATGATCTGGAACCACCATCGAACACCATCGATGATCCAGATCCGGCACCACCATCGATGATCCAGATCGTCTTCTTCCTGTTTTTAGAGAGAGAATGGACGAGAGAGAGAGAGAGAGAGAGAGAGAGAGAGAGAGAGAGAGATAGGTGTGTGTGTGTATGTGTGAGAAATAGAGAGAGAGGGGGGTTGTGTCTGCTTTTTAAAATGGTGGGGTGAGGTTGGGTGGGGTGGGGTGGGGTAGGGTAGGGGGGGATAGTAATTGACACAAATGCCCCTCAATAAAATAATCCTACCAAGCATATGTGTCAAGATATTATCGGGTTAGAGGAGTTTTCAAGTTCTCGCAACTCAGAGGAGTTTTCACAATATCCGAATTCTATATATATATATATGTGTGTGTGTGTGTGTGTGTGTGTGTGTGATATTAAGTTGGGCTTAGAAGTATATACTAGTGTGAATATAAGTTGTGGTTTGATTAATGATTATATATTAATGTTGTCTAAATTTACACCGTTAGGCCATATGGGGTGGTTCGTGATAAACACCGTAATGTTTAATGTTTAATGATAAATTTACACCGTTAGGCCGGAGCATAGATGTTTGGAGCACTGGAGTAGCAAATTCAAGCCAAATAATAGAGATTAGAGATGCTGTTGACTTTTTTTTAGGCAAGAAAGGCAGACTTTTGACTTCTTAGTCTTAGCTCTTTTCTTTTCTTATTAGGGAATTCTGATTGTGGATGAAGAAACTGAAAGGAATAGATGGATTGGCAATGTCGATGGGCAATGGCAACAGAAATGGTAATGATGATGGGAATTCTCACTGGTACTTACCTTTTTCTCACTATTGTTTTTGATATAATTATGTATAAAAACACACAATGTTTGAATGATTTGTTGTTATTATTTGTTTTGACATAGAATAGTAGAGTAAATGCATAGCAATGAAAAGTTTTGTTGTGCGTTTGTTTGTTATGCCAATAATATATATGTTATGACTTTGGTTAACTATATATAAAGTTAGATTAGCATGAGAACGTATGTTTAGCTCAAATGGATAACTGCATTTAGTTTGTATGTATACTACAGGACACTTATACCCATGGTTTAAAAAAACAGTTGACGCGTGCGTCTTGAGGCACGCCTCAAGGTGATTTGGTATGAAAACGAGTCCGAGGCGGCACCTCAGGCGGTTATTTTGTGTGTGCACCTCATAGAGCTGAGGCATTAAGAAAAGCTGCGCCTTAGGTTCGCCTCATGGGGTTTCGATGTTTGTTTTTGATATTTTAGACTTTTTGTGCTAATTTCAAACATTCCATGTCTTTTTAACGTGTGTTTTTTTTATGGTTTTGATGAATATGATGATAGAATTAGTTAGTATTTTATATTTATAAGATATAAAATTTATATAGATATTTTTTAACTCCGCCTCGGGCTTACGCCTCGCTTTGGCTTGAGCCTTATGCCTCGTGAGGCGAAGGGAAAACGCCTCAATGATCGTTTTTGTTCTTTTAAACTTTGCTTATACCACTTCACTTTAATATTGTTGGGGATTTCTAATGTAGGTTTCACATTCAGATGATGAATTTGCTTTTACGTAGTTAATCACTTAAATATTAATTAACTTTCTACATTTCTACATAAATGAAGAAGTGTTGAATTTGATTCTCGTTTACATTTTAATTGAAAAATTATTGTTGGTGTCCGACTACGGTCCTCAAATCATATTTTTATTTGTTTTTCATATCACAGTTCTATAGGGAACTACTGATGTGCACTGTTATGATGTATTGACGAATAAATAGTCACCTAGAAACTGTTGTGGGTACAATATTCAGATGTGATAATTTGATAGTTCATGAACTCCATACAACTTTCTATTTTCTGTTACATATGGGTATTTACATTGACCGCTTCTAAAAATTTAATAAAGCAACAGCTGACTATGTCTATGCTTTTTAAAACATTTTTTGGTCATACCATTTTGATAAGAACGTTGATGTTGGTTTCACATGTAGTGTTTCAGTTTCTTAATGGTACGCATCTCATGTAAAGTTCTACCTATATTGTTATGCTTGCTACTTTACAGTTTGCCAATATCAAAGCATCAACCGAATAGATGCTATGGGTTTTCATGTTCTGTGTTTGGTTTTTTACTTTGGCCGGGTGCTTTTAATGATGGTCTTCTCTAAATTTTTTGGTTATTATTAAGGTAGAAAGAAGAAATGACAAGTTGATCCCTTGAATGTATTTATTAGTATAACTTCTAATGT